>VZRV01008892.1:281989-307805 GCA_013398115.1 Falcunculus frontatus | reverse complement strand
TAATATCAATTGGATCGTAACAGTGCCCACCGCAGGAACTTCTGCTTTCATTCCTTCCCCTCCAGCACCTTCAGCTCACATTAAAAGCTGGCAGTGGAAGCTGTGCTGCAGCCTGGAGCAATGTTTGTGGCTGCTACCGTGTCACTTGTGGACGTGGAAGTCATGGAGTGATCCCAAATTGCCCCATTCTCACCCTGTCCTCAGCTTCAGAGAAACAAGGAAAGCAAGGCACTAATCACTTGGGGCGACAGGCGTTCAGACTTGTCTCAGCAGCTTCCAGCACAGGCTGTTATATCACAAGATAAAATTAGACTCTGACCTTGAAACCCATATGTGGCAGAGCAGGAGCTGTAGCCTTGAAATCACCCTCATCCCATGTAATTCTTGGGAAATTATGCACTTTGAAAATGCTTGTCTTTCATTCTGACAAGCTTAAATCTTTTCTTACGGCACAAAGTGCTCCTGCCTTCTTTTCCAGACTTTGTCTCCCTCCCTCTCTCTCCGCTGTGCACTGTGCTTAGAACATTTTCTCCTAAAGCATCTTCACCAGAAAAAAATCCTTTTTATCATGCGTGCAGCGCCGTGAAAGAGAGTGCTGTGCCAAGCCTCAGCTCTGCTCAAGGGTTACTGCAGCTGATATATTTATCTCCCAGGCTCAGCTCCCCCTGGCAGTCCATTCATGGGGAAAAAACCCAACAACCCCCACCCTCCCAAAAAAAAACCCAAGAGGAAAGCAAGACTGAAGCCTTGATTATAAATAGGTTTTGTGGAGAGGAAATATTATCTGCTTAAGAAGCAAGCAAACAAACAAGAATGCACACAAAGAGAGCCTGTCTCTCCTTTTGTCCTCTGAAAGCCGCCTTGCTGCTCTTGGCGTGATGGTAGAAATGAGCAAACCACAGAATAATCAAAATAATGAATATTTTGGTACCTGTATTTAGTGAGAATGTGACTGCCCCTCCATTAACAGTAGATGTGTTTGCAGTTCAGTGAAAGTATAATAAATCCATAGCACATCTGGGTAGATCCCACTGATTTCCACTTCAGTGGAAGCAGATAGCAAAGTCAGGGCTTTTATGATGCCTAATCAATAGCAAACCACACAATAACATGTGTATAAAAAGTACTAGAAACTCCAATAGCCCCCAGGAGCCTAAACCAGTCTGGCTGGGCTTCAGTCTAGCAGGAGTTAATACCAGGTGTAACGCATCATCACTTTATTTAATTTTATGCCAATTGTAATGTGCACAAAGCAACAGGTTAGTACACTGTAAATCAGAACAGGAACTGTCCTTTCTCATTTGCATTTGTGCTATTCCTTGCTCAAGTTTTCATTAGCAGTTATTAAAAAGTCAAGTTTTTAAAATCAAGTATTGAAAGAAAACCTTTAAAAAGCATATTCTTACAGCAGTTTTTGTATTTTTTCTCAGAGGTTTTTATTAAGATGTATATAGTAACTACTTATACCTGTGGTTTGGTAGAAACGTTATTTACCTATAACACATGAAAGAGGAGGCACATTTTTTGTGACTCTTGAAAGCTAGAAACTCTTTTCTGAAATATTTACATTTTAAAGCTCAGGGTAATAATAAAGAAGTATGCATATTTAGAAAGAAAGAATTTATTCTTAGCAAAAGCCTTTGATTGCTTTTCCTTGCAAAGAGAATGCTTTTAGTAAGAGTTGTGTCTCTCCAGTGGATGCAACGCTCACTGTAAAATGATGGAATGAATCCATCACATGCTGGAGTATCAGCATGTGAATCCATTTCTCCCTTTCTTCCTCAGTGAATATCATGTTTCTGACAAGCACTCTTGGTAATGTAGAGTATTTTTGTAGTTGCTGGAGGTGAGGACTCTGTCTCCCTCATAGACCCCAGGATAAGAGTGAAAGAGACATGAATGAGGCTGGGAAATGTTTGCTCTTGTGTTGAAATTATTAAAATAATCTCACCATACATAATACATAATTAAAGTGTAGGTACCCTCCTGGGACAGCCGAGGAACCCTTTAATAATGAAATATTGCGCCTCTGACTATGATGGGCCTTTTGAATTACTAGGTCTTGGAAGAATTAATTTCTGGTTTGATTGGAATGATCTGATTTACACCCTGGGTCAGACTGAAAATGTGCCTTTGCTTGATGGAAGATTTTGGACTGAAATGCAGGGGAGGAGATGGCTCCTGGAGCTGTGCTTAAAGGTGTTTTAGTGTCTCTTGTCATGCACAATAGTCTAGGGAGACTTCTCAAAGTTCATTAGAGGATATATTCCACTCCCACTTTCTCAATCTCATGATCTCTTCTTGTCTGTTCTCTTTTCTTTCATTAGCACTTTATATCATTTGACACTTCATCAGGATGATAGCCTGTTTACTGTATGCAAATGATCTCTGAATTATGCATGAATAATTCTGAATTTGCGTATTGGTTTCCTGAACTGGCATATTGCCATGTAAAATTAGCTTCACTTTAACATGAGCACAAAAACACACCCACACGTCCAATTAAACTTGAACAAAGAGCTCACCTTGAAGGGAGCACAAAGTATTGAGCCACCGCGGGGAAAGAGCAAAGTACAGCTGGAGCCAGGTAGGTGCAGCCATGATCCCCAGAACTGGGGCAGTGGTGTGCAATGGAACGGGGTCTTTTTGCATTGTAGCACCTCTTCTGGATCAAAGGTACCTTCCAGGCATCACCTTCACATATGGCACCCCCTGAGCTGACTCAGCCGTCCGTGCCAGTGGAGGGATTTGGTGCATTGCTTGAGGTCAAAGCTGACCGCAGGACCCAACCTGCCCAGCACAGCCCTTGTGAATGGCCTGTGGTGTTCAGACTGTGAGATGGGAAGGAGCCACACTGAGGATCTGAACCCTTCTGCATTTCCCCAGGGTTGTGTTCTGCAGGACTGGGTCCCAGTTCAGTCGCTGGGGCTGACTGGGTTGGTGTGGGCACTCCTGGGGTCACACATGTCTCTCTCTGGTCTGCCAAGGCACCCTCTGTGCCATCCTGGCAGAACTGTGCATGAAATACCCTGCATAATTGCAAATCAATTAATTAAACTTAAATGTGGTATTTAAATTTTATTTCTCTGCCATTTTAATTGCCTATAAAATCTACTCTTGCGTAGCCAGCCTGCGTCTGATCAGATGAACCAACTTGCTTAAAAGAAGACTTCAAAAACTGAAGGCACCTTGTTTTCTCTTGCTGCCAAGCGAAGGCCAGGGGTGAGCCCACTGCACTCATGCTCTGGCATCATCCTCTGAAGAAGTTTTGCTGTGCAAAGCCCTTCAGCAGAGCCACTTTGTGTAGCAGATCTAAGAAGGGGGCTGGAGGTGGTAGCAGCCCTTTCACGAGAAGGAGTACAAGTACTGAAGATCTTTTTGCCTTTCTGGAATTTCTCCCAAGATGACATGGAATTTATTTAGAGGAGGGCTGAAGACAGACATTCAGTAGGCACAGAGAAACTATTGAAGAGCTGTTTTCAGCTGGCAGTAATTCTGGTTTGAATATGTGGCGCCTCTTCGAGTAAGCTCTTTGCTAGATTTGTATTTAATAGTTGCAAGCTCACGTGTCTCTGCGTAAATGTTCTAGTTATCCTCTCCTCTTTGATCTCCCTGCCAGGACAAAGCTGTTGATTTAACCTGTTTGAGCAAATCTTAAAATATCTGCACCAGTCTTGGTGTTACAGTGCTTTGTTCTGTGATGTTTGACAAGGGCTAATTAAAACAATTGTTATTAGCTATTCTATCTGAAATATCTGAATTACCCTGCCTGAAGTGTTTTGTGTATATTGCAGCACAGGAACCCCAGGACAGAGGAATATAGCTGCCTTGTAATTGCAGGCATTCTTGGCTCTGCTCCATGTTTGATGAGTGTTATTTTAGATCAAAGTTTGATTTTTGGTGGGGATCTGTCTAAACTCATGACTGCAGTGAGCAAAAGGACCAGTTAACATAAAAACCCATGTTCCTTCTCTTAAAACCTAATCAGTGGACACACTACTCTCCCAATAAGTCTTGTTATTCATCAGAAACAGCTTAAACAGTTCCCTAAAGTAACTTCATTTTTTCTATTAAAAAGAGAACCAGTGAACAAATCATGATACTTTTATTACTTTTCAGTGTGAATCTGATTTCTTAGCAAATGAAGACATAATATTTTCTTTGTGTACATTGCCTTCCTAGCACATGGGGCCATAAACTCAGTGACATCTATAGACAGGTGAGTTGGTGCTCCTTGTTCCATCCAGCAAGTAACAAAGATGATTAAATGAATCTAAGGAAATCCCTATCTATGGACAAAGTCGAAGGAGAATTTAATGACTAATTTTGCAGAATCAGCAGAGATAAGGCTCCTCTGTAAGTTTTTTCCATTGTGCAGTATCACATTTCCTTCAGATTCAAAGAACTGAGTAATTCCAGAATGCTTTCATCTCCCCCTTTTTTTAAACTAGACTCTTTTACTGGGGTTTGGGACAGGGACCATCTTTCGGCTGCACGCACATGGATCATCCTGCATAACTGAGCTGTAAATGCTATTGGGGTGCTCTGGCTAAGTTTTTCCAGTGTCTGGTGCTGTGGTGTTTGCTGGAGTCTTTCCATCTTCCCTCTTTAAATTCATTCCTTGCTCTCTGCCTAGTTCAGGCTTGGAGGATGCTGACCAGTGATGGCCCTTTCCTTAGCACTGAGTTGTGCTGATTTCTAGGAAGGCAATCCTATCCATATTCCTCCTCTGGCAGCTCCACAGGCATTGCACAGGGCTGGTGCTATGCTGCCAGAAGCAGGCAGAGGTGCATCTGCACTTGGGCAGGAAAACAGGCTGGGGAGCTGGCAGGACTGCTTTAAATAGTGTCTGTGGGGTGGCACTGAACTGGTAACAATGGGGATCATGGATGCTTAGCCTGCAGCACCGTTTCACAGCATCATTTTCACCCACATGATTATTTACCTCCTCAGTGATGAATATCCTCTTGATTCCAGCTCAGAAAGTGATTACTGGGATCTGTGATCAAGCTGCTGTTTCTGCTCACCTCTCTTCCTCTGCAATTTATCCTCTTACTCCTGAAAATCCCCATGGCTGATGCTGGTGGGCTGGAGCAGGGCTGTGGGTTCAGGAGGGCACTGGGCACCCACCAAGACCTGGCTCACCTGCCCCATTTGCCGTCTCCCTTCTCGCCAATTCATGCTTCACCTCTGCCAGGTCCTGTGGGTGCTCTGGTCCAGCATTACAACCTTGCCTCTTGATATTTGGAATGATTTCATTAACAGAAACTCAGGATGATCCTCTCAGTGCACACATGTCTAATCTTCTGCTTGGGGATTTGAACTGGGCAAACACAGACATCTGGCACCAGATCCAACCCACAGAACTTAATGGGTCCTGAGAGGGAGAGAGCAGAGGAAGGAAATGAATTTCTGTTCCCACCATCTAAGGATGGAGGAAACAGGCAGGCTGGGAGAGGCCTCCTCCACTAGTGCCAATGGGCACACTGGAGGGCTGAGTTTTCACCTGCTGACTGCCTGCCCCTCTCTGCCAAAGCAAAAGGATGTTTAACTGGTATGGAAATAAACCAGCAACATCCTACATCTTCTCTTCTCCTCCTGGAAGCTCACATGGAGGGTGACTGGGGATTTGATCTTTGCAGAGATCTGAGATATTTTTCCCCAAAACACACATTTTCAGCCTACTCTGCTCATGCTCTGTCTTTTTATATTTTCCCTGTTTTTCATCTGCTTTCCATGTTTTTCTTATCATGACAGTGGTGGTGAAAAATAAACACTTCAGCCATCTATGCTGTTCTAATAAAGCTGCAGTTAAAATAGCAAAGAGAATGCAAATTAAATACCATAACCCTTTAGAAACTGTAGTTTTTATTAAATGGAAGTACTTTCCATCTCAGCTTTAGAACATGGGTGGATTCTATTAAATTTAATAATTTTCCTGGAGGATTGCAGGGTAAAGGTGTTTCACAAATGCACAGATAACGAATGAGGGTGATTTTAAAAAACAGCACAGAAAGCTGCAGTTGTTAAATATATGGATAATAAAGATGCTCTATTATTGACTCAACCTCCCCCTTCTCTTTTCAAGTCTGCTTTCTTCTGATGTTGCTGTTCTCCATGGCTCCCAGAATGAATATTTCAGAAATATTAATTATATATTTGTAAACATAAACACCAGTAAACTTGGCTTTTTTTGGGCATTGCAGAGAGCTTTCCTAGCTTTCCTTTTGGCTTCAGTCAGAGCAGGATTGAGCATCTAGTAGCTGAGCCTTTGGGCTTGGACTCCAGTGCTAACATCCAGCCTCTGCTCAGCTGCTGTCTGTCTCCAGGGGCTGGAGATACAACATTTTTCAGTATTTACAGCTTGCACCTGGACATGTGAATGCTGTGGCCAAGTCTTGGCCAACAGGAGACGTCTGCTTTTCTTTCAGGTTCTTGCAGGGAGCTCCTGTGTGTAACCATCCAGCTGTTGCAGAAACCATCCAGTGGCCACCTGCTCACCCTAGGTGTCAGCTTATATTGCAGTCAGTACTCAGATCCTTCTGTGGATCTGGACTTTGGTGACCATTCCGCAGGTAATTCCAGGAAATTGCCATCCTGGAGCCTCTTCACAGCCAGTAGCTAAATGGCACTGCTTTACAGCAATACTGAGCAATGGTGCAGTCTTGTGAGTGTGGCTGAAGGTTGACTGCCGTACACCACAGCTTTGTGCTGTCTTCCAGTTGGTTGTCGATTCTTCCAGAACCATCCTTTTCTTGGCAATTTCTGTTGTCAGTCTGTTCCTCTGGAGGACTCGTGAAGCTCTAGCAGTGTACAGACCTGATTTTGCAAAAAGCTCTGATGTCCCTGTAATATTTTGCCTGCCAGTGGATCTGAATCACCTTTTCATTTGTTCTGAACTTCCCTTCTGAGAAAAAAATCAAGAAAGAGGAGATGCCTGGGGGAATGCCCTTGCCTTTTCCTCTGTCTGGCTCACAGAGCTGGGTATGTTGCTCCCATGAAGATGGGTTGTATCCAAGATCTCAGTGCTCATCCTTTTAGGGCTCATGGAGCGCTCCATTGCCAGGAATGGCTGCACTCCAGAAATGGCCATGCTGAGCTTGGAATTGCTGTAAAGCCTCTCATTTTGCAGGTGTTTGGTGCAGTGTGGGAATGCACAGCATCACCTGCATGGGAGCAGCAACACACCAGGAATCAAAGGACACCACAGACTGACATTTGCCACAGGAAGTTATCTCCAGCCACAATTGGTTTTGAGACAAAAATACACCAGGCTGGATGGTGCAATTAAATAATGCATTATAGGGAGAATAAATGAAAATAAAAGAAAATTTTAGAAGTCCCTCTCTCAGGCTTCAGTCCCCCAGTTCAGCAGCACAGGCTGAAAAAACGGAGTGTTTTATCCATGGTAGGTTTGGGGGCATAATGAGTTTAAAATCTGTGCCAGTTGTCTGATTGGAAATAGCTGGCGGTGCCTAAGTTTGGGAAGGTCTCCTGAATATGTGAAAAAATTGTACACATATTGCAAACAACGGCCCAACTCCATCACACACTTTGATTTGGTTTTTCTGACAGTCTGTATGTGTTGCATGGAGTAATTGCATCTGTGTTCTTTCCCAGTTGAGTTTAAATGAAGTACAGCAACTTTGCTGACACCAAGCCTGAGATAAACATGGGCATCTGAGAAGAAAATTACCTTCCATACAATTTCATTCCCTGTAAACAAAATAGCAAGCAGGCCTGAGGATATTTTTCACTGGTTTGTGATGAAAATAAAACAGATAGTGGGAACTGTCAGTGCTAAACATCATCATCTGTGTATGTGAAGCTTGGAGAGTAGCTATTAGTAGATCTTTCAAGGTTAATGTAACTGATCTTATTTTGTTGATTGAATAAATTATTATTTCCAGAGGGATTAGTTATAATCCAGAAGTTAACGTGTCATTTCATCTTTGATTGTGCTCCTATAAATCTCCCATATAACCTCTCAGGCAGACAGCCCCACAAGCTCAGAACTTTTTATAGAGGGATTTGTTGCAAATCAAACTATTGTGGTGTATCTGCACAGGAGCTGAAGGGAAATATTCCGATGATGCATTTTCTCCTTTGAAAATGCCAATTCATTGAAAATGAAACGTTTCACAGAAATTTAGCCAAGACATATGACTTCCTTATTGCTTTTCCAGTTGTCATGCTGAAAGTCCTGGGTTTCTACACCCACTTTTCCTTGGTACCTTGGCTTGCATGTATCCTTTTAGATATCTGTAGGAGGTGTTAAAGGGCAAATTTTATAAATCTGGTGCTGAAAAGTTCCCCTGTGAGACTTTGTGCATACACTAATATGACTTAGCAAGTGTAAGGAATGCAAAGTGGGGGCTGGAAGGGAAGAAAGATAAAGGGTGGCTGAATGTGTATCTTCTCCAGGAACGCCTGTTGTGCTATCAGCCCACTTACTTCTCAGGAGCTCAGCTGGAATATGCTGCAAAGTGGAGTCACCTTTGGGTCTATGCACAGGGACAAAGCAAATATTTTCAAAGCAAGGCGTCTTTCCAAGCTTAATCAGCCAAAACATTTTTAAGCCTCACCAATCCAGCTTACACAGCTTTTTCATTTAATTGGTATTATTAAGTTTGTACGGAGGAGAAAGATACATAGTAACACAAGTATGAATATAGAGATAGCTTCAAGATATTTAGAAGTGCATCAATTTGCCTCTGAATGGACATATTAGTGAAAGAATGTGGCCTGCATAATGCAAAATCTTTGCTTTCTCACCAGGTACTGCAAGAGGAATCACAAACATTAGAGAAGCTCAGGAAGTCACAGCATGCCTTTCTGTTTTTCATCTTTGCAGAAGTCCATGTTTTCCAATGTTGTAATATGGTTTAGTATATATTATCTTTCTATTATATTTATATTAGTATCTTCTATACTAATGCTTTATTTTGTTAATGCAATGGCACCTTGGAGAGATAGTGAGTACACTTGGGTTTTTGAGTGTTGTGGCCTGAGAAAGGGGTCTGCTTCAGGTGATTTGTTTTCGAATGCATCTTGGCACAAGAACAGCAGTGCAGAGCTCATGCACAAGCCCAAAGGGGTCAGGGGGTGCTCAGCACCCAGGGATGGGCTGCAACATGCACTGGGGCTCTTGGCAAATAATTTGCCAGGAATGGCATGTCCTAAGAGGCTGCTGAGGTATGTTCTAGGATTCACAAGCTCCAGACCCTCCCGTTCGTACAGAGGTAATCATTGCCTCCAAGGTAACAGGTTTTGCCTCTGCCTCCTGGTAAATCAACATTTCTCTGAGTACTTCTCCCCCTGCACTGCCTTGTTGTGCAGGCCCCCCCAAGCTACCATCAGCATCTTCTCTCTCTCTCTGAAAAAGGTTTATCTGGCAAATATATTCCATCCCTTATTCCCATGGAGATGCTGCCTTTGCTGCCACCGCTCTTCACATCTCAGACACCTTCCTGCAGAGGGTGAACTGGGAAATCTGCTTGTGCACAGCTGGGGCTCCTCTACCGCAGTCTGGATCAGGCAGGAATCCATAAAGAGGCGTGCAGCAGAGGTGAGGCTGAGGTGCAAAGAGTTGCTGGTTCAGTGTCTGTAGAGAAATGAGACCCTCAGGTGGATTTGTTACTGCTGCAGGATAATCCCTCCAAGAGGTGGGATGTGCTTCTGGTCTCCATTGCCTCCTCCTTCCCATCCCTCCCTGTGCAAGGTGCCTGCTGAAACCTTTGGCACAGGCAGGATCCGTCTGCCTCTGCTGTGGGTCTCTAGGGCTGCTGGGGGCTAGCTTTAAATTGCAGTCTTGGATTTAATCACTGTTTTGACAGGCTGCAAAAAAATATTGCTGTTGGCACCAGGAGCAGAAGGAACATGAGCAGCCTCAAACAGAATGAACTGAAGAAAAAGAGCTTGTTTAGCTGGGGGCTTCTCTCCCCACTGAATTTCAGCATCTGGCAGCAAGTGGCAGAGGTGTGAGACCTTCTCAAAAATAGGTGACAGGCATAATTTCTAATAGGAAGTATTAGACAAACCCCAGAAGTGGGTTCCAGGGTAAGGTGAGTGCTCTGGGCTGGGTTGCTTTCAAACACAGTGCCTATAAATAACAGCTTCCAGGCAAGATGTGTGGTAACGATTCCAGTGTTCCTGTTAGGGACTAAATGAGCTGAGAGCATGCAAGCTTCACTCCCTAGGCTTGCATGTCTAATATTTTGTAAGATGTGAAGTTTTCCCCAGCTCTTTCTATTTACTTGTGCACATAAATAAGAAATCATATTGAACCTTTTGTATCTGTCAAGACATGGTCCTTGTGGAGAAGATCCACCTGCATGTGCGTGTGAAGATGCTCTGAAGGAAAGGGGAACATTCCCAACCAGTGTTAGCTTTCTGCTTCTTATTTTCTCTACCGAAATTTATTGGTTTTATGTTAAAATTTCTCTTTACTGTTCAGGGATATCTACCTAAACAAATCTGTAAATCTGCAATGCAGAAAAGAGTGGAAGCTATACTAACTTCTGTGTTCGGCAATTTGTTGTACGAGATTTCCCATAATTAGCTTCTTTCACCTGTAGTTTTTCCTTACAGTTTTCTGTCATCCAAATGGCATTGAAAGTATCTTAACATTATTGTTGGTTGACAGATTTTTTTTACACCAGTGGTACAAATTCAGATCTGTAATTATGCCTGTAGATCCTCTTCTATGATGTATTAATTTTTAATACCTGTTACAGAATTCATATATGGGGAAATAGGTATTACAGATTAGTTTTATTGCCACTTTTCCACTCTTCTTAGCAAGCTTGTGGGCAGTTTTGTTTAGGTATCTATTATTCATCACTTGGCTGATACGAGCAAACGTGGGTGATTTTCAAAAGCTCAGCTATTTAAAATCAACATTTTGCTGTTGGTTGCCCAAGAGAAGGTGATTCAAGGAAAGTGCAAGGAACCAGCCAAATGTTTAAAAATTCTTCCTATGGGATGATCAATCTTTCTCAAATAGAATTGTGACCCTTGGCATGCTTAAATAACTACTGATTTAATGGTAAAAAATACACTTTCATTAGTTTTTATTTTATTTGTCCTTTGCTCTGAGATCCCTCAAAATCATAATTATTTATACAAACAATTTATGATCATATAATAAACAGTCTTCACTATTTAATTTAAAAGTCAAGCATCATAACTATTTTTCAAGCCCAATGAGTAAAGATCCTGCCATTTTTATGTCATAAATCTGGATATAGACTGTCAGTTTGATCTCCTCTGTTCTCAGCTGATATACCCATGGCATAATACTGTGTTGATATGAGCACTTGAGCATTTTCTCAAATGCTTCAGAGTTAGCCCAGGAGCTGTAGTAAGCCCAGGTTGTGTTTGTATTTCTTATTGCCCTCAGGAGTGGATGATCCCTGCTCCTTGCTGGTGTGTTTCTAGGCTGAGCCATGTGTGGTGGCAGGTAGTGATGAGTGGTGGTGATGTGTGGCTGTGTCCCTAAACAAACATCTTTGGCTCTTGCCACAAGACAGTGACATTTCCTGGATGTGGACGTGTTGTTCAGTGATACAGAAACCCACCAGTGCCTATTGGCATGTTGACATTTCACTGCTGTAAAACTCTTCATTTAATGCATTCTATCATTTGTCGCAGACAAATTGCTGGGTCTGTTCTCCCGTTTTCCATGGAAAGGTCAGGGAGATGTGGCTGCCTCGCCGGGGTATGGTGAGGGGAGTGCTGGCTCTCACTCCTTCTGCCAGCACTCATTAGGGTGCTGTTTATTACACAGTTTAGGAAATTATCTTCTGCTTCAGGCCTGGGCAGACTGGCCCTTTCTGCAGAAATTGTCTGCTAAATGCATCTGTCCTTTCCAAAGGGATCCACAGAGCTCTGCAGGACTCCTGGAAAATGGTGTTGGAACACAGGGTCTGCTGTGGGGGCCCATTAACTGGGACAGAGGGGACATTGCAGCCTCTCTATGGGAAGAACATTGTCACCTTGGCTGTGGGTGACATCTGTGCATCATTTCAGCTGTGATGACCAAGATGGGTGCCCTGCATGGCACTGACAGTGCCAGGTGGCTTCCAGCATCATGGCTTTGCTGGGGAGTGCAGCTGTTACGGCAGTGTCAGATTCAAGTTCTGTTGAATAAGTTTCCATTTAAATTCATTCTGATTGCTGTGGAAAGACATTTGAAGAAAGACTTGTTGCATGGCCAGTCTTGCCTTAACCTCCTGTGCTGCACTCATCCGAATGCAAGATTTCTTCCCAGCTGCAACTTGCCCATGTAGATGCCTGGGTGTTCCTGCACTTATCTGTCCTGGTGTCCTGTTCAGCTTTATCATTTGAGAGATTTTAAACTGAAAATAGGAATATGATTTCTAAGGTCAGATACTGGGCTGAAAATGGCACACGTGAACACCTGCATGTGGGCTCTGTGAGAGCTGCTGGTGTATGGGTACCAGTGACTACCTGGATCTAGCTCAGAGGGTGTGGTTTATAATGGGAGCTTCAAGAATTTTTCCAGATTTCCCTTGGAGTGCTGGAAAGTACCATTCTGACAGCCTCTTAGCACAGGTGTCTTGGTTTGAAAGACAGGTGTCCACTAGGGAAGGCAGGAGCCTCCCTTGGAATGGAAAATGCAACCTCCTTCCATCTGAATTATTATGATTTTGAAATTAGGGGCTTTCAGGCAAAGATATGGGAAAAGGAATAACAGTTCTTTACTAGTATGTGTATATATATATAACAAGGCGAACACCACCACGGGCAGCGACCCCAGGCAGAGCCTGTGAGCAGCGCCAGCCTCTCCCGGCTCTCAGCCCCTTCCCCTTCGCTGCAGTTCCGCTCACGGCCGCCAGGGGGCGCTGGTGGCTCCCGGCCGGGCAGGGCGGGTGCGATGTTCCCCCGCGCCGGCAGGGGGCGCTGTGCCGCGGGCTCGGTACCCTCACGCGGTAATGGCGGCTGGGCCGAGCCGGGAAGGGATGGGAGAAAGGCGTCACAAACCCCCAGGGGCAGCCGGGCCCGTGCCCCAGCAGGACCCTCGGGAGCAGCAAACTGGAATGGCAGGAAGGAGCACAAAATCCCGGGTGGTAGACGAGATGTATCAAACTGCACAGCTGCAGCAGGAATGGCGGAGGTCTCAGCGGGCGGGGGTGCGGCGCTACAGAGCAGCAGCAAAGGAACGGCGGGGGCAGGGCAGCCACGGCCCAGCTCCCAGCGGGGCAGGGAAAGTCGGGCTCAGGATCCTGGTGTTTTCCCCTGAGGCACCCCATCAGATGGTGAAAAGTCTGTCTTTTAGTGAGGTAGGGTGTTAAATAGGGTCCCAATGAAATGGCTGCTCCAGCAAGCAGAGCTCCACTCACGGTAAAAGGAAGGCAGCAGAAGGCAGAACCCCGCAGTGGTGATGAATTCTCCCCGCAGTGACTGCAGCTTCTCTCCCCTCTGAATGCCGAGAGCACAAGGGGGCTAGGGGCTCCACCCAACTCCTTTTCCCCAATCCCGATCTCACGGCATCTCTGCCCTACACGAGAAATCCCCAGATAAAAGAGAGTAGCCAGCTGGACCCGTCCCCTGAGCTATGGCCACCTCTTTTGTCTCTCTTCAGTATCCAGTCCTTATTGTCTCCTAGCAACACCTATGGGGAAAATTCCTTTAGAGAAAAAAAACCCAAAAGGAGAACTCCTAAAACCCCAACAACAGGATTTAATCTAGAGAAGAGAAGACTGAGAGGGGATGTCATTAATGCACAGTAATGTCTCAAAGGCAGGTACCAGAGGATGGTGACAGACTCTTTTCAGTGATGTCCGGTGACTGGACAAGGAGCAATGCCCATAAACTAAAACATAAGAAATTTCACCTCAACATGAGGAAGAACTTCTTTACATTGAAGGTGGCAGAGCCCTGGAACAGGAAGGTCATGGAGTCTCCCTCCATGGAGACCTTCCAAACCCACCTGGAAGTGTTTCTGCGTCACCTGCTCCAGGTGACCCTGCCTTGGTAGAGGGGTTAGACTGTAAGTGGTGGGTGAGCAGGTAAGAGATGCTACCTAGAACCCTGCTAGCCTGATCATCAGAAAAATCTGCGGGGAATTTTTCAACGTGCAGGGAATTGAAATGAAGTTCAAGTGAGGCTGAGTAGGTGTTTGTTCAGCAGCTTGTTTAGACTTTAATCACGGTTAAATCTTTTAGTTAGATAATTGTTCTATCAGCTGATAATTTGAATTGTATTGAAGAACAATATGCTAAAACGTCTTCAGTGGGAAGCAGCAAAGGAGATCAGTTTGGATTCCTTCCTCTTCATTCCTTGCATATCATCATGTCAGTTCCTATGTTTTCTGATTAATTGAGTTGCCTGGCATGCATTTTCCTCTACAAACACTGACTCCAAATACCCATTTACCACCACTGCCTGACACGATAGCTTGGGAAATCAGGACTCATTATCAAAGGTCAAGGCCTCTGCGTAATTTGCCTTGGATCAGGAGCTGTTGTTACACTTCCAGCTGTGCTGTGGGAATTGGGACAAATTTCCTAGTGATGATATGCCTGAGTTTTCCATTTATATAGTTTTAGGATTTGGGATCTGTGTTTCTCACAGGCTTTGCTCTACTAAAAGCCAAGTTGCTTGGTGGTTTCAAAGTCCTTAAGTAAAACTACATACAATTTTTTTCAAGAAGAAATTAATTTAAGCTGTGCTTCGAGCTATGTTTTCTTCACTTTATGGCATTGCTGTGTGCTGGGACAAAGAGCGTTACAAGTCTAATGGCTTTTGTGTCATTCTTCTGTAGGACACAAGCCATCAGAGGAGGCTGTGTCCCCCCAAAAGCTGTTCAGTGCATAGCAATGAGCACTGACCTGTGCTGGGCTGGAGGTTCTTGGATGCTTGTGGCAGCTGGCAGGCTTTTCTGTTTCCAGCCACTTCTCTGCAGCTCCCTGGGCTGAAGCTACAGTGAGGAAATTGGTGCACACTGCAAGTCATGAGATGTACCAAGTTCTCCATGTTGCCAGGGAAACATCCAGTTATAGATACAGCCCTTAAGCTTTTTTCTCAGTTCACTCAGTCCCACTTCCCTCATGGATTGCCAGTCTGGCTGCTGTTGGTGGAAACCGGGAATGCTGCAATATCTGAAGGGGAAAACTCACTCTGGAGACCTTCTCTAGAAGAAGACTTCTAGAAAGGAAATGGGAAACAAATAAGGAAAAAGTGATGCATTTTGTTGGTGGGCTTTTTTTCCATAAGAATGGAGGGCTTTGTTTTGGTTTGGGTATTTGTGTATTTGGGGATTTGCCATGCAGGTGCCAAAAATAGTATTTTCCTGGGCAGGGGATTGCAGGGATTTCATGGCCTCTATCCAAGGCTCAGTAATTCCCCACAGAGACCTCATGAGTGCAGGCAGAACTGGTCCAGGTGAGCACCACGACAAGAGGCAAGAGTCAGGTGTGTGGGGCTGCTCCAGGGCACATAGCCTGCAGCAGGGCAAGCTTTGGGGAATTATAATGAGCTTCACACTGAGCTGACAGCTGGTTCTTGCTGCCAGTGAATCCAATGGCAAAGCACTGACTGTTTTCAGGAGCAGGCAGGCTGAGCCAAAATTGGCTGCTTCTATGTCTCATTTGCATGGACGTTAATTACCTATATCTTCAGGTTCACTTATCTTTATGGAGATGGGCATTAAATCTGACCCCTGCTGGTTTCTCAGTCCCCACTGGACTTGTTTGCATTGTCTCTGAAGCAAGACCCATTTCAAGTGCATTTTTGTCTTACCTCTGCGGAAAGAGCCTTGCTTGGTGACAGTCATGTTGTTGTCCCTGCTTTATTATTCAACCTGTATGGAAATTTGCTAAGAACATGGTAGTGAGGTGGAAAATCTGCTTGGACAGGTAATGCATCTTTCAGACATGAAACTTGTAAATGGTTGTCTGACCAGGGTTTCAAATGGAAATGTTCTGTCTGAGCATGCAAGGCCAGGGACTTTGTCCAGCTCTGACTTTGGCCCTCCTTTGAGTAGGGGATGAACTAGAGAAGTCCATAAATACCTTCCTGTCTAAATTATTATTGCAATCCATATTACGATACCATGAATTTGAACTAGTAATAGTGTTGTGACATATATGAGCTCTAGGTCAATGTAATTGGAATATATGCTGTAGCATCCTCATTTTTCCTCTCCTCAGCAAAGTGAGATGATAAAAGTTTGTGTGCACTTTGTATAGACAAATATTTGTGCAGAGCGCTTGCCTAAATTGAGGTCTAAAAGTCCAGTTTCTGGTTATTCCAAATGCAGCCTGCAGTGTTTGAGTTTTTTGTTTGGTTGGTTGTAGGGTTTTTGTAGTGTTTTGGGTTTTTTTAATTGCAATTTTTCACTCGTACTCAAATTCACTAATAAAGAGATAATTTTTTTAAAAAGGTCATATGGAAAATCATTACTCTAGTTATGAATGTTTCAATGAATGATTGCTCATTGCCCATGGTTCTCTAAGCTTATTTCAAGCTGTCTGCAGCTGTGATTCTGCTGTGAAATTTTTTACCATCCAAGAAAAACATAAAGTCTGATGCGTGTCTTTAAGATGAAAGGGAAACCCTCTCCTTAGATAAGCAGCTGATTTTCCATGTTGGTGTTTCCAGTGGTGAACAGCCAGTTAAACATGCAGGTCAGTGCCTTGCACTGGGGAAAAGTGATGCCAACTATTTCTGCAATGTTATGGGGTGTCACTGGAGTTAGTGGGGGCAGCAGGCCAGTAGCTGGGCTGAAATGGCTTCACCGTACACAGCACTTCTGAAAGCAGCCCAAAATTTGGGATATTTTATGTCTTTTTATATATATCATCCGAAAATACATTTTTTCCTGTTACCTCTGCTTTCCCTCATTCATTTATTGCTTAACTAGTTTCATGGATTTAATATTAAAGATTTACCATTAAGAATCAAATGTGGTTTTCCTGAAAGATGATGAGAATGATGTGTCCTGTAGTTTTGCATTTGGACTGACTGTGTTTTCAGGTGCTCTGCTGTCAAGATCATTTAATGAGTGGCAGGTTCCTGCTTGCTCTTTTCCTTTATTTGGCAATGGATAGGGAACAGACAGATGAGAACCAAAAATCTCAAGTTAGATTAACAGAAAGATTAAAGCTTTTAAAGGAGAGCTGACACTGTACACATAGTAACTTTTAGAAAATACATGTACAGATTAAAGAAACCTGGATAAGAGTTGTGAAAAAGCTAGGGAAGCAGCTCCAGTGTTTTTATTTATAGATGAAACTGGGGTGGAAAAGAACAGCATTCCCTGAGTTGCTGTGAGTTAAGGACTGTGGAAGAGGTTGGTGTTTAATCCTGTAGGCAAGGGAATGCTGGAGATACAAAAAGCCCACAGGTTGAAGGGTGCACAACAAGACAGTAAAAACTGTCCAGAAGGAAATAGGTAATATGAGGGGAAACATTTTTAAATCTGTTCTGGATTACCCTAGGCTGATTTGTACTGAATGCTCCCTTCCCCCCCTCCCCCTTTGTGGCTTTTACTAGCTTCTACTTCAAGGTTTTAAAAATGTGTATCAATTTCTTTCCTAAGCACAGGAAGTCAAAGAGCTGAATGTTAGCTGTTAAGCTAAAGCAGCCTAAATAAATGATTGCTGCTACATCAGGCAGTGAGTGTGCACCCATCCATGTGGCCCTGAGAGGGGAAAATTACTTCTTTTTCATATGATGACTGATTTGATTAAAATATTTAGTAGTTCTTTCTGTTCAGGCTTTATCGTGAATATTTGCATTCTCCTCTCAGTAGGAAGATAGCACAGATTCCCTTCTTGGCAGAAATTTTAAAAATGGCTCCCTTCACCTGCGTCCACATTTGATGGGCAGCATGTGCTGTGCTTGTGGCCAGAGGTTCATGCAGATGTTCATGCCTGTCCACTGTTTCATTCTGTCTCTATCCTGCAGTTGCTGTTTTGGTCAGGGCACCCATCTGTGGGGTTTAGCAAGGCTTCACCACACACCTTCAGGGAGCCACTGGATCCTCAATTTGCCAGGAAGGTGTCTTCAGCCAACCTCAGAGTGCATGGCTGTACCAGACCTGAGTGCCTCTGGACAAAAGCTGTTTTCCATAGGCCTGTCTTGCTCTCACTGATAGATGAGATTTATTTGAGAAGTTTTAGCAAGTCTCTCAAAGGACACACTCCTGACTGCCTGCAGGGGAGGTGCAGGAGAGCCATTTCTGGCTTCAACTGTGATTCAATTTGCCCGCTCAGAATTCCTTGGAAACACGCCTGCCTTTTTGTCCTGGCAGACGTATAGCTTAAAGTGCCCTAACAGATTCAAAACACCTGAATGATGACAGTATTAACACAATATAAAGAGTTCTATCATTCAGTGTCACCTCATAACAGCTAAGAGAAGTGTAATGCTAAATGTAATGCCAGTGACAAATGCAGAATAACTCCAGTTGCTGATGGTACAGATTGGATTCAGCTGAAGCTTCACACGCTCAAGAAGCTGGAAAGAATCAAAAGACTGTTTAACATACTTGAGTGTTTGGAAGCACTTATAAGGTAGATGGTATTTCATGTTCATTAATCAAAGGCTGGGGGAGAAACTCAGTTGTTCAACACTGTTTAAACCTGTCCTTGCTGCTATAACTAAAATACATCTTCACTTTGGAGCCTTCCTTAAAAAGATAATGCATCTAGGTTGTATTAAACAGAGAGTCATGTTTGGGTTTTGCTGGGTAATATTTTAATTTGCAAAATTTCAAGAAATGCAACACTTAGCTGATACAAACTGCAAGATGAAGTCTTTGGTGTGAAAAATCCTGTCTTGAATTGACCTAACTGAGGTCATTTCTCCCCTCTGGAATGATTAGGGAAGCCAGGGAACAGAGGAATCATGCAAGAGGCAGGAGAGAGAGAGGCTCCCAGGCTACTCCAGGATCTGCAGAGACAGAGCCCATCCCCAGTAGTGCTGGGAGCTCGGAATCCAGCTTTGTCTGTGCTGAGAAATTTGGCCACAGTAGCAAAACACAAACACAATTCCAAAGCCGTTTTAGTGAGCAGAATAGGCTCAGTTAGCAAATGGAATTCATGCTGGCATTATGCATCTCTGCTATTGTATTTTGCCAGCAGAGAAATGTGACAGATAGAAGCAAGTGTATTTTTTTTTAAAATTCCACCACTAGTAGAGCTTGGCAGAGCCTGTTGCAAACCTGGTGTGAGTTGCCAACCCCATGGCTCCAGGTGTGCTAAGGGAGGGATTGAAGTAAACACCAGATCTTTCCTGGACTTGCTGATAAGCTTAACGAGGGCACTAAGCAGAGGCAAAGCCTCTCTCAAACTATGCCAAAGGACTCCTTGTTCCCAGAGGCATCTGGGAGAGGAAATATCATGCAAACTCCAATTCTCCGGTGTGGTTTTAGGAGTATTTCTGCTAAATTCAGGGGCCTGGGGATGGGGGGAGATCTCCACAAGCAAAACATGCCAAAAGAGTGTCCAGAGCGTGGTCACTGCAGGCTTGTTTCTCCGTTGGGTTCACGTGGCTGCTGTTGCTGGATGAATCCAGGTGCCGTCAGATTCCCCAGAGCCATGCATTTCAAGGGAAAAGAAAGGGTCTTAATTTTTTTTCCTAGCTTTTCTGCAGAGTGTGATGTCCAAATTCCTTTGGAAAGGGAAATTGCATGCTGGTTTTCATGGTTGGGCTTCGTGAGTGTGACATTTTTGTCTGCTCTGCATGCTCTGTTTCTCATAGGTATTAACCTTGTAAATGTCGGTGTTTGAGACTCAGCCACTTAGGCAGTTTTAGTTCTTTCCTGGGGCTTGATATATTTTTCCTGTAAATGCATCATTACAGAAGTTTATTAGGAGAAACTGCCACTGGCAGAGCTCTCTTCCACCATAGCCCAGATCAGGTGTGTGATGTGTTGAGGTTTATTTTCTCATCTCATTGCACACATTTTTAAAAGTCAGGCTCTTGGGCTGGGGAGGGAGAGGTCTGTCCTCTTTTACCTGCTGAAATTAGTAATACCTAGAAGCTGTCAAGTGGTGATGGGATAGGAATGAATTTGAGGAAGGAATAGAATGGGGCTACTGCACATCAGTGTTCTGCCAGAGCCAAACTCCCTTCACCTTCTGTTCTTCAGGGATTTCTGTTATTAAAGCAGAAAACAAGGAAAGGAAAGAAAAATGGCTCTGGGCTACTTAGTGAGTCTCTGGCAAGTGCAGAAGGTCAGACCAGTCCTTGGGACATTAATGTTTATTCTTCAGGGGCAATTTTTCTTTTCTACTCTGTTCCTTCCCAGGTGGATGTGTGGATTAAAACTCCCTCTGCATTGTTTCTAGAAGAAAATACACAGCAGCTTGATTCAAGCCTCTCAGAAAGCTGCAGTGCCACCCCAGCTCTGCAGGTAGTGGCTGTTGGGGCTGTTTGGGGGGGTATGGATTGTAGGATCCCAGCGGAGGAACTTTCTGGGCTTCGTGCTACTGTTGGTATGGCTTCTCTGTCTGGTGCCACGTGGCATGGGCCCTTCTTGTGTCATGAATACCACACCCAGCTCTTCCTGCAGTTTTCAGGTTTTTTCCTCTACTTTTGCTTGCCTTTCAACATTTTTACAGGTATTCCTTAAAAATAAGAAGAAAGAATGAGTACAACGGATAACTCTATGTGTATATCCCCCCATAATCCCCCAACAATTTAATAATCTAAAATGCTGCTTATTTGCCGCATCCAGACCTTATCCACCAGCAAGCTGTTCTGCTGGACTCTCTGCCAGCAGCACACAGCAATGAATGAGAGGGGTGTGAAAGTGAGAGGGATGTGAAAGAAAACACACAGAACATTGTGTTTGTCTAAAAGCACAAAAGAAAGTGCTATTAGAGCAGAAAGAGTGTTGGATTGTCCTGGGCCATTCCCATTCCCAAGAGAAGTGCTTCAGAGAGAGCCAGAGGGGCTCTGCAACCCAGGTATTCTCCAGGGTATCTGAGTTATCAACACGATTGAAAATGGTCCATGGTGCAAGGGGTAAAACCCTCTGACCCGATGCACTGATATGAAAACTGAAAGTTTTGCTTCATTGCTGGGGAAGGAAAATCAGAAAAGAAATGTCAAGAAAGGAAGGCTGAAAAGAAACACTTGCTTTATGACACAGGAAAGACTTGTGGGATATTCAGTGGTTGTTGGATGAGATACCACCCTCATGGCTCAGGGTAACTCACTTGCCCTGTGAGCAGTGCTGTGGTCCCTGGGAGATCAATGCCATGGGGCACTGGTGCAGCCTTTTCTGTTCCCATCCCACTCAAGAGGCAGAATTTTCTTTTCCCATTTTAATTTGTGCCACTGCTGACAGCAACATTTGTCCAAGCAGAAGTTGCTCTTACAAGAATTACATTCCTTTTCTAAAATTGTTTCCACCACTGATTGCTTAAAAAGAAATCAAATGGCTGCCACGCCAGATCTTAAATGAGAGCTACTCAGAGAGCAACTCAAGAGGTCTCCAGAGAAGCAGCAAATAAAAAGTGTCTTCTGTTTCTGGATTCCTAATCTGCTCTGAAGTGGGGCTGAGAGCCAGCAGGTTGGGGGAAGCCATGTCTGGCGGTACAGAGCCGAGGACTGGGCAGGCTGGCTGGGCTTGCTCACATTGAGAGCTGGCTTGCTCCTTCTCCCTCCATGCTTGGCTTTCCTTTTGATTTTAAAAGCTCCATTTGGAGCCAGAGCAGCAAATTGGAGGCCAGTTGTGTGAAGACAGTGTGGGGAGAGACTTGGACCAGAGCAGTGCCTGTGAGCTGGGATGTGTCTGGTGGAGATGAAGCCTGCAGGGGAGGGAGAAAAAAAAAAAAAGCTTTGGATTTGGAATAAGGTTACTCTTTCCTGCCTTGGCTGCCAGAGGGATGCTGGGGGTTGAGAGCTACTGAAAAGCAGAGTTTTTCTGGCAAGAGGGATGCAAGCCTCCTGACTACACCCTGCTGCAATGAGGATTTGGCACCCAAACAAAGTAATTCTGTGCTGAGGTGCTCTCTCCCAAAGATCTGAGAGGAGAAAAATAAAGAGAAGGAGACGAAAAACAGCCAGCAGAAATCCCTTAGAAAGAGCAACTCCTGGTTAATGGTGCACTGCAAGCTTTGAAAATAAATGGTGACAATTGCAAGGTGCTGCATAAAAAGGAGAGCAGTTTGAACTGTGGGCACAGAGCTGCAGATTACTTGCAGACACCTGGGCCAGGCTGCTGGAATCTGGGTGAAAAGCCATGACTAAAAATGAAGAAGTAGAAATGTCACAGTGTGACTCATGGGACAGGTGACAGCCCTCAAAATGTTACAGTGACACTGCTAAATAGGAGGCCCAAAGCTTAAGGGTGCCTTGGGAGAGGTTCCTGCTCCCATCATTTGGTGAACAACCTCAGAGGTTGCCACGAGAGCATGCAGTGACAGGAAAAGGGGGAATGGCTTCAAGCTGAAGGATGGTAGGTAGATTAGATATTAGGAAGAAATTAGGGAGGTGTTGGCAAAAAATATTCCAGAGAGCCCATTTTTCTGCAGCAAACTCTTTGAATAGTTCTTTTCCACATACATGCAGATTGAAATATCATTTTTTCAGTAAGGGGATAGAATTAGCAAAATTAAATTTTTAACTTTGAATCCATCAGATTGTAGGAAATGGAAGCAAAAAATTAATTTTAAAAAAGGAATAGAATGGGTGTTTGCAAACACGATGCTTATTAAACATTATTTTATATTCTCCAAACGAGCATGTTGACTTTATTATCAGCCAAATAGACTATGTTGTCTGTAAGCCTAATAATGACTACTGTACCCCCACTGCATATCTCCCAAAAATTTTTGATTGCTGCTGAGAAGACATTGCTGGCAATTCAGGACTATAATTGCAGAGAACACCGATTTTTCAGCAGAGTATTCTGAAGTGTTGAAGAGTTACTGGGAGCCACCAGTCTAAGGCTGATGTTATTTATATCCTCTGTGTCTGGTACAAGTGATAAATCTGCAAAGACAGTGAGGATCGTGTCCTGCAGCCCATACTGTAAGGGCATTCCTTACCCATAAATTGAAAACTAATGTTTATTTCTCTTTCATTAAATACTCCATTAGCCAAAGACTGTGTTAAAATATTTAAAAGGAAGTAATGTAATCAATATACCAACTGTGCCACTGTAAACATATTTCATATGCAGCAAGTGCCAGGCTTTCTTTTTTTGCTGAATTATGAGTGCTTTGAAAAGGATAGGTGGAACACTGTGGGTTGAGATGATCTGTAAATGCAAAAATGGTATTTTTTTCTTGACTCTCATGAGGGTGCTTCAGCAAGCTGGAGTCTTGGTAATGCTCAGTACACTAACTGATTCTTTTAAATTTTTTTTTTGATGGGCAACATTTCTCCTAAAATCTTCATCTGCTTCTTAGGTATGTTTGTAGGTGTGTATGTATATATATAGACACATAAAATTATCCAAAGCAGAGGATTTTGTCCTCTCCTTGGATTTACTCTTCATGTTGATTACTTTTTTTTTTTTTGTTGTTTGGTTTGGGGTTTTTTTGGGGTCTTCCATGCTTGGGCTAGAAGCTGATGGGACCACTGCATAAGGTGTCGGTGCAGTGAAAGGTTTCTTCTTGCATGAGGCCTGGGTGAGATGGGTGAATGCCCAGCTGCTCCCTGCTCCCTTTCCATGGTGATAACAGGCTCCTGTTCCTGCTTCTGTGTGGCCACTGATGGCCTCTCAGGCAGAAGAGGCTTAACATCTCAGAGACATCAGGGCCTCTCCAAAATATGCCCAAAATAGAAGGGAATGGAGGAGAAGCCTGGAAGTAACCAGGTGGAGGAGTGCAGAGATTATTTTCTTCTTCAGTCTTTAGGGAACCAGCTTAAAATCAGGCTTTAAACCACTGAGGAAATAAATGCTTCTTTTTCCCAATAAAATAAATATTCTGCAGCCCCTCCTCTCCCTTACTGGTACCTGGAGGAGCTCAACCAGAAGCATAAAGTGCCTTATTTAGTGCCCACATGTTCTCAGCAGGTACTTTCTCTCCTCTTGTTATTGCCTTGCAAAGTGTCCGTTGTACTGAGGTAATCAAGGGGAATTTTTGCAGCCACCTTCTTTCCTCAGAAAAATATTCCTAGTGGTGTGATGATAGAAAAAAAAAAGTCTTTTGTGAAGATAATCTATCATTTGAATTAGTTTACATAGGCTTTTAATGCCAAGAACCTCAGACTGCTTAGAAATAATAAAAATGAAATGTCAGGCAAAGAAAAGTTAATTAAAAGCACAGTGAAAGAGGCTTAATTTTATTCCTAAAAGGAGCTGAAGCTTTTGCGGAACATCTCTACAAAGGTAACAAAATCCCTCACTGCAAGGTGTAAAACATCACCCACTCACTGGCAAGAAATGAGCACAACACTTGAAGAACATCTGTACTCCAGACACCACCAAATGTGGAAGAGGTCATTTGCTGGGGGGTTGGGGAGATAAGAAAGCAGTGAACTAATGCAGACCCTCCATGAATTGTTGTATATTACTAATATTCTTGAAAATCTTCATACAGGAAGAGCTCTGAGTTATTCCAAGCCCAATGCAGCACAAGATTTAAAGGTCAGGTCCTTTTCCCATGGAAGTCGATGGAGGTGTGTGTTTCACAGGAAGCCAGGCTGAGCTCCAGGCTCTTATCAGCATGCTTATTCCAGAAATACCAGCCATGCTGAAGCAAAGAGGAGAGCCAGAAGAGCAAATGAGACAAGGCAGCAAATACTGCAGAATGGGCAGGTGGGTTTCTACTGAAACAAGTGTTTGCCTGACTTGGGCACAATAGCAGAGATTTTCATAGGAATGTTCATTTCCCTTGCTGAGACTCCTAACGAGGGTAATAAACCAATAATTAAATGCTTCTCCATCACTATAACTCAACCAAGGATGCAGACAACAGGTGTTTGCTCTGGTCCAGGGCATCTCCCGGGAGCTGCAGGGTCTGGGTGGGGAGCACAGCTGCAGGAAGGGGTGACATCCAGTATCTGGGTCTGAAGCTGGCCCTTCAGGACCACAGGTGGGATAGGGAATGTCCTAAAAAAAAAGGTACGGAAGCCCACAGAGCAAGGACTATGAAACCAAAATGAAGGTATACCAAAGCAAAATTACAGTGGTGACTGGAGCTCTTCTGGCGGGAAACCTCCTGCCCTGGCCAGGGCTCCAAGCCTGCTTAAATGCCTCCAACCAGTGGAGGAGGCTTGAGGCTATAGCCAAAATAAAGATGCCAGGACTTGTTCACAGACACCCCCAAAACTCACCAGGAGGGTTGTATCTTCAGGCAGCAGAAATGCCAGGAAGAATCGGAGGGAGAAGAGAGGTTTGCTCTCCATTTTATTTATGTTAAAGGGCTGTATGCTCCGTTTCCTGATTAATTTTGAAAAAATAGTAACAGAAGATATGAGACATGCTGTATTTAATCTTGGAGTCTACAAGGCTTTCCTCACCCTTGATCCATCACTAATTTATGTGTGCTGTGGAATGTGCTGACTTTCTTAATGGATGGGTAACATCACTTCATATCCCCGGAAGTGATAAGCTGCCCAAAATATCAGAGCTTCAGACTGATGGGTTTCTGTCAGGCTCTTTTTTTTAATCTTTCTCTGTGTTCTGAATGCTTTTTCCTAGAACCATCGAGGAACCATTTGCACAAAGTGGATGGTATTTTGGTGAATACTTCACATAAAATCTTTAACAATATAACAGCTTTGTTAATCACTGTAACAGATTAAATGCTTTCTCTGAGCTGACCTAGTTTGGAGGTTAAAATTATACAGCCTAAAAGGAAAAAAAAAAGCTGGGGGGGGGGGG
>VZRV01008892.1:268771-281975 GCA_013398115.1 Falcunculus frontatus | reverse complement strand
AAGCTGGGGGGGGGGGGGGAAGTGCTCTCATTCTATTTCTATTATTTTGCAATATGAAAAGAAGAGAAGATCAGCATCATCAGGAAAGCAGACTTCATTTTGACAAGTACCTTTGTTTTAAAATAGGGCCAGACTCGCAGCATGGGTAAACCCCTAAGGTTATGCATCCTTGGAGTGTGGGAGAAGGAGCAGAGATGAACAAGGGGATAATAATGCAATGAATGGTTTTTAAATTTTGCTTTCTCTATACTTACAAAAAAGTAGACCTTGTTGCTCTGTTGATGAGCTTGCAGTGCCATGCAAAAAAACCAGCCAACATTTTGCTGTTAGATGCACAGTGTAATTAAATGCATGAAGACATGAGCATCTAGGTCCTTTGTGGGGTAGCGGCAGACAGTCAGCAAATACAAATACAGTCATCTATCAAACCTTTTTTTTTTGTGGAGGAGCTGTGGGATCAGCTGTATGTCTTTATGTGATCACTTGGTTAAAAAAAAGGAGCACTTTGGTGGCTTTCCCGCTGGTGATGGAGGGCGTGGGCTTGCAGTGGGAACATGCAGTGAGCCAGAGTCTCCATGACAGTCCTTTCTGTATCCCCTGACTGCTCATGGCTCTGTCTCTCAGCTTGCAGGGACCTGCAGAGAGGTGCCAGTCAGCCCAAGGCAGGCAGGGGTGACACTGATTAAATGCTAACGCGGTGCGTGGGGTCGATGGGCTGGTGCCGCGCTTCTCCCACAGAGTCCCTCATGGAGACGCTGTGGCGGTGCTCTGTCAGCACCTACACGAGCACTCAGCCTCACCCTTGCTGGTGGATGCAAGCAGCCACTCACACACAGCTCTGAGCGTTCCGGAGATGAAGAGGCAAGAGGGATTCTTTGTGTGCAATTCCGAGGCCGTTTATTGGGGTCCGCACGGACCGCGAACAAAGCGCTCCGAAGGGAGGCAGAGACAAAGAACCTCGAACAAACCCACACGTGCAGTTTTTACCCTGAGGAGTCCCAGGGGCAGGCAGAACATCAGTAACCAATAATCTGAGGGCTGGGGGGAGGAAAGGTTGAATGGAATAACGGGGGCCAATGGAGGGGAGGGGAGGGGGGAGAGGACCAGGGACCGAGGGAAAAAGAACCTTCTGGCACCGTGGTGTGGGGAGAGATCACTTTGAAACAACGTGGGGGGTGTAGGGTGGATTTAACCACCGCAACAAAGTGCCTTTCCTAATGATGATCTATTAAAGAGTTTTTAACAAGTCCTGGGAAAGGACTTTTATGTTGCTGTTGAAGTAGTAAAGATTAGGTGATCTTTGAATTACTGCTTTGCCCCTTTCATTTCTAAAGACTATGAACACATTTGCATTAGTTTCCCTACTCAAGATGTTTGTATACCCTGTGTCTTGTCTGGCAGGACTGGCCATCAGTCTTTCCTGATGCTGTCTGTTGTCCCAGTATCTCCAGTGACTATGCAAAGTGCTGGATGCTACATGCTCATTCCAGATTTATCAGTGCAATTTGCATATACTTAATATTTGTGCCTCACTGAGGTAAAACTTGAATATTATTGGCCTTTATTAACATTTTTTGGGTGAAGGTCATTACTCTGCTTTACGGAGGTGTTTAAAATGTGCAGAACTTGATGTAGATGCTTTGATTGCATGCATAAAACTTGTAGGAAATACTGTAATACATCTTACAGAGCAGATAGTAAGTGTCTTTATGTTTGGAAGGGAATGGATGTGCTTTGTGTTTCCCGGTGAGTGGTTCATCAGTGTTAAGAAACAATTTTCCATTAATCAGGGTGTATTTCAGCTGCAACCTGCCCCGTGTGCCTGTGGGTTGGTAAAGGAGCAAGTGTCATTTTTTGTGAGCCTGGGTCTGCTTCTGGGAACCTTCCACCACTGCCCCTTTCAAGCCATGGTCTCTCCTCTCATATACCATGCAATTCTTCAAATTTTCTCTTTCAGCAAGCAAGCAAACATAAAAACTGGCAAAAGTTTAGTAAAATGCTTTCATTTTACTTGCTGGTAGGATACCATTGTTTCAAAAAGACAAAAAAGAAGGAATTGTGCTTGTTGGAGTAAGAGAACAAATCAGAAAAGCATGAAGTAATATAGGGAAAATTTTCCTGCCAGATGCAATATATCCATCCAAACAGGCCTTTGTGTTTGAGTATGCAATGCTGGTGATCTCTTATGGCTGCTGAGGGTGCAAGATGAGGAAGAATTGGACCAGACAAGGTTAAACAATCTTTCAGTCCTCTTCTTGTACTGAACTCTAAAATATCCCAAAAGATCTGCAATTTGTCTTCCATATATGGGGTTTGTAGTGACTTATTTTCAGTTTGTGTGTTCTGAACCAGTGTCAGGAATCAATGTTGTGAAATTAATTCCTTTATCAATCACATTCAGTAAAGGGATTGTCTGATCTGAATTACAGAGGGAAAAATTAAACAGATTAATGCCTTTTCTCAAATGAAGCCAAAGCAGTTATTAGAGCTGGCTGAATCAACCACAAAATTGACATCGTTTCTGCAGATAAAAGTAGTTTCTCTTGTGTTTGGGGTCATGTTATTCGATGTCCATGAAGCAGTGAGGCGTGTTGGCAAAGCTGGGACTTTTCAGAACATCAGCCTGCGTGGTAATTCATGCCAGCCTGCCAACATCCATCTTTTATTGGCCTTTATCCTTTCAGAGGAGGAGGAATGACTTGGTGTTTTCATCCCTCTCTCTGTCAGTGCCTCTTCTGACATCCTTCTTCTCAGTCATTGTGGGAGAAACTGATGATGAAGCCAAGGTGTTTAATTTACAGATCACAGGACTGCAGCAGAGAAACCTCCCTCCCTCCCTCCCTCAGGGGGAGCCTCCACCTGCCTCCCAGCCAGGAACCCAAGCCCAAGCACTCGATGCAGAGGCACCGCTCCAGCACTCGGGGTAGCAGGAGGAGAGCTGACACACTCCACATTGACAGATCTGTGTTTAGAATTGGGGGCTCCATAAGGAAGGTGTTTTCTGGGCAAGGTGAACCAGGTATGGTCCTAGAAATAGACATTGCTGGAGGTAGCAGACATTCCACGAGCCAGGCAGAGCGTGCCTTACCTTATATCCCATCACTTACTGGAAGGGGCTGTCACACCACTGACCTCACCTTCCTGGTGCTCTGCTGCTGGGAGACAGGGTAAGAAGTGGTGCGGGAGTGGAAAGCAGGGGGGAGAGTGGCTGAGAATTTGGGAGCTGCAAACTGAAGAACTTGAGTTCTTGGTGAGCTCAGAAATTGCATTCTAATAGGCCAGTGGGGTGCAGGCTGCCTGCTTGTTGTCAGTTCCCCACAGCACCTGTGGTGGGAACCAAAATTTGTGGAGAGACGCGAAAGGTCATCTTTGTTCATCTGGGCCTCTGAACTGGTGAGTGCAACGGGGAAAAGTAGATACATTCAGGAGTGTGAAGCCTGAACTGGGCAGAGGTAGTGACTTCCCTGCCATGGGCAACGGTGTTCAACCACTGCCCAGAACCTCTTGTGTCACCTCTCAGGAGCCAGGCAGAGGGGAGAGGAGCAGCCAAGCTGATCCACTTGGCCATCACCTCCTTTGTCTTCCTGAGTGAGCTCACAGTGAGTAGAGCTCCCAAAAGCCTGCCCAGAGCCAAGCAGATTGTGGAGAGCAACTCCCTGCCAGCCGCGCTCCCACCCCTGCCTGGTTCCCGGGGACACACTGCCAGTTGAGCTGCTCGTGGTGCCAAGCTCTGACTGTACTTTTGTGCAAGTGAGTTACCCTCTGAGAACACAGAACTGCAGAGCTAATCTCTGTTCCTAATTTGCCATTAATTTTCAGCAAATTATTCAAAAAATTCACAGCACAGCTGTTCCACATTAATCTCTTCCTTCTTGCAATTTTTTCATTTGGCAGGAGGCAGTTTCTGTCTCCCTGTTTGTTTGTTGCAGAGCCATGTACAAGAGACAGGAGCCTGATGAGCACTTGGGGCAGGGAGAGAGTCTGTGGAGGTGGGTTTTACCTAACAGGAATTTGGAAAGGAGGTCGGGAAGGGTAACCCATCACCTGAGACATCCCTGCCCCGCTCCAGTGCAGGTTAGGGCAGGGGTTTATGGAGCACAGATAGACCAGGCTGCTCTGAGGTTTGGGGAGAGAGGACTCAATCTGAATTTTCCTGCCAGCCTCATCACTAACAGCTGTAAAGGCTGTGCATGGGCCAGCTCATTTCCTTTACTAATGACAAGAGGAATTAAAGCTGAATGTTTCCTGAAAATCAGATTAGTGCTGTGTTAGTCAGTGGGCAACAGAGGGCTGCCTCTGGGTAACAGTGTAAGGCTAGAAATTTATTTTTAACTTTTTGAAATCACCCTTTGGGTAGCTAAAAAATGATGTTGCAATAGCTCATTGATACTGTAAGTAAGTTCTCTTTACACAGGTCCTTTAAACATTAAATAGGTGATTTTAATTAACCATTAACTATTATTGAATTTGATTATTTAATATTTGTATTGAAATAAATTAAAATAATATACATAATATTTAATATTTACTTAATTTTGTTATTGAATTAATTACTAACTGAAATGGAATATTATTAACTACTTCTTGAACTGACTGCTAACACAATACAAATTGATGCCTTTGAATAGCACAGGCCCAATTTGTAATGCAAAGTCAATTTTTCCAGGTAGTTTTGAGTGCATGGTTTGCAGGTTTTGTCCCCTTTCTCAACCCAGCTACTCAGAAACATGCCTGCACTACTGTGATATTTTTTCAAAAGTTTTTTTTTTTTTTTTTCTGAGCAGCTCTGTCTTCCCTTGTTTATAGACTCAAACGGCTCAAAGCAGAAGGTGAATGGGCATTCAGTCAAAGTGGGAAATGTCAAATGTGTAAGATGGTAAATGTTGCATATCTCAAGATGGAGAGTTGAGCACGGACAAGAACTGGAAAATATGTCCAGCATCATTTTTCCTACAAATTTAAGACTGAACTCTTCTGACCCATCCATTCTGTGTGCCATACTATTAAATGCAACACTATATTGGCAGTACTGAAACTGGAAGGGAAATACGGATCTTATTAGAAAATGTATCTGGTTGGAAATTAAGTTCATCTACTGCATTTTTTTTAAAATCATATGATGTTCAGCATTCAATTTACATTTACCCCATTCAATAGCCCAAAAGCCATGGGGTGTTTCAAAAGGGATATTTTCCTGTTCATTAAATCCCACTGGAGTCTAAGACAGAGCACTGTGACTTTTAATCAGAAATGTGTGGCAGTGCTGTTTGGGGAGTGGAAGCCACGTACAATAACAATGAATTAGGACTCGTGTAGAAAAAGTACATTTGAGCAAATTTCATGTCTGTTAGTTCAGACTCCTCTTGGGACCAAAACTCTCATAAGGTACTTGGATGGGAAAAAGGAGGTAGATCTTGATTTCTCATGCTTCATTTGTCTGGCAAGATGCTGCACAGTAAAGGTTAAATTTTTTTCAGTTGCTTTGAAAAAGATGCAAAAGGAGAAGGGAAAGGAAAGGACAGCAGGTAAAGATGTACAGCAGATGGGACAATGTGGTGCCTTGAAAATCAACTTCATAAAATACATCTTAAATGGAGGAAGGATTAAGTTAGGAGGATGGCATGTAAAAGCAGAGGAAAGAGTGATACTAGAGCAGGAAAATGTCAGGAAGGCAGAGATGTGGCCGGTGTTTCAGGAGGAAAATCTGGCACCTCCCAAGTTTATGGGAATTTTTTTGTTGGATTCTATGGAGCCAGCATTTCCACCTTTTAGCTGGTGCTGCCATGTTTTGAATCATGAGCAAGATGCTTTTCTCCATCTGAGCACAATTTGCAGTAAATAGTAACACACCTCCCAGAACCAGAGGTGATGAAATAGCCTTTAATACATTTCTACCTTCCCTTTAGTTCAAAGGCTTAATCTTGGCTCTCAACCACCCACTCTCAGAATCATGTCCTCCAAGTAGACTTAGTTCCTACCCATTTAGGCCTGTGTGAATACCTGCAGGAAGAGAAAACTCACCTGATTTTCCCATCTGGGTCTGTGTTTGATATGGAACTGGGAAGAGTGGTTGGTAAGTATAACCTGGGATAACAGTTCTCTATGGGTTTTCTTATCTTAAATCTGTTCTAAAGATCAGACAAAAACTACCAGATGTCAATTTTGATAACGTTTATGAAAAAATGTGGTTCAAGTACAATGTTACGAAATACATTTCTACATCTGTTAGTCAAACAAAATGAATTCTTTAATTAGAGGCAGTAAGAGAAGCTTAAAAAAAGACACAAAGTCCAATTTGAGCCACTGCAAATGAAAGAAACTTCAAAAATTTAAAATATATTGCATTCTTCCTGCAGTTTAAGTTGTATCTTGGTATTTTTGACTCATCTTGTTATTCTGAGGTAAAGGGTTCATGGGCCTAGAAGGCTGTAAGCAAAGAGAGACCAGCTAGGGGAAAAGGAGGCTCTCCAGAGTATTTGTAGGAAGGTGGATTTTCTGACATCCAGGTTGTTGTGGAGAACTGCTCTATCTCCCCACTACACCTCACTGAGACCAGGGCTTTGTGTGGAAAGTCCAACATCCAAATTTCTGCCCCAGTCACAGCATGTTGGGTTTCTCTGGGGACACTTTGAGGGTTTTGTGAAAATATGTCCTGGAAGCATTTTTCTTTCATTTTGATGAGGAATGGGAATGCTTTGAAATCTCAGAAAATTCTCTGGTTAAATCATACCCCATTGAGGGTACAGGAACTCCCTGTAGCACCTTATCAAAAAGCACAGCAAGAATATGCCCTTTCTTTAGGCAAGTGGACTCTTTCCTGAGCTGTCCTTCTCTGTATGTCAGAGCATAGCTGAATCTCTCCAGGTAAAATGGAAATAATTTTCTCTTGACACAAGTTTATCCTGATGTAAGGCTTAATGGATAGCTTGCAGGGCACTTGTGTTTTCCAGGCTGTTGGTTTTGCTCTAAGCACAAATTTACTCAGTGATGAGAATATTTTGACAACTCTGCCTATCTGTGCTCAGGAACTGCAGTTTGGTGTGAATTTTCAGGGTGTGTTGACCCAGTTTTAAAGCTAAAATGAGCATGCTCTAGATTGATATGGAAATACTGTAGTTGGCAAAATAAAACAAAGAAACTGTAAATAAGCAGAAGTAGAGTACATTCTGCACAAGAACTTTCAGGAGAGTTTTGCTTAGCTGGCAGAGGCATGTTTTTGTCCTTAGACTTTCTCCAGAAGGTAATTGTTAAAAAATGGTGCAATTCAGCTTGAAGAAACGTGTCATTCTGACCCACTTGCATGTCCTCACAGACACCTCTCTTCAGCAAATCCCTGCCTAGTTGTAAACACACAAAAATCAACATGTCAAATCAAACAGAATTAGTTTGCACATGTTGCTTCATTATTCCTTTGCCATCCCAGATCTAATGAAAGTCTCATTTAGAATTCTCTCTCGCTCATATTTGTGGTGTTTATTTTTATGTGCTTATCAAAGCTTATTTTTAGGCAACTCATGGCTCATTCTTTAAGAATAAAGAAATCCTTTCTGTTTTTATGTGTTGTTGTGTGAGCAGAGCTGAGAAGCCTGTGCTTGTTTTCTTTAGATGATATAACAAATTAGCTTCTTCCAAAACATTATGCTCTGGGGACTGTGATTGCAGGAAGCATGAGAGAACATTTGAATACATTACCAGATCGCTGCAATACATACATGTGGCTTTTGTGTATAGAACAGGGTTTTAAGTAGAAGTGTTCAAACCATTTTGCTACAAACTCTCCTGACAGTGTGTTTGGGCTGTCCACATAGTCAGAAAAACATTTACATGCTGGACGATAGTTGATTTGGTACATGATTTGAATGTGGAAAAACATTTGTACTAATTATACACACACACAAAAAAAATAATAAGGAAGTTCTGTGTTCATCTCTTTTATTTTTATGATCCAAAATCTGGCTATAAATAAGTGTGCATTTGCTTAATAAAGAAGTATTATCACTTTGCTTCACCATTTCCCTCTTAGGTAAAATTAGCTGTGTTGCTAAGCCATCAAAATGCAGCTGAAAGGATAACAAAGATGAGCCCAGCTGTGCCCCTTGTGCTCCCACAGAGCTGCTCCTGGTCCTTGGTTCATTACTGCCTTTTGTCTCTCCTCATCCAGGAGCACACAAATTATGGTGTTGCCATCAAATGTAAATTCCCCTTGGCCACTTTTTATTCCAGTAGCTGCTGGGAAGGTGACATGGATACCTGCTCACAGTTCCTCCCCAAAGCCTTTTTGACTGGGGCAGAACGAGGAATAATAACTAGATTATTACTGCTGTATGAAGGCAACCAATTACTGGTTGAAGCAGGTAATTATCATACTGAACACAGCTAGGAAAGTTAACATCTTGGCAACTAGTTGAAATTTAAAATAAAACCTCACCCCCATTATGTTCTCTATGCAGGGGAACTGAGCAAATAGCATTTGCTCAAGCCAAAATAACAAATTTGGATCAGACTTCCCTTACATTGGGATAATAAGTGTGGGATTTCACATCTGGTCTTTCAGGCTGGGCTTGTTTTAAAAAAAAGCATCATCAGTAAATTCACTTTTTTTACTAAAGCCATCAGAAATTGCTTACCAGGGTTTTGCAGTGTGGTGAATAGCTTCTTATGACTTCTGACTTTGGCTTGATGAGTTTCCTGTTCACCCTGATAGCTTTCAAAATGCAAGGGAGAGTATAAAATGACAAAACCAGCAAGGAATAAAAATTGTGTTGGCAACTGCAAGCTGTGTGAACATTCAGACCGCCCCAAATGTGGGTGTCTGCAGAGTTACTGCAGAGAGCGGCAATGCTCATAAGCAGATTACTGAGTCATGAGCATGTTTTGAATGTGATTACAAGCAGAAAGACAGAATTAGTCTTTGATTTCCATAAAAAATTAATGAGGGAGACAGACAGGGACAGACAAATTGGAGAGTTCACTTGGTTAATTTTCTACCCAGCAGCAATTGTAAATGTTCCTCTTATTTAGAAAAGGAAGATACTAAGTCTATATTGGTTGTGCCGGCCAAGAAAAACTATTAGTGTTCTGGAGGTTTACCTGGGGGCAAACTGTCAGCAAATTTAAAAAAGCGACAGCGTGCTCATTTTGGGACATTTTGATGTATCTTTCACAAGTGCAGTCAATTAAGAGCTCCTCTGGAAATGATGTTTGGCTGCTGTGCTCCTGAACAACAGCTCTGTCTTTGTGTGGGCACCAGTGGTCTGATTCCCTCCCTTGAAAGTAGTGAGTCCAGTTGTGTTTTAAAAGGATTTTAGCGAAATTATGCCCTGCTACAGATGGGATAAGATGGGATGAAACCATCATTAATGCTACAGATGCAGCAAGTGCTACATCTCTAGGATATAATTTTGTTTCCTTTATTCATGGCTGCAGGGCAGCTTATAATTGAAATGATACAACCCTAGCAGTGGGTCTCTGAAGCAGGGCTATGAGGTTCACACCCTTTCCCATGGATTCTGGTTTGAATCTGCCAAGGCCTAGCTACTGACTTTAACCAGTATTTAAGTACGCTTTACTTCAGCCATGCTCCCTCAACTTTCACTCAAGGCAGCCAAAATGCCACCATTTGGCAGAAGTATCTACTGTTCCAGATAATTTGTGAGGAACAAAGAGTTCTGATGTTGTTATCTACAAAATGGAGTTTGCTCTAGTTTGCTCTAAATACCAATGAACATTGAATGAGTTCATTCCCTATTTAAGTGCAACTCACAACAGAACAGTAGAAGCTATGCTTTACGAGGAATAATTGCCCTGACTATAGAAGACTTTGTTCCCATGGAAAACGGCTATGAAACTTGTGTTGTTTAATTGTTTTCACTTTCTTCTTTTTTCTCTTTTTTTTTTTTTTCTTTAAATCTTGCAAAATTCTGACCTTTCAGTGGGAGGAATAAAACTGTTGTAAAGCTTATGATGAAAATGGACATGTCTGGCTGGATGTAATGAACAGATACTTTCTCTGTATAATAACATTAATAAAGATCCAGCTTTAGATTGAAAATATTTAGTATGAGGATATTAAGGTATTCTAGTTGATTTTGGGAAGTAATATAGAAAAAGTCGCATCCACTGTGTGTTGGGAGGAATAGCCTGCTATAGTAAACAAGGTACTATTTCTTTAGACATCTTGCAGGATTATTGGCAGGTAAGACACGTGTATAGTTTCTGCTTTTATATTCTCTGTTATGATAGTATCTGGATCAGCATCTTTGTGTTACAGAAGTGCCATAAATAATTAATATCTCTATTTAAAGAAATATGGGTTTATTTCCAATTGGCATGGAAAAGGCCTTTATTTTCTGTATCATTGGGCACAGTTGTCATACAAGCCTCTTATTTCAAAATATTTGTGAGTTGCTCAGAACACATCAGTATTTAAAATCAAATTGCGGCAAATTTAGTTAGAATTAGAAATTTAATTAGATGATCAACAATCATAGTTCTGTACTTTCCTAATAAAACGTATCTCATTGCAGACAGTTTACAAGGCAGTGTCTCCTCAGCTGAACCCATTATTCCTGAAACAACACGGCAAAACATGAAGCAGTTCTGTTGATTGTGCTCTGTTGAATAACAGGGGTCCTTGAGAGTCATTCTAGATTAGTTAGTGATGTGTAACTCAGCAAAGCAGGAAGGAACATAACTCTGGCAATCTTTGCTCCTGTGGGATGAGAACCACATTAAAAATAATCTCCATGATCAGCAAGCATGGCTTGGGTAGAGAAAGGATTCACTTAGTTATGTGAAACCAAATGGGTAAATTAAAGCAATCAGATGTGGGAGGCAGCTCCTGCCACACACAACACTATATAGCTGGAACATGGCCTGTTCATATTCACATTAGTTTTTGCTGAGCTAGAAAGATGGATATCTACACGAGTTAGAAGATGATAAAAAATTCCACAGATTAAGGCATGCCGGGTAAGTTAGAGCAGAATAGAAGCACAGGCAGGAAAAGGCAGCGCAGACTAGAGGAATATGAATCAATGGAGATTGCAAAAAAGCGAAGAGGAACATGTGTCTTGATTTCATATTGCAGAGGCCAAAAAGAGCACAAGAAAAAGTAGAAACCCTGCTGACCGACCTGTGAGGAAACAAATGGTCTTTCGGTATATTTAGCCTTCCTGTTTCCAGGGAAATAAACAACACCATGACTAGGGTTCTCCCCAACTGTCTCTTCCATTTTTGTGTTCATGGGAAATTGTTTCACAGTTTTTCTTATCGGTCTTTCTGGACTTCTTGTTTAAGTCTCTTTGTACGTATTAGGCTATAAGCCTTCCCTTCTTATGGATAAGAGTGCTTCTGAAAAAACGTATCTCTGGCGGAATTACTCACATCCAGATCTCAAGTCCTAACTCACTGGTAAGAAAGAGTAAAACCTGGGTCTTGCTCTGAGTGGACCTGAAAACCTGCCAGGAACAGGGTGTCAGAGAGGAGCCATTCCTTGGAGGTCACTTGGAGACCATCCCTCCAGCTGGGGTGGACCCCTAGCTGCAAATAAAGTAAGTTTGGAAACAGGGAGCTGCTGCCTCTCAGTGGGTGCCTCTGAACTCTTAATCTATTGATTTATTGTGCATGGTCTGTCTGCTTCTCCTCTCCTAGAAATGTTATAACTTCTCTTCCTCCGCTAAAACCCTTAACCTAAAATATGTTAAATACTCTAAGCCTTGATTATATATGCCGTCAACCTTTCTTATTTAGAAAAGAATATCAGTGTCCCTTGTTTGTCTAACAAAGGTTAAGTTTAACCTTCAGGGCACAGTGCAAAGAACATCTGTTTATTCAGACTTCTAGCCTGGGGGCTGAGAAGCACAGTTTGTATTTGGGACCTCTGGCTGACATTTGTTAACTCAGTTTGCATGCATTTTAATGTGGTTTCCTGTACCCCAAGGCAGTTGTTTAGAATATAATATGATGGGATATAAATATATATATATATATAATATGGCCAAATGATTATTTTCCAAGTTATTCCTGCTGGAATATGAAGGAGAAAATTTGTTTTTGAGATCTTAAAATCCTCAGAGATCACCAAGATTTTCACCAAGATTGGGATGTGGCACTGGACACAGTGGAATTCAGCAGCATATGAAGCAGAGAAAAAGAGGGGAAACACCAAATCTGACTGGTCTGAGCCTTTTGCCTCTGTGGGGAGAAGCTGCTGTTGGGGAGCAATGGATGGTGACCTGTGTGCTGGGGCATGGAGGAGCTCAAACCTCTGTAAATGTGGCCTCTCAGTCTCCAAACCTCTTCTGCCTGTGTGGCTTGGGTGGCCACATCACTGTGTCAATGTCAAATATCACTGCACAGCACCGTGCCGTGCACTGGCAGCAGTGCTTTGGACAGGGACATGGCTGCCCCATGTCATAGGATGCATCCCTGCCTGGGGGCACACCTGGCCCCTCCGGGGTGAGCAAGTGCTGGGTCACCCTGGGAGATCTCTCAGCCCCATCCTCGCCGGGTGTGATTTCTTATCTGCCAACACAATGCTGTATGAAGACTGCAAAGAAATGTGTGTTCGCAAGAAAAGCCTATTTCCAATAGAAATCATGCTAAAAATTATTTTTATTGTTTTTATTGTTGTTATGATTGCACAGAACTTCTCTTAATTACATTTAAATATTGGGCCAAACTTGAGTGATGGCATCTCATTAAAGCCAAGGGAATAGAAATTCAAATGTGCATCTTCCTCCAAGTGGTTTATCTAGCAGCAGGAGCTTATTATCTGGTGCGTCAGTTATCTGCCAGGGACTTTGTACCAATCTGAAGACAGATAGATTTAAACACAGAGGATTCTGAGTGTTTCTGATGACTGAGATAACTGAAAACCTGTTTAAGGGTTCAGTACAGTTTACTTAATGACGTCAAATATTCAAACGTGCTTCTTTATTGGTAGGATTATTGCACTGCAGAGGCAAAATGGGGCTTCTTATGATGCCTTCAGAAACCTAGAAATGAAACAACACACACTTTCGAGATAATATTAGTATAGGAGGTAATATACAGCCTGGTCTTGATTGGAGGCCTCCAGGGCCAAATATGGAAAATGTCCACAAAAGCCCACCCCCAAGGGGGTGCATACAGTTTTATAAGTTTAGTAAATTAGCATAATTGACAAAAATCACTAATTAGGAGCACAAGTAGTGATGCAATT
>VZRV01008892.1:121996-268712 GCA_013398115.1 Falcunculus frontatus | reverse complement strand
CCCCCCCTTCTAAATCCTCCCCCCTCAGATGGAAACTGAACCTGTTGATGAAAATATGTCTCAAAGAGCTGTTTTTTGGCCTTGGTTCCCAGGGAGAACCAAGTTAGGATAGGGGCTTTGGAATATGTTTCATCCTTCTGCGTGTCAGGGCAGGGAAAAGTACTGGGAAAACTAGCTACAAATGCAATAATAGGCTACAGAGTTACAAATATATGTGTAAAGAATACAGAGAATATATAAAAGAAGAAAAGGCAAAAATCAGCAAGGCATCACTTAATGCAAGGATTTGTATACAGAGAGCTCAGATAGAAATGGATGTGTGTGTGCAGAACAGTACCCTGCCTATACTGCCCCTCGTGAAACACTTCACTTTTCTGTAGCAGCTCTCCCCAAAGAAAAAAGGAAGCTATTGCTGTGCCCCTTTTCAGATGTTTTCATTTGCAAAGATTTAAATGACAAACTCTCAGTTCTTTTCCTTTGCAGGGTTGATCCCATTGGCTCCGGCAGTCCCTCACTCCCTGTATGCTGCCAGATTTGAGATGTACCTGTAGCCCTTCACATGCTGCTTACATTTCCCTGCACCCTCTCCCTAAACATCTCCCTGGCAGCATAAGGGCTCTGTTCCCTTTTGGTCAGGCCCCAGGGGACTGTTCTTGTGTTCTCCACTACCTTGTGGGCAAATAACTGTTTCCATCTCTGAAGCTGGAGCACACTCATGATCTTCTTCCACAGCATCACTCTGAGAAGAACCTCAGATACAGGAGAGTCTCGTATCTTCTTATGGTAGAACCACCTCATGAAGCCCCAAACCATTTGCAAGGATGCCTCTAATTTCCATATTCTAATTTCTACAATAACATGCTGTGGGAAAAGTCATCTGGATATTTCTCTTGAAGCAGTAAATGAAGATGTCTTTCAAAATATCCTCTGAGCCTTTTACCGCAAATGTCAAAACCTCCTGATGATTATGCCCTCCTTGGCAAGAAAGCACATTGCTTTCAGGTGTTACTGAACATTTTCCCCTTCAAGAAGGTCTTGTGCCTTCCTGGTCACAGGCAAGCAAGAGCAAAAGCATTCATCCATGGCCTGGTATTTAAGCATATAAAATTAGCACCTCAAGGGAAGGAGTATTTGTGAACCTTTCTTAGGAAAAGCCATATTATTCCTTAGAAATCAGACACCCACATAAGGATGATCATCTGCAGTGGAGCTGTCTATCCTCCAGCAATAAATGCTTAGGGAAAAAACCAAATCCACCTCTTCAGAGGGAAACACAGGCAAAATATTCATCCCAATGTGAAAGGGACACGAAGGATCTCCACAGAAGATATTTAAATGCAGGAAGCATCTACAGCTGAACACCTCATCCAAGGTGGGTGCTCCATTGCAGGAAGGGAGCTCTGGGGGCTGCTCCAAATTGTGTGAGCATGGCCCTCCAGTGCTGCAGCTTTCCTGGTGTCCCTGTGGGATTGAGGCCCTTCTCCATTGCCATTTCCCATTCCTCTGCGATGCTCAGGGAGTGGGTCAAGGGCACTGTCTTTGCTCTCTATTACAGCTCAGAGGGATCTCTGCTTTCCAGGGCAGAAAATCTGCCTTCTTGGTCTTCCATTTCACAGCATGCTTCTCTGTGTGAGAGTTTAAAAAATGCACAGCTGAGCTAATGCACTCAGGCAGCATGTGAGTGTTGCACAGCCAGTCGATGTGCCTCTGCCTTCAGGGTCCCATGGCCCTTGAGGTGCATTTCATCAGCTCTGTATACATTTCACTATCACTCAATAGGGTGAAAGCTTATCGTCATTAATTATGAGGGTTTATGTTGGCAACCGCTTAGTTCCTATGGTTACGTTTCTAAGAAATTGTGAAATAGGCACTTCAAGGCTCTGGGCAGAGAAACAAATTGACTGTTACAGAATTCATGAATGATAATAACTCATTTACTTATTATGTTAATAAATAATTGGTGTAAAATTTTCTTGTACGGCCTTAAAATACATAGCGTATTTAAAGGTCAGCACCGCTCTTAACTCCCCATTAAAACTCTCATATTGCAATAATGCAGCCCAGATGGCAATTACTGTGTTTCAGAGTGTTCACCTGGGGAATCCATAACCTGGTCCTGGTCTGCAGGGCTGCCCTGCCGATGTTCCTCTGACACCACAGCAGGGCTTTCTAGTCTGTGCCGGGTCAGTGTTAGAAACCCCTCTGTTTCTGGACATACTAAAGCTCTGCCATGGGAACAATATTCACTGTCTTATTGTCTCATGCAGCCCTTTGTCTAGGCCAAAGCAGGATCCTGAAAGAAACGGTGTTTTGTGGCAGACAAATACTCCACAATTTGTCTACAAGGTCACCCTACTATCCCACCCCATCAGGGAAATGGAATCCTTCTGGTCTTTGAGTTATTTTCCAGGCTGTGTTTCTCATTATCCCTATCTTTCAGTGTTACTGAGTCCTGGAGTATCTGTTGTGTTGCTGCTTTCCTAACTCCTTTCCCCCCATATTTTCTTCCAACTTGTGTGCTTTCCCTTTTTGTCACCTGTCCTCTGCTTGTCTCATGTGAAAACAGGCATGCACCAGGCTTTGCACTGTTTTAGGATGCTCTACCACGTCCCATCCTATTTGTCTCATCAGTATATGTAGCAGTTCAATTTTTGTCACTCTTTCTGCACAGATCTTGCTTTGCCCACGGTAAACTTTTTATGCCTTTTCTCTAACTTGTTTCTTTTTCTACCTTGTCCTCTGAGAGTCAGCTTTCCACAGTGAACCATAGGTGAGGGAAAATAATCTATTTCTGCAACTATGCTTCCATCCTTGCATTATTGCTCCTCTGCAAAAAAATAGCCCCACACTTTGCTTTTGTCCTCGGCAATATGTACTAAACACGCGCTTTCCCGCTCAGAGCTTACAATGTATTGAGTTGGTTTTAAATTATTCCTTTGTGATTCCAGGTGTGGGATGAATCAAGATGAATCACACAGTGATGAAGGTAATTCCTCCCATCAGCTGAATAATGAATCAGTCGCTATTTTTCTCATAGTTAAGATGCCAATTTGCATGTGGTACTAAATAATGTTCCCTGTTAAAATCATGAGGCTGAATAAAGTGGTCAGTTTGTTACCAGCTTACAGGCTAGGACACAGAATGAATATCAGCTATACTGCCTTCAGTGTAAAAAAACAGTGTTTAATCATTTGGAGGGGGAAGTCTGGGGCCAGGTCTGTAAAAACCATCTTCTAGAAACATATGAATGAGCAGTTGCTTCAGATAGACAAACAAGCCCATCACAACCCAAGTTTCCTAAAGTCTCTGTAGATACTGAAAGCAAACCCAGGACTTAGTTCTGACAGTGCATATCTGACAGTAGACAGTCCTGTCTGTTGGTGAAGCAGTATATTTAAAAAAAGGCAAAGATTGATATTCCTTCAAAAATACTCATAGAAATGTAATGATGCTACCTGTAGTCATCCTAACTGTAGCCTGTATGTTGTGTATTTAATGAATTAGACCAAGGGAAAAAAGATGTTTCTCTTTTTCTGTGGGCCAAAACCAAGAAGTAGACTCTGTTGAAAAGCCCAGAGATGCTCTGGTAAGCTTGTTCTCTAGCACTTCAAATTAGGAGGCTGTGACATGGAAGGAGGGGAGATACCAAAGCCATGTGGAGAAGTTCTGAGTGTGGGATAGCAGGAGATAACCTTGGAGATAAGCCAAGGAACAGAGTATCAGCGTGGGTTTGGAGGTGCTCGGCTCAGCACACAAACCCCTGGATCTCCTATAGCCACCCACAGATTTTCTGTGCTGCTGCTTTGTGAAACAGCAGGGGTCGGGCTGAATGTGGTCCATGAGTGATCTCCTGGCTAGGAGGCACTTGCACAGCAATGCCATTGGGCTGCAGAGTCTCCTTGCTTAGACAGAGGAGGAAAAGTGAGGAGAAGGAGATGGCCTAAGTCCCAAGGCCCTAAAGGGTCTAACAGGTCCCATGTCTGCCACACACCTCTTCTCGTCTGGGTACAAACCAGCCAGATTGGCCTATGACCTGACCTGTTTCGGAAATGCCTTCACCTTTTTCTAGGCTAAAGGCTAAAAGATTTGCAACACAAACAAGGAGCTTGCGCCCTTTATTCATTATGTGACTTCCAGTGTTAGCTAAATACAGAAAATCCTTGCTTTGCTTAAATTTAAAATGACATCAAATCACGATTCAAACTTGCAGTGACATTTATCCAGTTAGCTGGTGTTTGCTATAGGTTGAAGGGACACATAAATACAGTTGTCTTCATGTCTCATGCAAATTTCTCAGTGTTCTTTGACAGTTATTAAGTGCATTAATTCTTCTGATGCTAATTTCTGTGTAGTACTGATGAAAAATGCATTTTTCCCAGGGAGTTGGCACTTGACAAATATCTCGATGGCAATAAAATAACGTACGAACTAAGTTTCTGTTGCCATGGTTTTCTTCTCCACTCATACTCACAGTTACTCTATCTTTACTGTATCTTTACTCCAGCAAGGGTAGAGAAGCAAAGCCATAGCCCAGATCACCTGGATGCCCCAAATCCTCTCCTCTCCTGGCTTTCTCATGTGGTTTGCCCTGACAGTGCTCTTGCTCTCTGCAGGTTTCTGTACAAGTCTCGCTTCACTCCCAGACCTGAGTGGGACTCCATGCTCCTGAAGACCCAGAACAAGAGGGATGTTGCTGAGGAGTGTGTTTAGGCATTGAAGTGTTTCCCTGCACCCTTCCCCCGCCTCTCCATGCTCTTACCCCACTGCAAGGCAAACTTTGCCAACACCACTTCCCTCCTCTTCACCGGGTGGTGAGGCTAAAAGCAAAATGGTTGAACGCAAAACATCAAGGGACTGCGTTCAATGCTTGGTGCCCTTACATTATTTGAGTTTCCTGAGGCTTCCCAGAGGCTTTTGAGGGGATGCAGAGAAAATTCAGTAGATCACCTGAGCCATGCCCTACAGCAGAGGTTTAGCTAATAGGCCTGTTCTGCACAAATACGTTTATATTTCCCAAGGTTGAGATCACACAGGGTTGTAAACCAATTCTGCTCTTTCCAAAAGAGTAAGGAGAAGCCATGGAGATGGCAGTGGTCAGACTATGTCCTCAGGCTTTCTATGAAAGCAAAATACTGATTTGACAGGACCTTCTGCTGCACCTGCAGTACTTCAGCTGTAGCATCATGCCAGTCCCACATGTCCCAGAAGAGCTTTTCTCCAAGTGGTAAATGGTGGTTGAAGGAAATATAAGTCCTCAGGACTGCTGCTGGGGTCTTCCATGAAGCACTGATGCTGCTATTGATAATATGGCTGATGAGATCTGTACTGTGTTTTTCTCTTTGATGGATTGGAAATAGTTCTGTTCTCTACACCTGGAGGCAAAACTGTTTTTCTCCCTTAAAAGATAGACTGCAAATAAATTGGGTGTTTTCTTTATTTCCGATTATGAGTATATCCTTGCTGCTATCTGTATAGAATCATAGTTCTATTTTTCCTTCAAATCTGTCTTACTTTGTTGGCTTTATTAAGGAAGAGCTTTTAACTATTTTTGCTTATAATGTTAAATCTAGATGAGATCTTCTAGCACCGTTTTAGCCCATCTGAATATGGTTAAATATTTCTCTTTGAAATATACCGATCTCAGTTTCTGAATCAAAGGAATGCTTTGCCTTGATTCAGAGATAGGTCCTCTCTCTGAAACAAACAGAAATTATGGAGTGGCAAAATTTCTAGTCTTAAGATACGTAAGTTTTATGAAATATATTTGTATGCTTCCAGCAGAAGAAAAACCACCTCTGAGAACAAGGCAGAACACAAGTATATTGCGAATTATTCTGGGTGATATTTTTGGGTGACTATGCCGGGCTCCTTGGCAGTTCTTAGGGTAGCTGGAGCACAGTATGCACCTCCAGCTACATCCTGCTACGTTCCAGCACGTGTGGGTGGGAAGATGTGCTGCACAGGGTGCTTCATCTGTGTTCACGAGATGTTCACATTAACAAAATCTGCTTTGTGTGTTTACAACTTCAGAAAGAGGCAAATGGCTCTCAGGAAAACATGATGTCTTCAATAAGTATTTGAGGTGCTGCTGCCATTCTTCTCTCCTTGGGTCAAATTCCCAGGTCAAATTCGAAATTACTCCAGTATCCTTCCAGACTTGGGCACTGTATTTATTGCTGTGTCTAAAACAAGTGCTGTGCTGGGAGAGCAGAGATTTCTGCTCTTTGACAGCCTGGGCTGGTGCTGCTGCCTCCCACTCTGCTTGGAGAGATCTGGGGACGTGGTACCAAACAGCTCCTTCCTGAGATGCTCCTGTTATTGCTGGCTTAGTGCAGCCAGGCCTTGCTATGCACTGGTGCCCCAGGGTCTCACTGAGTGAGGAGTTTGCAAGATTAGGCCCTTGTAGAAAAGCTGACTGTGTATTCTCCCTCTATCATGACCCCCTCTGAAAAACTGTGTGTGATAATAATCACTGGGAGAGATTAAAGGGGCATAATCTACATTAGCTGAAGCAAGCAGAAGTCTTGCTCCAGCCAGTGCAAGAGCAGAAATACAAATCCTGGGTGCCAGGGTGCAATTCCTGCCAGGTTACTGATGGCAGCCTCCTCAGAGTCCTATCAGGATTACAGCACCCAGCTGCTATGGAGTTTATATTTATTAATACACACACGGCTTGATTTAAGCACAGCAGCTCAGCAGAAAAACTACCTCTGATTTATGATGCAGGCAAGAGGTGACAGTGAGATACACTCCCTGATGTGGGTGTGCAGCCTAAAGAGAAAGGAGAGACAAGGGGGAATGATCTGCATGGCTGCAGGTTACTGGCACTTAATACATGATATCCAGATATTTCATTCTATAGAATATACCTTTAAAGTTTTGATCATAGAGACTTGATCATAATTTTTTTAAAGAATATTTGTTAATAGACAGCACAAAATCCTTTCCTTCCCCTTGTATATATTTGTCAGTGTAAAAGTAAAAAATACCATTCCAGCTCTTTAACCAATGGCACATCTATGCTTCATACATTATTGAATGTTTCTATTTTTTCCCAGTGTGGTTTTTTAAAATTCTAATATCACCTGATCTTTGTGCAGTTAATTCCCTTGTCATCAAGCCATGTAAGTACTGACCTCAGAATCTCAGAATAGCCTTGGCAAAAAAAAAAAAATACAGTAATTTGCATCATTGTTGCTGAGGGCTCTGCATATTTCCATTATAAAATCCCAGTTTCAGTAGGCTGGACAATATGGATTGGTGTGGCTGTTTTCAGCTTTCAGGAGGAAATCTATTCTTAGAAATTGGGTTAAAGAATTTGGTTTGGCAGGGCCAACTGAGAGTGGCTCCAGTTCAAAATCGAAAAATTGCAGAGCAGCTCATTAATTTAAACAATTAAGTTATAACTTTCTTTCTTTTAAAAGGGAGAATAAACTTTCAGGAGCCAAGTTACCCAAATTTGAGGAATAAACAAATGGGAGCTGTGCAGAAGACAAAAACCAGCAAACTTATGCACATTTTTTTTAATATTATTTTCCTATCTTGCTTCCTTAATACTTCATAGTGTCACTAAAGTTAGTTCTTTCTCAATATTGTGTGCCCTTTATGTTGTTAGCTTTGACATTGAAGAAAGGGAGTTATAATTTACACGTCTGCCTGGTGGAGATGGGTTCTGAGCCCCCATGCATGCAGACCTTCTTGGAGAACACTCACATTGAAATCCTGTTTATCTTTGCTTCCTTCTCATCCCAGTCACAGAGATTTCCTGGGGACCTGCGGGGAATGTAGAAGTGCAGTGGCAGTGCAGCTTGTTTCCCCCACCACAACTAGAGCAGCTCTACCACAGGGTCCTTGTTCCCTTGTGTGCCTTTCCCATCCCTTCTTCAATGTGTCAGAGGCTCTTAATGATCCTGAATCCACTTGGCAAAGAGAATACACTCTGAGACGGTCAAGTACACAACATTCGTGAACACTTGTCAATTAACTTTTTCCGTTCAAGGGCTAATGACTCTAAATAGCACCTTGAGCTCATTGATGCCACACTGTGGAATGAGGTGGGACCCTGCAGTCAGCACAGCTCCAAATCTGGAAATATACCTGCTAAGAAGATTAAGTCTGCAATACTGAGCATTAAACCCATCAATATTTATGCAGTGCGCAAAATTCATATCAAACCTGTCAGGCAGAATCTGTCACCGTGGTGTTTCTAAAAGGTTACCAGCCTCAGGATACCTGTTTCTCACTTATGAACAGTGTTGAAGATGAATAGTTTTGCAATTTGAGTCTTAGTCTACTGGTAACCTGCTGGATTCATTATTGAATTAATACCTTACTTGGGTCCATCTGCAGGCATTCCTCCAGTGCACACGATGAATAACAATCTGAAGGGTCAAGAGGATAGGCTGGAAATGTTTTCACTTCAGAGAAAATGTCTGATTTGTTCAAGTGCCCTTTGTCAGAGTTTCCATATGAAAGGCAAACTCTTAGTGGGCAGTTCTGGCCTCAACAATGGCACTCTGTTCAGTGCCACCTGGCCTTGATAGCAGCTACTGTGGGGAGCCTGGAAAAGAGCACAGGTACCTTGTCTAATGTACTGAAAATCTTGGTCAACAATCAACAACTATCAACTGGCACCCCTGCCCCCAGCATGTCCCTGCATGTGCTCTCTTGCCCCAGAATGGGGCTGAGAAGTGGAGCTATAAGACCTTTTAGAAAAAGAAGAAGCAAGAGATGAGCCTCTGCTCTCATCAGGTAGAAAGGGAAGATTCATAGCAAAATGAGCAGTAGGGCACAGCAAGATCTGGTATGCAAAGGGTGCTAAACACAACTCCTTTTCTGAAGCATTGTTATGTGATAGATACAAAGCCAAGGAGGAGGTTATGTAAGTTTATACCACATGATCTGGACAGCGTCCTTTTAATTCCTGCTACCCCTGACAGACACTTTCAGCTCACTGCTCAGCATCCCAGTCCCTGCAGGGATACCTGTCCTTTTCCTTTCACCATAAGACATGCAGACTCGGGAAGGGAAATTTTTCTGATGTATAAATGATATGGTGAGAGAAGGAAAATCAGCATGTGAGAAAACTATCTAGGTGATGTATTTTGGGGAGCAGAATCCCTCTGCCAGCTGATGCCCTCCCCACCCTGCTGCAGCTCATTGCTGCAGTGTGCAGGCGGTGTGCTGGTGAGCCGGTGATGCGTGAGGACTGCAGGCAGTGATGATGCTGGCCATGTTCTCTTTTCTTTCCTTTCTCAGGCTGCAATTGTGTAGTTTTGACTTGTCTTCTGTTTGCAATAAAAGTTGTTAACCAACTGTGTTATCAGAGCCTTACCTTACTAGTGTGACACAAGAGTTTCCAGTCTCCTGACAATGATCTGCTGTAAAGGCAGAATCCCACCAAGGCACTGCATGATAAACACCCTCAGGTTGCCAGAAGTAATTGATATGAGCTGCAGCTGTGGCAAAGGAGGATCCCTGCAGAGGACTGTCAGGATTCTCTGTATCTCCTGCATGATGTGGCCCTGGAAAGAGTGATTTAGAAGCCACAGGTACGGGAGCTCCAAAGGTCCTGGGCCTGTTTTCTGCTCCAGAAGCTGGGTAAGGAGTGGGCAAGGGCCCAGTGGGCTCTCTGATGCCCCAGTGCCATGTTTTCTCTGCCAGCTGTAGCTTGGACAGGCATGGACATGAGTCATGTTGCAAACATCAGCCTTGATCTTTCCTCAGTGTAAAATTTCTGTATGAGTGGAAAATGAAGAAAAAATTGAAAAATCCATCATGGTATTATCACTTGATACATCACCCAAGTGCTGCCTCCCCTTTGTAATCTGTATGCTCTGTTACATAATATTTGCTCTGCTTTTTTCCTGCTGGCCTACAAAAAACCCTTGTACTTTTCCTTCTAATGGGAAATTAGTTGTATGGTAAAAATATTTATTGAGGCAGGGACACCTTGATCCATTTCCTGTTTGAATCAGTAGAAAAGTTGTTATTGATTTTGGTGGGTTTTTTGAGACAGGCTCTAAGTTTTATCCATTTTTCAATAGATGAATTCCCTGCTGACGCATGCTTTGTCCTGGTTAGTCCTCATCATGTTTTTTTATGACTTTTGGAAAGGAACCGGAATGTAACAGCAAGTAAAAATGGCCATTTTATAAGTTAGAGACGCACCACTAGAATATGAAAATGTGGCTTGCAGTTAGTGACTAGCATTGCTTATCATGAGTACCTATAGATACGATGGCTGAACTTGGTATTTTTCATCTGTGGTGTAAAAGCTGCCAACTCTGTTAAAACTGATTCAATGTGACATTTGTGTCACATTTTATCTGCTTGCATTGGTTAACGTTATGTCAGCTGATGTGATGTAACCAGACACATCCTAATAGCGAGTGATGTGCAAAACAGGCATTCTTCTTCTTCTTCTTCCTATGCTTAGGATTAGTGTAAGATAACACAGAAGGCAAAATAATCTTTGACTTCGTGAATGTGACATTGTCAGGGGGTGGCTACTATGGGCTTATATACTGTGTGTCACACCGTAATGTCCATCTAAATAGGCAACTCACCTTCATCTTCAGAAGTGATGATGAAGAACGTGAAATCCCGTCATGGTATTCATGATTCCCTGTATTCAGGAGTTTACTGAAGTTGGTGTCTGGTGGTTTAGTTCAATGAATCTGTATTAGAGGGCTTTTCCAGGCCAGCAAGTATATAAAGAGATGGAGCATGCAAAGGAACCACATCACAGTGCTGTGTTTGGGAAATCCCAAGTGACAGAGCAGTAGCAAATCTGAAGGGAGATGGAGTCAGTATCCTGCTGGTGCTTTGATCCCAGCAAGTGTCGTGCATCCTGGGACTCCTTTAAACACAGGTTAAATTGGAGGTTCTGTGTTTCTCTGTGAGAAAATCCTTCTCTAGGTGTTTAGGGGAAGGAAACATGCAGCACAGTCATCTGTCTGACTGCTGAGAAGTGAGTGAATGTGGCCCTGTCAGGGAGGGTGCATGGGGGAACTCCTGGGGCTAGAAATCCTGACTAGGCGAAACTCCAAGGGCATGATGTGACCTGTTGAGATCCTTTTTCAAATTTGACTCAAATGAGTCTAAATGCCATAACTCACCCACACAGTATTTATTATGTTTAATTTTACCACTGTGCACTGCTTTTGGCTGGCATAGAGTTAATTTTCTCCACAGTAGCTGGTATGGGGCTAGGGTTTGGATTTGTGCTGGAAACAGCGTTTATAATTCAGGGATGTTTTTGTTACTGCTGGGCACAGTCAAGGCCTTTTCTGCTCCTCACCCCACCCCACCAGTGAGAAGGCTGGGGGAGCACAAGGAGTTGGGAGAGGACAGAACTAGGACAGCTGACCCCAACTTACCCAAGGGATTCCCAGACTATGAAGCATCATGTTCCTGGCATAAAGCTGGGGAAGAAGAAGGAAGTGGGGATGTTCAGAGTGATGGTGTTTGTCTTCCCAAGTCACTGTTATGTGTGATGGAGCCCTGCTGTCCTGGGGATGGCTGAACACCTGCCTGCCCTGAGGAAAGACGAATTCCTTGTTTTGCTTTTGCTGCATGTGCAACTTTCACTTTACCTATTCAACTGTCTTTATCTCGACCCACAAATTTTCTCAGATTTACCCTTCCAGTTCTCTCCCCCATTCCACTGGAGGGAGTGAACAAGAGGCCATGTGGGGTTGCACCATGACACACTGCCATAAAACAGTCTATCAAATAACCTTGGTGTCCATCACGCTGCAAACTTCAGGCACAATAAAAACCATGGGCAGCCAGGTATTCTCGAAAACTGAGCCAAGGCAGCACGATCATTCTGAAACACCTGCATTTCTGTGGGACTGCTGCTCCTGTAAGTGGTGGGTTCAACCCGTCTTACCTCCATACGCTACATAGTTTGTCAATATTCCACTTTTTGCAAGACAAAATACTGTTGGAAGAAAGATCTCTAGGCACACTTAACACATACAATACCAAGTGATGTATTTACAACTGTTCAATAAAAAACCTAGAAAAGGTATTATTCAGGGAAGCGGTGGGCAAGGTAATTCATATTTTGTATGAAATGCCACTGAGGAACACTTAAATAAAATCATCACAATAACTGTTTTTCTGCTGTAAGCTGGTCTTTGTAGTCATACAAACTGACTTCCAGCCCAACACAGAGGCAAAAGTAAACTATCTCAGGGCTGCCAACAGGAAAACAGGAATATTTTCACTGTTGGAGCATGGCAGGAGCCTGCCTGCTGTTCACCTTCAGTCCTTGGTGGGGAAGCTGAGGCTGCTGTCTGTGCCAGATAACCCTCAGCCTGGTGACAGGCTAAACTCAGAGCTAAAACTGGCAGAGAAAATGAGGATTAAGGGTCTCAGGAGATGCAGTATCCAAACCTGAGCTGGGAGATTGGCACATCTGCTGCCTTGCTCAGCACTGTTGTCATGAATTGATCGCATCTAAGTGCATCTGCAGTGCTGTCACCAGAGCTGGACAGCTTCATCTGCTGTGCATCTGGCTTTCCTTCATGAATGACAACAGTATTTTATTAGACAAGAAGGTACTGGGTAAATCCAGCCTTAGCAGTGGTTATGGGAAATAAAATAAAATAAAAACATCAGCTCTGCTGGGAATTTCATGCACAGGTGAGGAAGGTGGAGTGAGTCACACAGACACCCCACTCCTCCAAGACCATGCCAAGGTTAGAGCTCCTCTGCACAAGCACAGCTGGGCAGGGCCATACAGCAGCTGCTCTCTGGATAGGCATAGCTTAGCAAAGGTGGGGGAAACAGGGCTCCACATTGGCTCACCCCACTCACCCAGGTCTCTGGGTCTTGGTCAGGATTTGAACTGAGATCTCCTAAAATTTGGAACCATCCCTCTCCTGAAACCTGTGAAGACCAGAGTGAGAGCAATTGTTTTCTTCTTTTTGCTCTGACTTGAGCTGCACACGCATTTGCCAGCTTGAAGCCAGCTAGAGTGAATATGCTTTATAAGTGGTGCTGGTCTGATTAGGCTGGAGACAGAGCAGACAAACATAAATAATTCCTACTAGTCAGTACTATGTCAAAGATGTGACACCTTAAAGGTCCTTTTCATTTTGGCTAGCTGCTTTCCCAGTACAAGCCTGTGATTAATTTCTATGTACTGCTCATTATTTTTTCAATTTAGAAACTTACAGGAATTGTTGTGATAACATTTAAATGGCAAGAGGGGGATGAACTGTCCCAGCATTGGTCCAAGAGCCCCCCCTCAACCTGCTGACATTTCAGGAGGACTCGTATTATCCATGCTGCTCAGCTGTTTCCAGCAAGATCACTTCTGTAACTTTTTCCTAGGGACATAATTTCTTCCCTGACACTATCTTGTGCTTCCTGTAACTCCAGTGACTCTGATGGGCAGATACAATTTGGACAGCAAAGGCTTTAGCACACTGGTAAATGAATTGGCATGTTCCAATTTCTCCTGATGGAGAAAATCCTGGCTGCTTTGAGATGGCTGCTGAGCAGATTGTGCAGGGTATAACCAGGATGGTGTTTTGAAATTATAAATAGTGATCAGATGGGTATGTTCAGTAACCAGTTATTAACAACGTTTTTCTACTTACAGCAAAAAATTCTTACAAATGCAGCTTTCTGCTTTGTTTCACCATTTATAGGGATACATACATCTCCCTTCGTGTCTTCTCCTTGTGATATTTGTAGCTGCTAAAACAGATGAAGCTACAAACCTGTCCCCTACTTTGTCTGGTACCAATGGCTGCTTTCTTCTGGGGCCAAGTTCCTTCCTCTAGAGAATGGTACAAAGCACCTCACTGAGACACCATCACCCAGAAAGATAAAACATTGAATGGTAGAGAAAGGCTTTGGAAGCTCCCCCAAAGGAGCAGGGGATACAGTCAGGGCTCCCTCACGTTAATATTTGCTGTTCTTCTATATTACATCTCTAATATGTGAACATTTGGAAGTGGTGGTTCTCCAGTTCCATGTTTTACATGCACTAGGGAGAAGATCTAAACAACATCTGCAATGCCAAGAGAGCTTGCCACTCTGTGACAAAGCCCAAAATATTGTGCTAACCATGAAGGATAAATGATGGATAGCAGTTGCCCCTTCTGATCACTTTTGGGAATTATGCCTTTTCTGTGCTAAGAACTCTGCCAAAATGTTGCAAGAAAAAGAAATATGCTTTGCAGTCATCCATTTTCTCAGCTCTGAAAGTGTTGGCACAGTAATTCACTTACTCCTGGTAATTTTGGTCTGCAGGTCCCTTACACACAGTGCAGCAGAGGGGAACTACACACTGGACACTGTACCTACTGCAGGGAAGGGGACTGCAGCAAAAACTGCAGCAAGAAATCTATGAGGAGATCCCACTGCTGACCGTAAGGATTTCTGGGCTCAGTGACCTGGGTATTCCAAACCTCTTCAATTTGAAGCTTGGATCCATCCACTGAGCCATGGGATTAATCAGAGGCTGAAACCTTGAATGCATTCCTGCTGCAGATGGGGCTGGGGCCTCCCAAGACTCTGAGCAATTTAAGCTCTTCTGATTTCACTTCAAATTCAATGATGGATTTTTATATGCAGTAAGGTGTTGGCTGTAATATATGAGAACTGAATATTTGGAAGGAGTGAAAAAGAAGAAGCATTTGGAAAAAGTGCTTAATAATATTTTAGTCAGAATTTGTTAAAAAATAAGGCATGTTTTACATGAAGTGAGCTGTGTTAAAACCCACTATCTGGGACACTGTTTAAATAAGAAAAGGTCAGGGTCTTTAATGCTTCTAGTGCTGAACCAGGAGTGAAATGAGTAAGCTCCCACTGTCCTGCAGTGACACTGTCACATCTATGCTGCATCTTGCTTGTGTGTCACTGGAGGGAGTTTCAATGGGGTAGATGTTATCATCTACACATGATACAGATATACAGATCATCCACAGATGATACAGAGCCAATGTTAGGCACAACTATGAGGCTGTAGTTTCCAATTACCTTCTTCTGAATAACTGGAAATCTATGGAAACCAGACTCAGATTTCAGACTCCCGAGTCTGTAAATCCTTCCATTGTCATAATTTGTTTTTAGATCCAAGACAAGTCTAAGAGTTTTGATAAAGATATATCTCCCAATCTATAAGTCCCTTGTATTGTTTTGAAATCCCACTTGTGTGCTGCATGCTCCTCCAAAATGCTTTTACTGTCCTTGTTCATTTAAACCTTTTGTAAAAGAATTCTCCATTATTTTCTTTTGTGCTGAATATGGCGATATCAGCTATTTCCCTCTAAAGCCCTCCTTAGAAAACCGGGAATTTCTTTTCTCCTATGATTTTCTCCACTGTGCTTTTCATCTCATCACTGAAATGGAAATACTTTACTAGTTAAATGGGGGGGGAAAGGCAGTTAAGGCAGATGCTGTTTCATCATCTGCCTAACACAGAGCTCCTCAGCATTCAGAGCAGCAGTTTACTGCAACAAATTAAGTGCAGAAATTTTTTATGTGGAAGAAATGATTTCCGAATTCCCTCTGAAACCCCATTTCTTCTGTAGAAAGATGAATTAATGAAGAAATTTTCAATTTAGTGCTTGTTAGTGCTTATTCTGGCTCTCAGAAGCAGTTTTGTGTTAGTTTCCATTATTTTAAACTCCTTCAGCCATGATTTGGAAACAGTTTCTGTGATCGTCCCTATAGATATACTTTTTAATTACTTATCTTTCTCTGCTCAAGCCCTAAACTGGCCACTGGGTCTTCAGCCATGTGCTTTCAGTACTGATCAAAAGCACGAGGAAAAGGGAGAGGAAAAAAGCTGAGTAAGCCCAGGATTTCTTCATCTGCCTGTCCGGTGGTTCATCCCAGTGGTTTTGGTCCTGTCTTTCCCTGTTGTGACAATGCACGACATTCCCAGAGGTGAAAAATCCCTCTCTGTCTGCAGGCTGGTCTCAGCATGGCACGAGAAATGCTGCTGGGTTTTGTCTGGGAGAAGGAGCTGGTGCCATTCCCCATACGGAGGTGGATGTGTTTTTCCAGGTCTGTAATTCTTGCAGGAAATGATGTCACAGAGCACGGTTTCTCCTCAAAGACAGTAAGTACATTTTTTGTGCTTTCAGAAATGGATGCACCCAGGGATTTTATTGAAAGGAAGAATATGGATGTCATGAGGGAAAAAAAAAAAAGTTTCAGTTTAAAATTAGAAATTTAATTTTATTTCTAGTTGATGCTTTGGAAGTTTTCTTTCTTGATATCTTCTTGATAACAGTATGTACTGTACTTCTGTCATGTCCTTCCTAATTGGGAAATAATTAGATGGCTAAATGATAATGCTTGACTCTAGTTTGATTTCCTCTGACACATAACACTTGACAGGTCCATCTCGGGCACCACTAGCATCAGTAATCTGTTACACCAGTTCAGCATTGCACCACCAGATACCAGGGTTGGCCTTTTCCTTTCCCTCATGCTTGCATGGCTCAGGCAAAATGCTCCAGCTCAGGTGCAGATCTGGAAGGGAGAGTAATTGCTCTTTGTAACATAGATACAGCAGTTTTCCAAAGGCTCAAGAGAAATACTAAGTAAATTAGGAGTAGAAAACAGAAGCAGAAGAAAAAAGTTAGAATACATTAACCAAAAAATACCAAGCGGGGAAGTGCAGAGATTTCTTTATGCAGGGCAAAGGTTGAATGCTCATTGAAACACAATTCAAGAAACTTCAGAAATAAATTCAAGACACTCTTTCAACTTCAGGAGGAGGAACATTTGAGAGTGTGCTTTCCAAAATATAAAGCAATGAATTCCACTTCTTGGTAATACTAAGTCTTTAAACTACAGAGCTAAATATGAAAAGAATTCAAAAAAACTTTAGAATATTTTAGAAATGCAGAACACAACATTTTGAAATTAATTGAATAGAGAAACACCATTCCCTTAAGATACTAGACTCAGGGGACGCACCTCTGTCTGCAGCTTGTGTTCCAGCAGTAAGGGATAATAGGTGCAAACTAAAGGACCAAAACCAGAGTCTTTAAAGCAGCAGTAGTTGCACACCCAAGGCTCTGGCTATGCAGCAGGATGTTCTCCTGCCATGCTGCATCCCTGCCTTGCTACCTGCATCTGTCTGGCTGCATGAAAGCTGGGAAACAGCAAGCCAAGGCACTCATTTCCTGCTATGGTCTTTTATAGAAACTTTTCTGATGTCAAAATAATTTTTTTTTTAACCTAACCATTTATTTACAAACCTGATCTTGGGACCTGAATTAATCTGTCAGTGTTCTTCTTCAGCAGCAAGAACATTTAGACAATTAGCCCACTGCTGAGGGAAATGGGGGGATCATTGTCATCAGCTCTAATGATGCTCCTATATTCAGGATGCTTTAGGAGTAAGAAATCAATGAGACAGTGGTTTGAAATGACCTAAGGACTTTCCAACCCAGTGATTTATAACACAGTGAATAAAAAAATGAATCTTGGTAAGTACTAGTGGCCTAGAACAGAATCTGCTCAAAGGAATTTTCTGATATTACTTTTATTTGCTTGTCATAATACATTTCAGCTGTATTTCCCCCTTTCAGTTCCATACACTATATTAAAGAAGAAAAAAAAGTTTTCTATTCAGGCTGAGTTCTTCATGAGCCTTTTCCCTCTCTGGTTGACTAGAAATACATTAAAATACAAATGTTTAATTAACTGACAGAACAATTTAAGACAAGTTTTAAAGGGGTTCTTCTAACCGTAGATGTGTGCCTGGAGAAGCAACAAGGAGAAAATGCCTTACTTTGAGACTTTTTTTAAAAATTTTTTAAAAATTATTATTATTATTATTATTGGTGCAGATTTGAACCTTTTTGATCTCACGCTTTTGTAAAGTAACTCTTCATCAGATTAAATATGAAGATTGCTATCAGAATGCACTTGGCTTTGACAAGTCTGGCAGAGCCCCGTGCAGCCTGCAACATGGTAATGGCTGGCAGTGAAATGAAAAGGTCTTGGATAATGAATAAAGAATATTTTAGTAGCATGACTCATAAGTAATACAAAGGCAGCTCTGGTAATGTCTGTTCTAATTACAGACTAGTTGCTATGTTGTAACAATCATGGGTATTTAGTGAGTGGGATGCTGAAATGTGTGGGCATCCTGCTAAGCTTGATCTCAGTTCCTTGCAACTCAAATCCTGTCTGTCCCAGCTGGAAAGTAGGCAATGTATGTAGGTGCCTAAAAATGTACTGAGGGGCACTAAATGTGGATATCTATTTTTAAATATTTTTTGTTGGGCCCTCCGGGCCACAAACTTTTTGAGCTGTCAGAATCAAGGAGATGTGTTGCACAATGCAACAGCCAGCTGTCCTGTTGAAGCCTGGTGCTCTGGGGCTGTTCCTCATCCCCCAGGACTGCCACAGTGCAGCATTTCCAGAGCACCTTGGTGGGATCAAAGAGCAGGAGCAGCAATTCCAAGGTATGTTAGGTCTGTACAGGGTTGTTTTACCTCCAACATTTCAGGGAATGAGGTAACATGGGCTGCTATGCCTTTGAGCAGCAGAGATGGTGATAAATCTTGGATGGGAAAACTGGAGCTGCTTGAGGGGTATTTGCAGAATGGGACAGCACTGCTGAACACTGCCTGTCTGAGCCAATTGGCCTCCTAGTCTGGTTAGAGAGGCATGGGCTTAGGCAGTAAGATGTCAATGTGACTCAATCCTGCAGTTTAATGAAGGCAGGTCCAGATGTAGAATTTGCTCCATTTCAACAGTTAATGAGTTGGAAAATTATCCAAGATCAATTTTCTGTTTCCTTCAAGGTTCTTGCTTCCTGAGTTTGGGTGATTATTTCCCTGGGCACCATTTACCCTTGCCCACTCTTTGTCTTTCTGTTCTTCAGAGTTAAAGGATTTTTCTCCCTTTTCTGAATGGGGGAGACCCTCTTCCTATTTTCCAGAAATTTTAGGGATATTAAACATGGTGCATGACTGTACAGGAGAGTGCTCAAAAGCTGCTCTGACTTCACAATACCATGGGATCCTCTTACAGGTGAAGATTTCTGTATTTAGGTGGTGTGTAGTAAGGAAGGCAGTCCCTATACTGGGAAACCTATGCACAGAAAATATATCCATGGGTGTTAACTATTTGTGAATACCATCTGATGATGATGTTTTAAAAATACATCTGTGGGTATTAACTACCCACAGCTTCCATCTGATGATGTTTTAACAATCATCAGAAGCATGACAGTAAGCTGAAGGCTCACCAACTGGAGCAGAGGAGGAGCATGAACAACGTAAATAAGACTTTGGTGAGGGGTGGGTTTGGTTTTGGATTAATGTCCTCGGTAATAGAGAACTGAGAGAAGACAGAAAATGCCTCTTGCACTGTGATCACCTTCTCCAGTCACACTAATGTGTCTGTAATAAAAATAACATTTAGCCTATCCTTATTCCCCCTGGGATGCTCCCCTAAATTCCCTACTTTCTTGTCAACACGCTGGTGCACAAGGAGAGCAGTATTTTTCCAACACCTCAGTTGCAATAGCTGCCAGCAAACTGTGCTAATGCATTTGCTCTGGAACCAGCCCTCCCTCCTGGGTGGCACTGGGTGCCAGCAAGGGCAGAGCTGGAGCAGAGCCCAGGCTCTGCAGTGCCCAGCTTTGCTGCTGCCCAGGCACTGGGGAGCAATGGGGTCAGGCCCCGAAAGGCTCACACCTCCCTCAGTCTCTCCCAGAGCTCTTCATCGCTTGGTGGCTCTTTATGCCAGCACAGAGGATTTGCGGATTGTGCTGTGAGTAAATCATGTTGAAGCCGAAGATGTTGCCTGTTCTAATGTCTGATCACCACTTGGATAAAGGAGTCTCCTTCTTGTTTGGTAGGTTCACAATACCGCTGCTTGCAATAAGCATTTTTATTAAGTTAAACAGAACTCTGCTATAGACCACTATCATCTCATTAGATGCTCTGCAGGTTCAGACTAGACTACACGTCCTTCACTATTTCCCCTTAAAGGGAGAGAGGCAGTGACCAACCACCAAAACATTTTCCAGCTCTTTCTACCAGCATATTACAAACAGATAACCACAAAATCCTAATCACTTCTGGTTTTGCTTTGAAGAACATAATTTCCCATATGCATTGAAATTAATATTTGAAACTACAGTGACAATGCAAGTAATTATTTAGCCCCTGAGTACACATGCAAATTATCCTAAAGAATATCTTTTGTCCAACACCTTGTCAGGAGCTGAATCTAACAAAAGCTCAACTTCATGTGAGTGAATATTAATGGGTTTGCACAACTGAAATGTTGATATCATTAATAATCTTAAAAGCACTTACAGTAATACTTTAGTTCCAACAGCATAATGTGAGGTTTCCCAGAAGAGTACACAGATGTAAAAATTATTAACAATACGGAGGATTTTGTGAAGAGGATGTTTTGAATAGACAGTAATGTTGTAGATGAAGCCTATGGTAACAGTGAACAAAAAGATGTCCCCAGTCTCTCCATGGCTGTCATCTGCATGACTCAAGTCCATCCCAGCATGGCCAAGGGCAGCACTGGGTTATTTTTCCCACACATGAAGCTGTCGTGATGCTGCCAGAGGTGACAAAAATCTCCAAATATTGCAATGTACTGGTGAAATTTGTGTAACAGGCAAAGCTACTCCTGGTGCTGTTTCTGGGGTTGTAAGCATAGAGAGCTTTTCAAACACAGAGAACACTCTCCAAGCTAGAGCCACTTCAACAAAAGAACCAAGGAAGCACAAGGAGATGGAGAGGAGCAGTTCCCTCCATCACAAATAGCCCTGTGACATCCCAGTTTCCACTCATTTCCACTCACAGGGAGTAAAAAGCAAGCCAGGAGAAAGGAGAGGAACTCCTGCCTGACTTTAAGAGTACTGTAAGAAAGTGTAGTGGGAACATACACGTGCTAAGTGTTTTGCCTAAGTCTTGGTATTTTCCTGTAGTAACTAAAAGGTGCAAGGACTTTGGAAAGCTGGCAGAAGCCTTTCGCTTTCCCATGCATCATAGGGAAGGTGAGCTGTAAACTCAGCCCAGCGACAGGATGATTCTGGAGGATGGAGAATGGGGACAAAGGAGATGTGACCTGCAGAGGGGATTTGGAGGGTGTTCAGCATCCTTTTTGCTGCTCTTAGCAGCACTCTGGGGCAATTGCATTTTCATGGCAGAGTCCCCATGACCAAGGAGGGAGCAGAGCCATGGCTCAGCCCAGGGGACATGGCAGTCCCATAGGTGGAGTGGGTGGAGGGAAGATGTGGCAGGACATAGTGCCCTGTAAGTGTGACAGCCCCATTCCCTCCAGCCTGTCCTTACTTTGCAGACTGAATTATTTTCAGTACCTCACCCAGGGTGTGCAGAATTAGACAGAGATTGCTTTGCATGGGTGGTGGTCAGCTACAAAGCCACATGGCAAAGGCAGGTGCTATTAAGAGCCCCAGTGTCCCTGTCCTTCCTACATCACGTGCATCTTCCAGCAGCTCTGCAGCACAAACCCCACAGGCACTGGGGACAGATTACTGTGTTTTGTTTTTTTGACAGTGGGATCATAGGCCAGGAGTATGTCCAAGAGGTTGTAATGAGAAGAATACATAAATGAAGTGTAGGATTTCCTTTATATACATATATACATATATATATATATATATATATATACACACACACACACACACACACACACATATATATATATATATATATATATGACTCTCTCTCTTTTTATATATATATATTGCTTGAGAAGGTTTAACATATGACCCTGCAGGCAGCGTGGTGTCATTTCAATAAACAAGCAAATTACACGGAGTCCCCATTCAGAAGTGTCTTGAAATGTCTTTTGCTACTACCAGTGCTGTCAAGCAAGGTGAGTGCATTGTTGGAGGAAAGAGCTCTGCTGTCACTGACTTGGCTAACATGCAGACAGACACAGCTGTGCCATTGCACCAGCAGCAGAGCTGCCCTCCCAGCAGACCCTGGGACTGAGGGAAGATCTCTGAAAGGTTCAGCTGTTGCTCTGGGGTGGTGAATCTCCCACTGGAGGCTGAGCCAACACCGTGCCCTTCATATTTGGTGCCATCACCCACATTCAACTCCTGCCCCATCTAACATTACTGCACTGAAATAAGGAGAGGCTGTAATAGGACTACAATATTTGCATCACGTTTTAGGTTAAGTTTCAAAGGCTTATTGATGAGAGTTATACAACCCACACCCCAAAGCAGGATTTTCAGTATTACCTTTCTATAGACTACCCAGTTCTGTGTCCCTTCACTACCTGTGTGCTGAAAATCCACTTCCCCTCGTGTGCTGCAGTGTGCTTGTGTTTGATTTTGAACAAGAGATGAGAGTAGACATCACCTGAAATATTCACAAGGAAATATCAGCACAGATAAGGCAGTACAGGGGGAAGGATGGCAGTGGGCTCAGCGTAAATCATTTATGGCCATGAGGCATGAATAGAGGTCACATCATTCTCAGCAACATTATTTTGATAATGTGATGCAAATTTTCACTTTAATGGCAACCTGAAAATAAAACAAGCACTTTTTGGAAACATATTGGTTTCAGAAACCTGGCTGGAAGTTCGCAATTTTAAGGCTGTAATGGGACTTGCACTGAAAATTCAGTGGAATGAGTCCTCCCCATTGCAAGCCCCAATAAAGCTTGTTTTCAGAAAACCTGAACACCTCATATTTTCAGAAATACCTGAAATTCCTTAGCACCCAGAAGCACTGAGCAGCCTTGGGTAAGTGACACGTACTCAGCCAAGGGTGAATTTTTTATTCCTTTCATGTAAAGTGCAGCTGTACTGGTGATGGTATTCAAGGGCTTTAAGGTGTCAGTTGTATTAGGTTAAAACAACAAATCTCCTCAGAGACAGTTTCAGAGACCTTTGGTTTCTCTGTAATTTCATGTCTGCCTTTGCTTTCAGCAGCTACTGCTAATTCTGAACTGCTGGCTCACCTTGGCTTGATGATTGGCTTTGGCACAGCCCAGATGTGATACAGCTGCATTACAGAGCATCCAATAAACTTACCCACAGTTACTCACCTCCCTGTAGGTGACCTCCTGCAGCTCCTCCTCAGGGGGCTGCTCCCCAGGGGCTGTACGGGCAGGTTCTTGCATCAGAGGACAGCTGAATGTACACAATTTATTTTTGCTGTTGCTGAGATATTGTTAAAAACTTGCACAGTCATCTTGTCTGAATAACTGCTCACTTCCTGTGCTGTCTATTTTTTCTTGTCCTTTCTTGTCTGCAGGCTTTGATAGAATGGTTTCTCTTGCCACAACCATTGCATTTGACTTCACATATAAGACTTCCATTACCATGTTTTTTCCAATGTACCAGCAATGCTTCCTTTCCAGTTTATCTCCTGTTCTATACTTTTTCAGACATTATACTGACTTTGTGATGTGCTAACAGGCTTGTATTTTCAAGTTTTTCTTACATTTCTTGGAAAAGTCAGGTTTTTGCGTGCTTCTCCTAGACCCTGGACATAACCTTTCTCTGTTACATATACAATGGTAGACCTGGCTTGGGTTCTTGTGTTAACCTTCTCCCACCATTTTTAGGAAATTTCTTAATAGGGTGGAGAAGGCAAAAAGCTATCTGGTCTTAGCTGAGTATGCAGTTGATTAGCTAGATAATGCCATTCCCTTTCTCCCCTGTGAAAATCATGGCTGGATAACCAATGAGGCACCTGTCGGAAGCAGAGTACTGTTGATGCTTAGACCTGTGGTTGTACATCTTGTATAGCAGAGAATACCAAAATTATTTGAGGAAATCAATGAAGAAAGAGCAAAAGAGTCACATCAGTGTTTTACATGACGTTAGAGGAAAGGTGTTGGTTTGTGGGATTAAAAACACTGGAACTGGGGCCAAAAAATAAGTCTGGGGACACAAGAGTAGGAAGTTAGCTGTTCTCTATTAAGAGCTGTCATTAAAAAAACAAGTTGTGCCTGTGACATTTGCTGATGTGGAAAATCTAAGCCGCCAGGTTCATCTTAAACCTCCTATTTCCAGCTGTTCTGAAGGAAAAAAAATTGAATACATTAGGCTTATGTCTCAACTAGTGAGACATCTGAAAAAGGCTCACATAGCTAAGAACAATGCTTTGAATTTTTGTAATACCTGGGATAATTTTATCAGCGAGGGATTTAAGTGGTGATGCATTACATTATCCTAGTGCTGTGCAAGACATATGGAAATTAGCGATGGATTAGATTTAAGAAAGCTTATGAAAAGAGTCTTGCAAGACCTTTAACCTTAAAATCGTTCATAGCTGAGCAATCCATTAAAATAAGTATTGAAGTAATCCTTGGCAGCACAGTAGTGAGAAACATTCTAGTGATTAATGGGTTCTGGTTACTTTCTTAAAAGTTTAATATGCAGCTGTACAGAAAATATCTGTGATAATGGCAGCCACAAGTCCTCATTCTGTTGTAAGAAAAGTTGGATGTAGAGCTGCTGCTGTTCATGTGGTTTTTGCTGAGAGCAAAAACAGTGCCAGGGCTCTTTGCAGCCCCCATGTGTCTGTACCAGAGCCTGGCACAGGCACAGCTGCCACCGACAGAGGGTGTCCCCCCACCTCTGGTGTCTTGGGGCTTTGCTTCAGAGAGCTGTAGCTCACACACAAATGTCTGTGAAGGCGCTTTGGCTTTGCCTGGCGGTTCCTGGTGCTGGGTGAATCCCCAGCAGTGGTGTCACTTGGGGCACATCCAGGGCGCTTGTGGTGGCAGCGCTGGTGTTTCACACTCCTGTGTGTCCCTGGCTGGGTCAGGGCTCGGCTGTACCTGTGCAGAGGTTTTCTCAGTGTCAGAGCAGAATATTCTGCCAAGGCAGCAATGTGACAGTCTTGTCTACACTGTTTTACAGAGCCAGGCTGCCTGTTGTCACCCAGCATAATTTTCAGGGCTGGAAATAGAAGCTTAATGGTGGAAGTACAAAACAGATTTTCCTGTTGGACACTCATAGAACTGGCAGCACGTGGGACTTGCTGACTTCGCAGGGAACAAGATCACTGTGCAAAGAATCATCACCAGTCGTGAGTGCTGGAATATATATGTCTGCACCAAAACTCATTGCCAATGGTCTGCATTTTAAGCTGCTGGTGAGAGGCCTAATGCTGCAGGAAAGGAATTTGCTGCAGGAAAGGAATTTGCTGCAAGGTAATGCAAAGAAAACTGATCTGACAGTGTCACTGGCCTCCACTAAAGGGAGAACAGGGGTGAAGTGGTGGCTGTTCCCATTCAGATCACACCCACCTGAGCTGTACCCACCAGAGAAGAGCAGGTACATCTGTGCTCCAATTTTCAGCTGGGCACAAGACAGATGTGTGATCTGTAGAAGCAATGTCACCTGTGCAGTACCAGACTGCTGGGGATCACCATCATGCAAGGGCATGATAAATCATGCAAGGTGATTTATCCCTTGTTAGATGAGCTAGAAATGCTTTCTTTTGCAGTTTTGCTGGTAGAACAATCATCTATTTAACAAGCTATAACAATAATTAATGTTCTGACATGCGCCTTCAATTTGATGTACACTTATACACTCCATGCATGCTTTCTCTTCTTTTTAAAATAATTCTCCAACTCATCCACCCACTGCTGACACGTTACCTGAGTTTAAATAGGGATGTGCTGCTCTTTGCTGTTGCTGCCTACTCAGCACAAGGCATCATCGGATGGTACTTTCCATCGCTAATCACAAGAGCTATTTCATCTTTCATCACAAGAATTGCATTAACTCTGCTGACCAACAAAGGCCATTACCCTTGGCTGCAGCAGCTGCTGGAACAAATGAAGAGACCATCAGTGTGCATGACACAGCAACTTTGAGAGCTTGCTTTGCCTCCCACCTTTCTCTTCCAGATGTCAGGTGTTAGTGAAATGTGCCAGGGTTTCAGAGTAGTAATCACACCAATTTGAGCCGAGAACAAGCTGTTATAATTCACTGTACTAATGAAAATTATGATGACACCACAATAGAAATCCTTGCCAATCTAATCATCTCACACCACCACAGCATAAGGTTATTTAAAGACTAATGTTCTTAGTAGCATGTACAAGTTTAGGAACAATTTCTGAAGACGATTAAACACCAAAGCAAAGTGGAACTGTATGGAAAATTCAGCTCTTGCTTGGAGCGCATGGAGTCCTCTAAGCACCAGAATGATTCCCACTGTATTACAGCAAACAAATTCAATAAAGCACGATGGAGAAAAATCTGGGGAAAAGTAATTTTTGGCCACAAAAATGCTGGGGAATCAGCGCTGCTGCCAAGCAGCATTTCTCTAGTAAAAAGATACAAATGGGGATGCATACTCAGTTTGCTGCTACTGAATTTTCTCACCTTGGGTCATAAAGTTAAATTAATTGGAGGAGAAAAGGATTAGAGAAGAGTTCTGAGGAAGAAGACGTGATTCAGGTTTTCTGTGGTGCGTTATCTCAGCACCTGTTCACAGAGAAAAGGGAGGAAGTTGTGCGTCCCCTCCATCTCCAGCACACAGTCATCACCATGTGCAAAAATTACATATATTTACTTCATCATTGTTTGGGGGGAGTGTGTGGATGAAAGAATCCACAAAGGTTTATCAAAGGAAGAAAGAGCATAAAATCAAATTAGGTTTAGGGAGCTGTTAGAACTAGTTTGTGTGATTTAATCTGCTTCAAACTCTATCCACAGTAGTGACTCATAAAATAGCATGTCAAACTATAGTAAATTCAAGGAATAGATACTGCATTAAAAGACTGAAGGAAAGCCAAAATTAATGTGAAAGTGGGCAGCCAAAAGGAAAAAGAACAAACAGGGAAGCTGGTGGGAGGATGGAGGGGGAACAAAGGGAATCTGAGGCAAAGAGGTGGGAATTTTGAGAATACGAGATTATGATGGATTCCACAGAAGTATTCTCATATGTCATTATATATTCCCTACTACCTTATTTAGAGGAATGAGAGAATCTTGAAAGAGGAATGAGAGCCTCAGGTGAGTGAAGGGGAAAACCTGTTCATATCAGTTCCTCCTTGGCTTGTAGACCAAGAGAATAATACTTTGGCAAGTGTTGTCACTTGAAGCTTGCCACACAATTAAATATCCAGTTCCTGTGATATACAGAAACAATGTCTCACATCAGATTCAAGGCACTGGTGGTACATTTCCCAGAAAGGTGGCCCGTGGCCCTGCAGATGGCCTCTGGCAACCCAGGGCCAGCAGCCCTGCAAGTGCCTGGGTGGCTTTGTGCAACTTCCTGGCTTGGTGCTTCCCTGGGATGAACTCACATGGGCTGGGAAAAGGGAGCTGAGCAGCCATAAATACCTCAAAGGAGGAGATGATGACTGAAGAATTAAAAGAAAAATCATGGAAATCCACAAGATTCAGGTGGGGCTGCTGCTGAGGAAAGGCTCTGAATCTCAGCAGTTCTCAGCGTTCCACTCTGGTTGGACTTGGCAGGCTGTCGTTCTCTTCCCACACACTCAGAGCTGCTCACACCCAGTCTGTGTGTGCTGGGGAGATTTTTTTGTCTGATTTCTCAAAGAAATGAGGCATTCGCAACCAGCATAACTTTTTCTCCCCATGCCTGTCCCTGGCCATCCTCTAATGAAGTGTGACAGCATGGATTTCCATCAGCTGAATTTCATGGGACTGTGGGACTACTTGGCTCCGAAGGCACAGCTGGCTTGGTTAGGATAATAACTGCAGAGAGCTCAACCGCCTCAGCTCTGCAGATATTTCTGTAGATCCCTCACATGAAGATGCTTCGACTGTCACTCTACAGTCACGGATCTTTGTTGCTGTTCCCTATATCCTGGCAACCTGTGTGTCATCAGCAGAGTAAGAAGGATTTTTGAATTACCTAGGGAAATGAGAATGGCTGCTACTGGTTTTAAATATAAGTCAGACCTGCATAGAACCAGCCCTGCATCCCCCAGTACGCCCTGGCCCAGGACAGTGGCAATTGCTCTTCTCAGAGTCACTCTCAGTCCCATTTATATCACCAAGTAGGAGAAACACAATAAAAAGCAGTGGCTTTCAGTGGCTGCAGACCTGCTCAGCTCTGTGTCTTTCAAGCAGTTTGTGGATATTGAAGAACTTTGTGCATGTACTTATAATTCATCCATATGATAAGCTACGTGTCCATATTTATAAGACATAAGGGCTCTTTTTATTGCACAACATACTAAAATATTTACTGTATATGTCTCTCTATTGGTCTAGAATCACTGTATTTCCTTTCTTAGGATTTTAAGTCTTTCATTCAGTTGAGGCAAAAATAATATACTTTTCCTGTGCAAAAAGGCATCAAATTGCCAGTAAAGTTGTGTTGCTGATGCTAGAGACTCCAAGAAATGTCTGTGTGTGCCTGGAGCCAGCACTCACAAGCCTGGTAAAGAAGCAGTGACAGTATTTAGCTGTGCAGCATTTTCTGAGGTGAGGGCGAGTTCCAGCTTCTCACCTGAAGTGCCACCTGTCAGATCTGAGACTCATTAGCCACAGGGACAAACTTACCAGCCTGGAAAAAACTTTTGGAAGAAGAGCTAGTTAAGTGTCATTCTATGCACAGGCTGAATTGTTGGACTCTTTTACATGCTGGGAACCTCCCTTCCAGGAGAGCTGTGGGATTTAACCAAGAGAGGTGACAGATGTCTTTTGATTTTAAGGAGGATATGAGGGAAATGCTAATTGGAGAACTCTTTCAGAAGAGCATCAGATATATGATGGTGCTCTTCAAGTCCTGTCTTGCATCCTAAATGTAGCTTAAAGTTTAACGAAATCCACAGACAGCCACACTGGGAGTGCTGAATCATTGCATTTTACACAGTCCTTCACACTAGGAAACCTGGATGGTTCCCAAGAGTGAGCAATCTGGAAATAAAAATGTGTCTGATCAATAAAATGAAATGGCTTGAAGAAATTTCAGTTTAGTGCTCTATAAGTCTTAATTGGCTTTGTGTGTATCAGAGGTGACCTTGCCCTTCACAGCTCTTACAGTGTGTGCAGGGGTGCTCTTGACAGCCCGAAAGACACCAACCACAGGAAAAATCAGCAGTGGGAAGGGTGGCAAGAACAGAAAAGTGCCCCAGTGGCACCTGAGATTTTCATGGCCTGCTTGGGCCAGAAGGCTGTAACATCAACTCTCTTTACATCAGACATGGACTAATACCTATTTGCATCCATACATGCCACCTTCTTGTTTTTTATCAAAGATACAAAATACAGACATACTTACCACTAACATGGGTGGGATAATAAAAAGACAAGTATAAGTATTCAAACAGCATGAGCTATTTAAATAGGGAAGTTAAACAAAACCCATCCCAACTGGCTTTCTAGTGTCATCCCCATGACGTAAAAATAATTTTATTTTACTTACAGAATGCTAAGATCTCCAGAGGAATTGCTCCTCTCTTCTCAGCAACAAATGCAGGCAGAATAAACTTCAGAGGTTTTACAAAGGTGAGTCAACAGAGACAGCTCAGCAGAGCCCAGGCATCTTCCACAAGTGCTCCAGTCCCCTCTAGCATACACACCTGCTCTTTCATCAGTATCATAAGAAAATCAGGGAAATTTGCAGAGCATAACATATTGTGAGCCCTCATAGAGGGCTTGGCTTCAAAGAGTCAGGTTTGAATGGGATTTCCAGCAATGCCCAGAAGTATCCCCACCGATATGTTTTGAACCTCTCTGCCACAGGATGAGCCAAAGCTCCCAGCAGGTTTCCCTTCCCTTGCCACGTGGATTTGAGCTGACAAGAGAAGTTTGCTCCTCTGAGAACATGCAGCACTGCCAAGCTTTCTTTCACTACCATTTTTAAAAGTCTGCATATTTCATTACCTACATTTTTTAACCTGGCACTGACAACTCTCTTCAAGCTAAAATGTGACATTTCTCCCTTGTAATGAGAAAACTGCACCCTTATCCACTTAAAAATTCTAATAATACAAATCCAAAAAGAGTTTTGCATATTTAAACACTTCTAAATAAAACACTTGATGTTAGTGAGGAGCAAACGATGACTCTTCAGCAGGGAGCAGAAGAGAACAGTTCTGCTGTTCATGCTTCCACTGCTGCAGGAAAAGTGTTTGGGATGTTGAGTGCTGATGACCCATCCCAGGACCACAGGCAGCCCCATAACCTGGAGGACTCAAATAATTATTATTTTTCCACCTATATGTACTCTATGTTTGAGCTACTGCTCTGACTTGCCACAAAAGACATTGCATGATGGGGTATCTGCCATCCCAACACAGATACTGGACTGTTCCATGGACTGATCCTGGGGTTTCCAGAGCTGGAAGTGCAAACCAGAGTCCAGATAGACCCATAAAAATGTTGCATCTCGGGGCAGCTAGTAGGATTTCTTAAAAGGCATGAAAATATGGAGACTTCATTACCACAGGTAGGTCTCCCCAGAGCCACTGCAAAGCCCAGCCGACCTCAAGGTCACATCTTATTCCCACTGTAAGAGCTGTGAAACCAGAGCCTTCAATCAAGCAGTTTTCACAGGGACTCCACAACTTCTGCAGGAAGGCAATTGCTGCCAGCCTGAAGGCTTTTATTCAATTTGACAACACAGGGGTCATAGCTATGAGATTTGCTAAGCCTTGGGAACATGGAATTGTCAACAAAGGGATGGAGATATCTTTTATTTGAAGTCTTCTCTTCTGTCCCCTCCAAAAAGTATTCTAGAACTCTAGCAACATTTCTACAACTCTAGCAACACTTCTACAACTCTAGCAACACTTTCATAACTCTAGCAATAAATTCTTAACCCTCCAAGGGCAAAAATGGAAACTAGTGACAAGCCGCGGTGCCTGGGGTGATGATATGCTACTGTATAATCTCACAATACCATAGTAGATAACTAGTGCCATTTTCTAGTAATGTTCTTATTGCTTTATCAGAATAAACATTGGAGAATACATCACATTCCTTTGTGTTTCTCAATTCCTATTAAACTCCTGGCTGCTTCAATGCAGCCTCTGTATGCAGCTTGACTGCGGACTGGTGAGCTGTGACTTTCTGCGCTATAATATTATCATTTCTCAAGTCCTGTTCAACTCCAGCTGTAACTTTTCATGAGCAAAGATGGGTGCCATGGGCAAAATCCAGGCTCAGGCAAAATTTATCTCAATTTATCCCGGACAGAAAAAGTAACTAGGGCTACCTTACTGAAAGCAAAATATACTGTTTGAATGAATTTACAGTAAGTAACAAAAAACAGCATGGAGAGACCATTTACTGTAGGGGAAGAATGTAATATATGATGTTGGTAATTCCCTTTAAAGTGATGCTATTAAGCAAGTATAAAGGTGATAATCACCTTTTTTAGGCATTTGTGTTACATATGTAAGCCAGTTGGTGCATGACATCTACCAGTATAAAACAGCCACTTTCAATTTCTTCCAGAAAAAGCTATATATGTTTTATGCCACTTCTAGGACTGGCAGCTCTTATAGCAATGTGAAGGGTGAAGGTGGGCCTTGTGGCTCTCATCCAGGCGAAGTGCACTATCCCAAAGGCCAGGTTATAAACACTAAAAAGACATTTGTCTTACCTAATCCATGAAGGAACTGCTGAGGTCAGACCAGGAATAAAATCAGTCAACACACATCTCAGCACTGCAGAAACCCAACAAGAACTCCGTCACAGACACTGAAGCCAGCTCTGGCCAGCCAGCAGAATCTTATTGCAGAACCAGAGTATTTTTGCACAGATTAAGAAGGGAATAATTTCACACAATGAAGCATCTGTAGATGTTTCACACACATTGGTTACTTGTAATTTAAAGCTGGTTTTGGAGCCTTGGGTTGACTTTTGGCTCCTCTACCCAAAAAATCACAGTCCAGTTCCTTCTTCACTCCATTTGCCCTGAGTCCTTCCTAGTCCTGGAGGTCACTTGGATCCCTGTTCTCCACATTTCTGCCATGGATTTATGGTTTCTTTTTTTGAATACGTGCACTGGGAATTACACAGAATATTCTTGCACACCACCAGTAGCATTTTCCTGTCACCACAGGGAACACATTGCCTGCTGCAGATGGATAAGCCATCTCTGAACTCCTATGACTTCAAAAGTTCTTCTGATAGCTGGTACCATCTATTGAGCTGCAGATCCCAGAGGCAGGTGATTACAGCGAGAACCTCAGCATCTCCTTTGCTTCTCCAAAAGGCTCAGAATAAAGACTAAGTATGTGCATTTTGAAGATTTAAATCCTAAAAGGAAAAAAAAAAACCCAACAAAAATGCACTAGTTATATTACTTTCTACATATCTCATGATTTCTAAGTCAATATGTAAGTCAATATCATGACACCATGACTGCATTTTGGCTTGGCAAGCAGTCAAGACTCAGAGCAGAATTACCCCCTACAAACTCTGGGCGGGGAGCTCTTCCAAAACAGGCTTGATCCTTCTGTCTCTGCACAAGCAAATGCTGATGTGTTTCAGAGACCTGATTACTTTAATGCATTTAAACCAGTAGCTCCTTTGCCCATCAAGAAGTTAGGCTTTGGCTGTACAGAGTGGAGAGAACCTTCCCTCTCCACACAAGGCACTCCTGTTGATCCCAGTTTCTGTAAGCGCATTATAAATCTTGCTTTTACAGTTATATGCCGCTCATCAAAGCAGAAGGATCCTTATTAGATTATTTAGAAAAGCCTATAATTACCAGGGTCTAATTTATTAACAAGATGGGCAATTTAAACACCATCTCTGGAGATAATGAAATTGTGCTAAGTCCTCAGAGTTAGTCTCAACTAAAGGGAACACCAACACCATGGAAACTGTCACCAACAAAAGCCATGATACTGCAGGGACGTGGTTTGCCCGCCTGCTGAAAACGTCCAACGCATTCAATCTCTTGAAATGGAAACAGGACAAATATTACTCAGGCTGCATGTGATGCTGACAGAGAACAAAAGTGCGGTTTGTGGGTTGCCACAGCACTTTCCTTTGGTTGCTGCTCCAGCTGTACAGGGCTGTGGCATTGACATCCCAGAGTGTCCCAGAGGCAAAGCAGAATGGATTCACTGGAAACTCCACATGTGTTGAAGACAACTGCTCTCTCCAGGCACCTTCCAGAAGTATGTTCATTCTTCAGAGGCCTATTAGAAAAATGGTGAAAAAGGAAAAAACAGTTTGGTCTGTTCTGCCTTTCCTGCTGGTAAAAGGCTCTTCACCGGTAATGGTGCACACTGAGCAAGATTTATAATGTTGGGCTCTTTCTGTAGAACCCCAGGAACAGCAAGCAACCCATCTCTGCTCCCCATAAAGAGTGTTTCTTTTTCAACAAGAGAGAAACCTCAGAGGCTGCCTGCAAGGGAAGGGGCCAGTCTGCAGGAACTGTCTGCAGTGCCCCTGTTCAGCAGGACCTCAGAGGCAAGTGCCAATTGCTATCAACATAGACTCTTCCCTGGCCAAAAAAGTTGCTGCTAGTGGGGTAAGCAGAGGGTTGAAGAAGGTGTATTTAACTTCAGGGCCCTGAGAGCAAAATTTCAAGGGATGCTTCAGGACAAGCAGAGGTTTCGGAGGATGCAGGAGCATCCCAGCACTGGTGTAAGGGCAGCCTCTTCTTGCAGGGCCCAGGGAGATGTGCTGCCCCATAAGACATCCCAACACTTGGAAAAAGCAGGATGGGACGTGAGGAAAGCCTTATTTTCGGTGACAGAAATACTTCTGCCTCTTAACTGAGAAGCAGAAATGCTGCCCTGTAATTATTTCTGATCTGGAGCACCAGACAGCAGCTACATGCAAACCAGGCTTCTCCATCAGATCCTTTAATGAGGAGGTCAGTGCATTTTGCATTGAGGAATTTGGGATTTGTACATTAACTGGAGGGGCATGTGTTAGAAGGACATGTGAATTAATGACACTATTTATAACCCATCTCATTATCACACACAGCTTGATGCTTCAGACAGCCACTAATTCTCTTAACAAGTTTCTTTTGCTGGAACTAAAACTGCTTTGCCTCAGCTGTGATCAGCTAGAAGAATGCCGCTGTTGTTATTGTTTGTTTTTTTAATGTAAACAGCCCTTTTCAAAAGAAGGCTCCATGACTGCATGGTTTAACTCAGCCCCGAGTCCAGGTCTCAGATACAAAAATATTCATATTGAGGCTGATAAATGAACAATGAACAAATTACATGCTTGAATCCCCTCTTTTTTTATTTTTTGATGTCTAATATTATTGCTATAATTGTTTTGAAGCTCCTTGTGTGCACATTACCAATGCATATGTTGCTACAGAAAAGTAAAATTCAACCTCTTGTACCTTAAATTTTAAAAGAAATGTGCCCTTCCTTTTATTTATGTCCTACTACTTGAAACAAACAAGAAAAGAAACCATCATCTGATAAACATTAAACACTTGGATATGATTTCAGCCTTTTTCCCTCTGAGGCTGTAGCATGGCTCTGGCTTTTTGACTCTTAAAGCTGAAAGAGGACACTGAATCCTAATCCTGTTTCTATAGAAAACAAGTTAAAAGGCACTTTTTGTTGTTGTTGTTGTTCTACATATCTATTATTTTGTAAGTGTTTTAAGAATCCAGAAACATAAGTGTTGCAGTGGTTAAATCCACCCTACACCCCCCACGTTGTTTCAAAGTGATCTCTCCCCACACCACGGTGCCAGAAGGTTCTTTTTCCCTCGGTCCCTGGTCCTCTCCCCCCTCCCCTCCCCTCTTCCATTGGCCCCCGTTATGACATTCAACCTTTCCTCCCCCCCCAGCCCTCAGATTATTGGTTACTGATGTTCTGCCTGCCCCTGGGACCCCTCAGGGTAAAAACTGCACGTGTGGGTTTGTTCGAGGTTCTTTGTCTCTGCCTCCCTTCGGAGCGCTTTGTTCGCGGTGCGCGCGGACCCCAATAAACGGCCTCGGAATTGCACACAAAGAATCCCTCTTGCCTCTTCATCTCCGGAACGCTCAGAGCTGTGTGTGAGTGGCTGCTTGCATCCACCAGCAAGGGTGAGGCTGAGTGCTCGTGTAGGTGCTGACAGAGCACCGCCACAGCGTCTCCATGAGGGACTCTGTGGGAGAAGCGCGGCACCAGCCCATCGACCCCACGCACCGCGTTACATAAGGGAGAGTTATAAGGAAATCAAATCCTCTTCTTAAACACAGACATCCAAGAGTAAAATCCATTCTTCCTCCTTCTCCCTGCCAGAATAAATCACTCTTTGCAAGGTTGGCTGCCTGGGGGCAACCTCTCTGACCTGTCTTCAGTTTCCTCCCACATTTGGAAATGATGACTTTTGAAGCAAAGAACAGAAAGTGTAGGTGCATCTGCTATGGGCTAATTAATGCTTGCCTGCAAACCAGGTGGATTTCTGCTCCTCCTGTGTTCTTTGAGCTGGTACTGACAGCCCTTGGAAGACCCTGGTGTCAGTACAGAAAAAGTGTCACCTCCCCATGTTTCTTCTTACCAGACCCTCAGGGATGTGCAGAGCACGGTTTCATCACTTTTGAGATGGATGTCTTCATCTGCCCCTAAGTGATCAGGAAAAGAGAGGAGAGACCACATCCTGGTGGAGAAAGAGCAGGGCTGAGGGTGGAGGAAGCTTCTGCTCAGCAATGAGCGATGCTTTTTCTGCACCTGAGAAAATAAACACAGGGAATTGAGTAGCTCTAAATATAAGTGGCAATAATGTGACTGCTCAGGCACCAGAATTGTTTTAGTGATGGGAATGAAAAGGAATACATTATAACTGACAATAGCGTTACTAAAGATCCATTTCCAGAGGTCTGGAGAAGTGGAAAGGGCTGTAATCACAGCAGCGCTCTCCACCCTCCTCTTTTCCAATGGAATGAAAGCAGAGCTCCTCACTTGCTGCAACTGCTAAGACAGAGCAGAAAAAGACACCAGGAGGATGAATCCCAACATTGCCCCATGCAAAGAAGGTGCCAAGTCACCAGTGATGGGGCCTGAGCTCCCCCAGTCCCTCTGTGCTCACCAGTCTGCTCAGAGCCAGGCTCAATCTAAAGGGAAGCACAGGAGAGAGTTCCTGCCTCATGGGTGGGAAAACCTTTGCTTGACTGTATTTTCAGAAGTCTTTCCCAGCAGCTTCTACATGCAGGGGCAGTGCTTAATTACAGCCTCCATCAGGTGGCAAATCTACTCCCTTGGAAATTATTCTCCATTGCTGCTGCACCGCTGGGAATCATCTCTGCAAAGCCCTGCCTGAAACCAGCACAGCTTGGTTACATCTCAGAAGCGCCATTTCCTTCACACACACCAATTTCCAGACTACTCAGGGCTTAGAAAGAAGAGGGATAAGCATGTGATGCATTGTGGGGAGGGTAGGAGTTGATTTACATCTCTTCTCTTGCCATGAGACTTCCAGGATGCAGCACGGAGGATGAGGATTTAATGATGCGTGATGTCTTTAGGCTAAAATGTTATGGACAAAGAGGACCCCACTAAAAACCAGTCAAAAGATGGCTTTATACTAGTCAAAGGATGGCCTTTTGCAGGACTTTCAGAGAACTTTGCTCCCAGTGAGCTGTTCCAGACATCTTCCCCTGCAATGAACCATTGCTGTGAGCTAATCTGTCACATTAATTTAATGCAGCAGAATGCGAATAGATTGCAATCCATTCTTGCTAAAAAACCAAGTGTTTGCTGGTGACTATTTGCATGGAGAGAAGTCTTTTAGGCACTTTTATACCCCTCCTTCTCTCCATCCAGACTGGCCAGGCAGTTTTCTTGCAGATGATTCAGTGTACAGCTGTGTGACTAGGTCCAGGAGTGTGGCTGTAACCAAGTATGTGATGATTCCATGGGTTTTGCTGCCTCTGGCTTCAGAAGAGCTATCGGTGCTTTTCTTGGGCCTGTGTAGGGCACAGCCTGACACCTTTCACATGGTGACTTATCTAAGTCAACTGGAGCGAGTCAGGGTCCTGCTGTTCCTCCTTGGCAGAGGAGCTATCTTTCTATCCGGCCATACCGGGTGCACCACCACACTGATTAACCTGACAATGGACTTGCAGAGTAAAGTAATGTTGTCTTCATACCTCCCTACCAGAAATAGCACACCATGTGTGCCATCATCCCCTGCTAGCTCCCTTAAGGGCACGGAGCAGCCTGATAACCATTTGAAAATCCATTTTTCCATTTCCACCTCCACCAGAACCCATTCTCTGGCTTCATGGCTTTCTCTCCTTGCATTTTGTCTGTGGCACAGTTTCCTGCTACACACACTGAAAAGATCAAGTCTGTGTACCCCAAAGACTTCCTTTTTGAGGCAGCAGTTACTAGTAAAGGCACTAACTGGTGCTGCTTCTCCAAGAGAGCAGGGATAAACTGGAGAGTGTTAACTGTACTGTTACATAGTGTGCAGGGTAATAATTAGCAATAATCAAAGCACAAGCAAATACATAACAATATACCTCACAGTCTGATTCTGGTGTATTAGCCAAGTACTCTTGAAGGCAAAAACTCTCCCATTTTCCTCCAAATCAGGGGTCAAAATTCTGCTGCTGCACCTAAATGCAATGCCACTGAAACTGGAACACTCGTCACTTGGATCTAATTAAACACTGATTAGCTGCTCTGACCCCCAGTGTCCTCAAACACATAAAGTTGAAATCTCACTTGAAAGATTGTCCCTAAGCAAAGTGCTGGGTTCTGGAAAGCTGCACTTTCCCCCTGAGCTCTGTAAGGTAATTCTGAGAAATTACTTTAAAAATGAAGCCCTGAAGACAGACTTGTCTGTCCCAGGTGCCATACCTGCTCCAGGCACACACTGCAATCCCAGCTGCCAAACTTGGGGCCTAAATGGATTTTCTTTGGCTCTGAGTGGCCCAAAAAGAGGGGGCAGATGTCAGTTTGGCCTCAGGGCACTGCCAGATTACACCCCACCATCACAAGACAGGGCTCTGAGGCACCCAGCATCCATAAAGACAAAGCTGTAATGAAAACCTGTCACTCCAAATAAGCCGAGGACTAAGAGAGGATCTCCTCTTGGGGACTGCACCGGTGCAAAAGAACATCAGGAAAACACTCCCTGCCTTTGTTACAGCTCTTGCTTCTCCTTTAACGTAATTTTTGTCTAAGGAAGATTCTGCCACAAGTCCTGTAACTGTGGGATCCACAGCACAGATTTCAGAGAGACAAATCTGGCTGTGTTTGGCAAAATCTCCTGTTATAATGACTTGACCACAACTCCTCTGCAAATTGGTCCCAGAGTTAATTTCCTTTTCTCCAGAAAAAGCACTACTTTTTTTCAGTGTGAAGTAGCTCCAGTTTCCACCAAATTTTATTACATTTCATCTACTGCAGCACCTGCTGTTACCCAGCTGCCCTCCATTACAAAGACAAGTGTAGACGGTAGTCCAGCCAGAATTAATTATACCCAGGAAAATAACTCATTTTCAGTTCTTAGAAACATATCTGTCCCTGTCAGGAGAAGGTCAAATAGAGATTTCTCCTGGGCCAAATGCAATGCTTTTTGAGTTAAGAGATTGTCATCTATAATTACAAAATATTTTGAAGACATTTTAGCACTGACAGCCTGAGACCTCAGTATGTCAGTCAGGCTGAAATCGTTTGTGATAACTCAGCTTTCCTCCTCAGAGATTACCAGATGGTGCATGACGATACCATCACCCAGATTTCTGTGTGACAAAGTGACCTGCAGCAGTGGTCAGTGTCCATTTTCTGGGCCATCTTCAAGCATGTGTTTCCCCAAGCAGTCATGGTCAGTTGCTTCTACGCTGTCAGACAACATTTTGCCATCCCTGGCAGGACTTGCTCATCCTTGCTGTTTTCAAGATAAACAGATTATAGTCAAAGAGCTTAAGCACAGGCAACACTGACATCTTTACCTTGATATACGCTCTCTTTAGTTTTATGCACTTAGAAAAATGAAGGCATCACCTGGAGTTTGGAAAAATATTCTGTATTAATTGAAGATAGAAAAATTATCTGTAGATAATATTTCTATGGATTTAATAATTGTTGTATTGAGATGCTCTTGAAAACACTTTTAAACCATGACTGAAATACTTAGCAACTATTTTTCACAAATAGTTCTAGTTTAGCACCTATTTTTTATTAATAATACCTAGTTTCTTATAAATTAGAAACTACAATTTGAGTAACAAAAATTTTTCTGAAGTAGAAAGTATCATGAATATTACTGAGCACTTCATCTGTGAAAGCTTGTCTTCTTGGGAAGCTATCAAGTGTGTAAAAAAAAAAGGTAGAAATGGGAAGTTGTTAAATTTGCTGGCAAGGTGTCCCAGGTTATGAGACAGAGGCAAATCCCACAGAGGTAAAAAGGCCATCTAAAAGCAATGGCTCCTGATGCTGCTCAGGGACCAGTGTTGTCTCTCTTCCATGGCGTGGGCAGCACACACAGGTGGGATTCTGGTCTCCTTCACCTGCCCTGCCACCACCCCAGGTAAGCATGGGGAAACAATTAACAAGATATAAGGTGAAATAATTATACCTTACAGATGCTACATATTCAGGAAAGCCAATAAGCAGCCCTTGGGCTCTCCTTTCCTCTGACTTAAACTCAGATTTTTCCAGATGATGCATGGAATTGCAGTAGAGGGTTGAACAGGTAATTATCTCTCTATTTCCTACCCTTCCTCTGCATTATAAGCATATTTAAAGGGCACTTAGAAAAAGCAGCCACAACCTAAGTTAAAACATAATATGAAAAGATAATGTTGGTAGGCTGTCTGGGAAAGCGATGCAGCACACTGGACAAAATGTGGCCTTCTCCTGCCCTGAGCTTTGCCCCTGGGTTTCTGGCCTTGCTTGTTTTTATCAGCTTTTCTCAGCTGCTGTGTCAGAAGAGGTGCTGCAGCAGCAGTGGGGTTGTTGCAGGGAAGCTGCCACCCCTCCCACCTGTGTGCAGGACAAGGCAGTTCTTCAGCAGTGACCCCAGTGTCTCTCCCCTGCCCTGGGACTTGGGGCTGAGCCCCCCAGCCAACCTTGCCTGTCCCCCAGCATCCACTTCAGAGCATCTCCCTGGCAGGAGGAAAATGTCAGATCTCTTATTCCTCAGCTCAGAATTTCTCTGTCTCAGTGGCTGATGACATACCACAAGACAGAGGTGCAGAACAGCTTAGGAAAAGAAAATACGAACCCACAAAGACACAACCCACACAGGCACCACAAAAGGGGCAATGTAGAAGCAACCAAAGGCCCTTGACACCAGCAAAATTTTGGTTTGGTTATAAATGAAACCCATATTGCAACTATAAAAGGCACGCCAAGGGGAGCACAGCATTGCCCCAACATTGCTCCCTCCACACCTTTGTCATTGAGACCACCCATGTGCTCGGCACCTCTGCCTCAGCAGAAGGCTGCTTTTACTGTTCAGGCTAGGGTTAGAGTTCAAAAAGCCACAAGGCCTAGAGCTCCAGGGACATTGCAGCTAAGTAATAAGCTAAAAGCAAACCACAGAAGATGGGAAAAATTAACTTTTTGGTGGGACCTTGTAGGTCACTGAAAAACTTCCATGTGAATAAATATATGTTGTTTCCTCAGGTGGGGCCAAAGGTGCCCTGAAACTCCCCAACCAGTATGAAACTGGCTTTAATAATAATAAGCCTGAAAAAAAGTGAAGATTAAAAATTTATTCTGAACTAAATGAAACTATTAAAAGAACAGTTTTCTGCCATTACAGATTTATGATACATAATATACTAATACAGCTGCCTTCTTTTGAGAACACTAAACCACATTGCTCAGCCTCTGTGAACACCTTGGAGCTCTGCTGCATCTCACCTTTGCTGCTCACAGCTGGACTCCCACTTTAACACTGGAGGAACAAAGAAAACACTTACTTTTTTCAATTCTTTAAAGAATAAAAAGCTCACATTTCCCTAATTGAAACATTGTGAGAAAGTGTCGGAAGGGATCATCACTGATTTCAAGATATTTTCTTTCTGCTGTTTTTCACAGAATTTTCCAAGCATAAAATTCCTTTAAAACATCTGTTATACAATATTCCACTATAAAATATGGAATATTTAGTATAACCTAGAGTAATGATAAATAAAAAACAAACCATACAGTAAAAAACCCTGTCAATCCTTCCTCTTAAAGGAATCCAGAAAGAACTGGAGGCTGAGAGGACAATACTGAATTATAGGAACAAGTAAATAAAAGAGAAGCACAGAATTATTCATGTTCTAGCAACTCCACATGCCCTGTGATGTGCTCAGTTAGCACTAACAGGGCCCTGCTGGTCAGCAGGGGCTGTATCAGAGATGGGGAGCTCCAAGCCCCCAGTGGACACCCAGGGCTTGGCTGCTGCATCCCTGGGAGACCCTGGTGCCCCTCTCAGCAGGGTGCTCGTCCCTCTTTGCACACCAGGCCATGGTTTACTGGGTGACTCTGGTCCCACTGTCCCTCAGCTTACCCAGTCCCAGAAATCCCAATGGTATCAGCCCCACATTTGAGGTCCTTGGTAGAACTGCTGAGTAACAATCAGCACCAAAAGGAGCCCCCAGGTTTTAAATACAGCAAGATACTGAATTTCTGGGCACACACATGGGCTGTGAATGCTTTGCTGCACCTCTGCACATGTCCAGTCCCTCTGCTCCCTTCAGTATTTTGAGTATGATTCTGTGGCTATGTGGACCAGGTATGGTTTTGTATCTCTTTCTTCTCTGACACGTTCTAATAACTGCACTCTTGGCTTTATCTAACACTGTGGATAATTCCACTAAAGACAAAAATAACCTTACATTAAAAAAATGTTTTAAAAAAAGAGGAAATCGTTTTCTGGTTAAGGTGCTTGCCAGTACATATATATTCAGGACAGAGTCTACTTCCCTATAAAAGTTTGATGGTGTTCTCTGCTGGAAGGCTGACAAGACATTGAATTCCAAATTCAGGAAATGTTTGACTCTATGATGTGTTTATAATTGAATTTATTTCCCTTGAATGCAACTGAGCATCTCCCTGGCTTATTGCACAAGACAGTTGCATGTTAAGGATTATGCCTGTAGAATCAAACAGATTGATGACATGATTTAGGACCTATCTGAAAAGATTAATTCATTTAAATATATTTTACACAATTTGCCTTAATCCTCTGAGGAGAACCAGACCAACTTCACACCTTTGCTTTGCTCCAGAAACCTTACTGAGAGAGGCGGGGAGGGGAGAAGGAGTGCTTGTTTCATATAGTTAATTAAAAGCTTTGCATGTTCGATAAACTACTATTCTTTGGAGGGAAAATGTGAAATACTTATTTGTCTCATTCCTCGTTGTCTAGTTCACTTTTTCTTTTTTTGCTTCTTTATGAATCAGCAGGGCGGCTGCAGCCCTCATGGTGGAACTTCCAGGTCCCAATTTAACTGACCAGATCTCCACCATAATGCCTGCACCACACACAGGCAAGAAGCAAAATAAGTTTTGTGTTTCTGAGAATTTTGTGCTGCTCTACACAGCAAATCCCACAGATTTGTCTGGACAATGAGAGATGAGATGCGAGCCTTGCCTGGAGCTCAAGCATCTTCAAGGTAGGTGCAGCATTGTTCCCAGCAAGTTTCTCCATGGGGGTGCAACAACTGGTCCATGGATGGAGCTGGAGAAGTTCAGAGCTGCCCATATAACACAGAGATGACATTGCCATTTCCCACATTACCATTTTGTCTTTGAGCTCAAAATTGCACAGACAATTAATAAATTTAATTTAAAATATGACAATTTTTTTTCTCAGTAATACTTAGTAATACTTTCCCTGCAATGTGCATTTTCCATCATATAGAGCTTTTCCAGAGGATTTTGGTGTTTGTTGGACAATACAGAAGTTCACAGCCAGATCTGAGCTGCATCCCACCCTTGCACACCAGGTTCACTTTGGCTCCCAGTGACCACAAAAGTTCAGTAACGGCCTGGTGGAGTTACAGACCCCCAGGCTACCAATCTGCACCTACCAGGGTTCCCTGGCAGAGGCTCTGAGGACTGGCAAAACATCACTCATTATGTTGCTCAGGTACTCTGTCACATCACCTGCCTGTGGAGCAGACAGCAAAAGCAACACCGTACCAATTTTCAGGACAAACCAGCAAGAAGTACATTCAGCTGCAGCAGCAGGAGCATGTTGGTATGCAGAAACTCACACTTTGGCTTGGATTTGGGCCAGAAAACAGTATATAACATCCCTACTGGGGTGGGAAATGGGATTTTAAACCTCAGAGTCTTCAGCCAAGTAATTAGATGGACAATAAAATTCACACCCTCTCTCCCAATAGGTAGCCAGAGGCTTTTCAGTGATTTTTTCCTTGTAATATCTTTAATGAAAGCAGCATTGAAATGTAATAGCACATCACCTACAGTTTGAATAGAACTTTAAACTGCATAGTGTTAAAATTAATTATATATTTAATTACTGTGTCCTTGTAGATACATTAAGGTCACATTTATAACTATCTACAAAAATGACAAGTTGGCCATAAAAAACAATGAGGTGCAAAGACTTACAAGGGCAGCATCTTTTAGAATCAAAGCATATTATGTAGCTGTTCCAGTACAAATGCCTGAAAGTTTAGTGCCACAGTTTCTCTCCTATATAGTCATCATGTAAATATTTGTGTCTGTAGAAAGAGTAACGTTCTTGCAAGGACACAATTTGTACAACATTTATATATAATCTGGCATCAAAATAAACAGCCCCCTTTTGCTTTCAGTTCAGATCTGGCATAAAGCCACAAATTTGCTCTAGATTTGTACTGCAAGCAGGAATTTTGCCCACTGCTTCTATAAGGCAGCTAATTTGCCAGTATTGTATTTTTGTTCTGTGCCAACTAATTTGGATACAACAGATTGGATTTAAAGGTCAAAAAGTAAAGAAAATTGACTGGCTGAAGATGATGAAATATTTTTTTTCAAAACTGATTTAAGATAATTGAAACAGCTCAGAGAAGCCATGGAGCATTTTATGAAATCTGTATTTCATAGAAGGTAAAATTGAATCTAGGTGCCAGCAACAGCCTGACATTGGTCTTAGCATGCCTGCCTCAAATGAGTATTTTTATCAAAAACTATTTTACTTCTGGCAATGCTGATGATCAAGGAAAAAAAAAAGAAAAAAAATTACATCTGCACCCTAAAGTCCACAAAACCAGACACCAGAAAAAGAGCAAAGAACCAAAGAGCTTTCGTGACCCAAGCCACAAATCCGACTGTTTGGAAACTACCTGTAGCCAGATGTCAGATTGCACACCAGCCTCTTCTCCAGCAGAGCAATGATGAATCAAAGTCTGGGATCCAAGCAGCCTGGAAAGAGCAGTTTTCTTTCATTAGAACCCAACTATGTGTACAGCATTTCTCAACAACCCAACACAACTTCTCTTTCCAATGTGCTGAGGACAGTGAATGTCTGCATTTCTACTGCAATAGAAGTCATGAAGACAAGCAAAAAGGCTTTCTAACCTGGGGTCATACAAGGGGAATTACTAACTCCACATGGTAGGCAACAACAGCAAAGCTTGGAGTAACTCTCCATTTTGCTGGGTCTGTGGCAGGATGGCAAGGGCCCTGACTAGGAGTCCTGGTAACACGAAGAGGATTTATAAAGGACAAAGGAAATGGGCCTTGGCATCAGACTAAAGTCACTGCACATGAACTGGGCTGATTAGTGCTTATTGACATTTTGTGGCACAGAAAGTCATACTCTTGTGTGGGAAGAAATTAGCAATTCCATTCACAGGCTGGCAAGCCACTCTGGGACAAAAGCTGAAACCTGAGTTGTTCATCCTGGTGACTGAGCACAAAGAAAAGCAGCCAGTCTGTGGCTCCTGCAGTTTTTTTGAAAAAGGTGCTGCATCTCATTGTGCTCTTCTTGTCCTACAAAGTGCTCTCTGGGTGTGGGATGAGAAAAATGCCATCACACCTGCCGTCTTCAAATGCTGCCTTTCAGTGAGCTGGGGCTGCAAGCCCCCAGGGCAATGATAACCCCTCACCTCACCCTGCTGTACGAGCACTGCAAGGGCAGCTTTTTATGCTGTGCTGAGGGACACAGGGCCACCAGGCTGCTCAGTCCTGGGCATGTTATTTGTATGGAAAATTCCTCCTGGTTTACTCCTGTAAGGCATCTCTGACCTGGGCAGACCCCGTGGGCTGAGCATGCCATGCAGCTCTCAAGTACTCTCGTGCAGAACAGAGTGAGGGGCCCATGAGGGCTGAGAGCCATCAGACCAAATGGGAACACCAGCAGTACCATGTGAACCTGAAGGACAGCTGCAGAATCACAGGAAACAGGGCTGGGAGGCACCTCACTGGTCCAGCTCATACATTTTCTTGCCTAGGGCAGGAACAGCTGAACCTCTGCTTATGAGATATGCCTCATCTGTCATCAACCACCTCCTCAGACTACTCAAATATTATATTGCTCACTAGGAAGTTTTTACAGCTGTCTGGTTATGATTGTCCCTTCACAGCACACCTGCAGCCTCTTGCCTTCCCTTCACTGTTGCTGAAAGTCTTCTGTGCCACATTTAACGTATATGCTCCTGGGAGGAATCCTGAGGGTTGGATATATATACCTAGGGAACAGAGCCCACTCTGCCAGAACCCCATGACAGCAGAGAGGCTGCTCAGCCAGGGACAGGGGAGAAAGATGAGGGGCTCTGCCACTGGAGAAGCAATGACCCCGAGCAAGCCACACAAAGGGTCACAGTCAGCATTGGTTCTGATCGCAGGACAGGGAAATAAGAGGTACTTGCTAAACACTCGGTTTAGTAGTTATCTAACAAGACCCAAGGAAGGCCCATTTCTGTAAAAATTTGTGCTAATATAATCTAGAAATGCTGTTTCCCCAGAACTGCTGGCAGAGCCCTGCAATGCCATGGTTGCAGGATCATGCATCAAATGCTACTGCATCATTCCTCCACTCCATCACCAGCACAAGCATCCATGCTAGGCAGGATTGCCAGCCCAGAATAATGCCAGAGACTGTGATGACCATCTGCTAACCTGTTACATGTGCCACAGTTAATGTGTTTTGTGCAAATCTCACATATACAGAAGTGTTGCAGCCAAAGGTTTTTCAGCAGTTCACTGGTATAAATGTATCTGTTCCAGTCCACAAACCCCCACACAGAGGGAGATTAAAGACATTACACCTAACAGCAAAAAATATTTTCTGTTTCTAGTGACAGCACAATAAATGTTACCCAGAGAAGAGGATTTAGGTTTTTCAGGGTGGTGGAGAGCTGTTCTAGACAATTATTATACCAAGAAAGTAAATGTATTTGGAGTCTTTTGTTTTCTATATAGAAACATGCAATCATTTAGATTGGAAATGGCATTTATGATGATCAAGTCCAACCAGGAACATAACACTGCCAAGTTCCTTTACCATGTCCCTAAGTGCCACAATATATCGCACATCGTGGACAAGTTAAAAGCTGTTTTATATAGTTGGAAGTAGTTCTGAATATATTTGTACACATAAACACCTTTACTGAGAGTCTTTGCTTGGAGGGACCCTTTTTCAAATTTTGCCTATAAAAGGCAGGTAGGTTTTGGTAAATCAGAGAAGAGCTTGCATACAGCCACTGAACAGCACCACAAAAGGTTGCAGGTCCCAAGAAGGTTGAATCCAGTCACACAGCCAGCTGAGGCACTGCACTGTAGCTATCCTGCTCCAAAACCCCATCCTGGAACTGTTGTCTTTCCCCGGTCTTACAATCAGTGCCAAACACGGTTAAAAGGGAGAAGGGGCTTACCTCGGTATTTGTTTAAGGATCCTTAAGCTGCACTCTCTGTCCGGGTGGAACGTGCTGAGAAGCGCACACTGAAAACGCACACACACACGATACATCACATATACAGTTAAGGCCTTGCAAATTAGCATATCTATCAAAGATTCCCCAATGAGAGGCTCGAGTGAACCCCTCGTCCGAGGAACCTTCCTCCTGGTTGGGCCTATCTTAGTTTACAGAATGTGTTCTGGAGAGGACCTTGGTGTTTGGGGCTTTCTGACCCCCAACTGCAAGGCTTCCAGGATGTTTGGTCTCCTGGCTTAACAGAATATTGGGTCTATGCTAGTTATCAGACCTGAGGAATTAGAAGTATGTGGGCTAAAAGCAAAAAAGCTATATAAAAGAGTAGATAAAAAGGGGTATATATAAAAAGGAAAAAAATCATCATGGCATCAGCAGCACTCAGCATAACATCCACCAGGAAATTCCTGCTTTCCCTCTTCCAGAAGTCTCCAGGTGCTAAATGGCACTGTGGATCTGAATTCAAGGTGGGAATTTCCATCTCATCTCCATCATTGGCATCCTACTAGAATTACTTTAAGCTTTGTCCCTGGGGGGAAACATGCATTATGCATTACAAGAATTTCTCCATCCATCTTCCAAAATGCATTATCACTCTCGATAAGGGCTTTCCAAGTCACCAGTCTCATTGCAAAGGAAGGTGAGCTGACCCATGAATGCTGCAGCTCCAAAGGCTCTTTGCTAGAAACACCATCCAAGAGGCACAAGGGGCAGGAAGGCCTGGGTGACATGCACTGGACTGACCCTGTCCCTCAGGTCATCTGTCCCATGCCCATTACTGCTGAGTGCATTGAGCACCTACAGGGAAGCTGCAGAGGCAGGGGGAAAGGAGACTACATCTTTGTGGAGGTATCAGGGACAGAGTCATGAAACAGGGGATCTCCAAAGGTCTCTTGGCATTTCCCAAATCCAACACAGTAAGATTATATTTAGCATATTACAGTTTCCTTGAAATGGGTAGCAGGATAAGAGGATGTTTAGGGGCCAGTAGAATAGACACAGAGAGAAAGCCACTGAAAGCTTTGCAGAGCATGCTCTAGAAGTGTATACACATACACTAAAGCAAAATGCATTACCCTATTTTACCTTCTGCACTGTAATAGCAAATTTCTTATTTCGCTAATGGAACACGCAAATGTGGCAGGAATTCTAAACCCAGACTCTCAGGGGCTATTTTCATAGCTTGTAGAATCAGAGAAAAATACCTCCCAGAGACACAAGGCAATGCAATCAGCCATGGCCAGCAGTTGGCTGCTCCCTTAACAAGCAGACATCTTATTCATTTGTCCAAAAAGGCCACTCCAGAATAACTCTGTTCCCATTGTGTTCTAATCCCTCCCCCCATCAAATGCCAAAAATATTTATGCCTGCTGTATTACATTATAAATTTATATTTCTGAAAATTAATGAATTATGACATGACACCAGGCATGATAATTGAACCTCAGGGTCCAGCCTTGTTGAAGCTGGTTTAAAGCTGGCTTACTTTTGGGGGTTAGAATAACCTCCAGATGGCACTGGGGATGTTAAAAATAAAGAGACATCCAAGCCTATAGACTGACCTTCCACCAAGGGATATGCCTAATTATATATCCACTTTGCTTTCCCCTGCAATGTATTGGAGGCAATTATTTTAAACAGATAAAGGATGTCAGTGAGGTTCAATTTGTGTCTCTGTCTATCAGCTGTGCAATATGAGCATGTACAGAGTAAAGTCTTAGCCATGGATGTGGATATGTCCTGAAGTTTTATTCTGACATTTGTGAGTCTCGTTAAATGTGCTTCTTTTATTAGTTTGTTTTTTGTAATTGCAGCATATGAAGATTTTCAAGATTTTTGATTCTGCTCTTGTCATTTAATTTGAAGTGATCCTGAGTTTAGTGCCAAGACATGTATTGGAAATGACCTTCAAGCTTCAGAGAAAATAATTTCATTTCAGAATCCATCAATAAGCAATAGGCAGAAGCCTTGTACATTTGAGTAGCATCTATCAAACGTTTTCCCTTAAGAACTAGCTGACCTTCTTGGCAGAGGCCATTCAACAACACACCACTTCTATTCACTTCCTTTATCAAAGAGATGGGATGGCTACTAAGGCATTTCTGCACTCAGAAATTAGGTCAGCTATCAACAGCAACAGATTACAGAGCTCAAATGATCTGTTCTCTCTGCCTGATGAAAGGGAAGTATAACAGCAGCCTTTCCGTGCCTTACAGTCAGGGCATCCTCATCTCAGCTCTGCTCCTGCATTATATGACTGTACTTTTTAAGGACAACAATTTAAAGAGGAGGCTATTTAGGAACCTGTAAATCCACCCAACATTTCTTACATTCTGGTTTTGCTAACAGGAGGCTGGATAACAGCTGATCAGACAATTTGCAGTGAATATTCAGAGAAGTATCTCAGACTTTACAGCTTTGAAAGCAGGATCAGGTCCAGAACAGAATTGGTCCCAGTGAATTACACAAGCACATTTGGCAGAGAACTCATTTTGCACATCACAAGAGGGAAGGAGGAAGTTTTGAGTGACAGCCTCTTCAATAATAAGTTTTTGATTGCACAGTAGAAAAACTACAAATTAAAATTTTTAGAAAGCAGGTGATAAATTAAGAAAAGTAAGTGTTCTCAGATTATTTAAAGCTCTAAAAACACATCCCATGCATACATTAGTTTTAGCAGAATGAAATTACCATGTTTCCAAAATTAATTCAGCAGCGACAAGCTTAACAGAAGGTAAACAGTTGCAAGTATGTCGCAGTAATTTATTTCATGGCACACATTCATTTTGTGCAAGAATCCCTTTTTCATTCTCACCAATAGTCAGCCTCGAAATGTTACAGCTAGTTAGGGATGCTGCAGACACCCAGCTCACAGATATCCTTGTCACAGAAAGGCAACTTGCAGATGTCCACAAGCTCTGAGCAGATGGTGCACTGAAGAATTTCTGCATACTGAAGGGCTGTGCAGAGTTAAAACAAATTTTTATGAGCCCACCAAGAAGTAGCTGCAAGCACAGTTAATTTCTAATGATCAGACATTCAGCATGAATAGGACAAGCTCTCTATGTTGTGCTTTGGCACACTGGGATAAAGAAAAGGTTTCAAAACAAAGTATCAACAACACCAGAGCAGAAGCAAACTGGAGTGGCTTTTCCTGAGCCCAAATCCTCGCTCCTGTCCTCCCCAAGTCCCTGGTGGAAAATGGTGGATCTGTCCCCCAAGAAACCCCTTGGGATTTATGGGCACTTAAAATGTATGGAACAGAAAAAAATCAACCCACTTTTCATTTGAAAAAACCATCAAAATTTTGGGGGAAGTAATTATAGCCGAGATGGATTTTCTCCAGATGTTGAAAATAATAGTTTCCCTTGCACAACAAAATAAGTTTGCTAACTTTCTAGTCTACTATTTTTTATGATTCTTAGCAGTGCCACTAAGTGGAATTTGATAAGTTAAAACTGACAGGTGGTTGTAAGGACAGCACTGCAAACTTGCAGATGCATCAATGGAATTCAGAGTTTTATACAGGATGTGTTTTGGAGTAGAGATACTTAAATCTGGAAGCATACACTTCTAGAACAACAAATGTATTTTGTGAGCTCATACAGATTCATTGCTATCAAGTCCGTGCCATCCCACAGGCTTAAAGGATTTTCTTGAGGTTATTCTGTTCAAAGCTGAAAGTAAAAGCATATAATTACATAAAATGTAAATAAGCAATCACTTGCAGTTCTCTATCCTGTGTGTTATCTTTGGAAAGTAAAGAGAGTATTCACAAATAACAGCCATTAAAATGCTCTTTTTCTTTTGTTGTTTCCTTTTTTATACATAATGTTAGACATAATTTTCACTCAGTGTGAAAACAGGTATTTTCAAATGTTAATTGGCAATAAAGTTTCATTAAAGCAGGAGGGCCTATCAGAAAAATCTTCATTAAAACCTCATTATTTTCTTGCCAGTTTTAGTCTGGGAGATTTTTTTTCATGATTTTTACAGCTAAATAAGAAAAACAATAGGTTTTTTGTAAAAAAAGACAAGGTATACATTTTAACTCTTAGCTAAAATGACAACAGCCTCCATTCCATCCCCAGCCACTTCCACCCCAGGTCTGTATTCTCCTGCCTGCACCATCCCTCCTCTATCTGTTCCTATTGAAAGCATTCACCTAAGCTGAATTTTTAAAAGAAAGTCCTAATCCCCAGATTAAAAAAAAAAAAAAAGCACTTTTTTGTCTGCGTCTCTATGAAACATTGAACTGAGTGCACATTAAGAGAACTAGAGCAAATCCAGCTGCAAAATAGCTGTGAGTGGGGACCAAATTTCCCTTTTGGGGTTAATGTAACAGCAGTAAAACCAACACACCTTCCTGGTTTGTCTGTTTATTTATTATTAACTGATTTTCTTGTTGGAGAAAAAGAAAAGTTTTGTTATTAAAACATTGAATCATATTTATAAATAATAAAGCAAAATCCAAACATGGTCTTTCTCTCTAGTCAGTTCAGAGCCCTAATATCAAGTGCAGATATCCCCTGTAAAATTTTCAGATTTTTAACTAATTATGTTGCTAATCAAGAGCATGACTGCACTTTGATTGCACTCAGTTATCTCTCATCTCTTTCTTCTCACAGCAGTAGGGAAAAAAACTCCAGAACAAAAAGCTCATATCTCTCACAGCTGCTCTTTATGCACATCTAATTAATCTTGGGACTATTAAAATTCAATACAATGAGAAAATGGTCAATACTGTAATCAGATAAATGAGCTCATACAGTAGTGAAACAATCAAATCAAACAAGCTTCATCAAATATTCCTCAAAAGTGACAGAACAAATATGTTTCAATGCCTGTTTTCAAATTCCCTGATGATGTTACAATAGCCTTGTCTAATCCTTCAGGGAACAACAGCGGTGTCTCCTACTGCATGTGATGCATTATCTATACCCTTTGTAACACAGAGAATTTATCTCTGGTACCTCTCTGGATCAAATGCTTCTTGAAATTCTAAAGCAACTAGAAATGGCTATTCCCACTTGAAGACAACTCTGCATCTGCAGATCAAAGGAGCTAAACAAACATTTCCTCTCTGCAAACCCAACAAGAAAATCTTTCCAGTAGCAAAGAGATTCACTACATAATCACCACGTGTTCCTTATCTTTCAGCAGCTTTAGATTTTACATTCAGAAGTGTAATGGACATTATTTGAAATAGGACATTATTTCTGTCCTGATAATCGTGTTATGTATGACAGAGCCTGTCATCAGAGATTATTGAAATCCTCCTGAAATGCAATGATGAGAGAGTAACTGGGTAGGTTATTTTCGTTAGTTACTTAAGACAATTTGGGGGCAGCTTCTCAGAGCATAATTATCTGCTCCTCCACAGGAGAACAGTCTCCTACAGGTCTTCCAATAGTCTAATTGCAGTTTTGAAGACAGAAAAAGAATATATCCACCTTCTTGAATAGCCAGGCTCTGGGTTCCCATGGAATGATGGCTGATTAACAGGGCTGTTATTCTTCCTGTGATATGCATTGGTGACATGGTGAAAGGCCCTGTGATTAATGCTGTGTGAGCTCATGAACTGAAATCACGTGAGATCCTCACAGGACGTTGGCATTAATTTATAAGTAATGGAGGAAAATGAGTCCATTCTTAACTGCTTCCTGTGCTTTACCTCATCTACTTACTGCCTCTACCAGCCACCATCAGAGGCAGTTTGCTGGGATTGCTTTGCCAGCAAACCTTCCCCGCAGAGATGCAGTTTTTACAGATAGCAACCAATAAATTCATACCTCTAAAATACACCTCTGAAAACCCCCAGAATGAGACATAGAAAAATCACTTTTGGGTGACCATACTCAGACTAAAATTCTTGCCAGCATCACATACATTAATTGGTTTTGTATGCCTAATCCAAAAAGCCCTGGCAGCAAAATCTTTACCTGTGAGCAGGCATTGAGCAATGTGCTTCCCAGAGCAGCAGTCCCTCTACCTGCCCAATGCTGCTTCCATTCCAATCAGGAATATTTTTTTCCAGTCTCTCCAGCAGACGAGATTTAGATCCCACGTTTGTGTAGGTGGCTACTTTTATGAACCCATTCAATAACAACTTGGGAGAATTTGTCAGCATGATTGACAAATATAGAAGTGCTCAAAATGAGTGCCCTTTCCAGTGTTCCATGATCCAAATCAGATATCTGAGAGTTATCAGTGAAAACCTGAAAAGCACATTTTAATTAAAATTAAACTTAAGTATAAATTGGATTTTTTAACTTAGATCTCATTACAACTGAGTGCATCACTCTAGGTAAAGGACTGAAGCTGTTTAAGGTTTCATCATGCAAGTCCCTTTTCTTGCTCTGAGGTTTTTACTGCTGTTAAGCACAGTAAAAAAGGGAGATGGCCCAGGCTGCTGCTCCTTCAAGCTTCACACTGGTTATACTGGGGGTATAGAAACCCTTCATGCTATGAAGCCCAGTGCATAAGCAACTGGATAATTTCAATTGACTTGAAAATCTCTGTGCCCTTTTCCCTCCACATTCCTTGCCATTGGGAGTTGTACTGGGATTGAGGAGATCACAGTTTTATCCTGATTTCTGCCACAGTGCCCCTGTGTGACCTTGCATATTCTCCACTCACATTATACGCTATAATCTAGAGAAATTCACTCTTCTCTTCACACAACACAAACCCTCAATCCCAGCCTGAAGCAAACCAACAACAGCCTTGATTAGGAGAAAAAAAGTACAGCAAAGCACCTACAGACACCAGCACATGCAGCCCAGCACACTTCGCACTTCTCCTGCTCTCCCTGCCCTGGGTACCTTCAGCACCCTGTTTCACTTCTTCCTCAGATATCGGTGCAGCTTCAAAATGGCAATTTCTTCCTCTACTGAACTGCTGTCAATACCCAGGCAAACACAGCCCTTTCAAGAAGGGGAGGGTGGCAACAAAATCACAATTCTCGAGAGTGCTTCTAGCTTGCATATGTTTTAGCAGTGCTCATGAATTCCAGGGCTTGGGAAATTTTAGCACAGTTATCTGATTGTCAATTCATATTAGCCCCAAGTTAATAGTTTGCTATTTTTTACAGTTTGCTGTCTAAAAACCCTCTATGGAAAATTTTACCATCTTACCTCCAAATATTACTAATATTTAGAGCAATTGAAAATTACAATCGAGTATCACATAACCCATCTCAGCTTTGGGAAAGGCAGAGTATTCTCCCCTACATTCACATCATTAGTGAATTAGGTAGTTTCCAGAAAAGCGAAGAACTGGAAAGTTTTTGCACCTGGTTATGACCAATTTGCATGCTCTCAGTTCTGCTTCTCCAGCAGGAATTCAGCACCAGGAAATAACAGACTCATTACCCATTTTTCCTCTTTCCTTAAGCCATATTCCCCATTGCTTCACACTCAGCAAGAGCTTTGCTTTCTCACCCCATGGTCCAATTTCCTGAGTTCACACAGTGCTGCCTGAATAACAGCATCCCAAATTGCCTTTTTCTGGTTGTGTGGTCACACACAGCTCCTCATAATAAGCAGTCGAGGTTATGGTTGTCCTGACAAGGGGAGAGGAGGAACAAGCTGCATAACTCAGAGACATCAGTCCATTGAAAAGCTGGGCTTCCACCAGCAAAGTCTTCTTCATGATTATGGATCCTCCTGAGGACATGGAGAGACTCTTCTAACAGACCCAAGGGTCTGGGAACTGCCCTGCCACCCTGACTGGTAAATCTGAACTGCAGCAGGCTTGGCTTGTCCCCACAGCAGCTGCAAATCTGCTTTTCGTGCCCTTTGTCTGGAAATGTGGAGACAGTCTGGCGTGACTGACTCAGCAGAGGGTGAAGGAGGGATGGAGGCACAGGGTCAGCATTACCTCCTCTGCAGTGGGGTTATTCTCCACTGAAAAAGCGAGAATTTTGTCCCATGGGATTTCTGCCAAAGTCACTGATTGCAAAGGTCAGCCCCAAGGCAATGCAGGATCTCTGCTGTACCTCCATCCCCCCAAAATCTTTACAGATGCCTGACTTCTCACCACATGGGCTGTAAGCACAAAACCACCTGCTAACTCAACCAGTGTTGGATGTCTTCAGTCCCCAAATGCCAGAGAAACCCAGGGCTTAACTCTGACCCATCATGAAAGAAACTGGAGAAATGTCACTGTGCCTGCAGAATGAGCCCCCTACCACTATAGCAAGCAAATAAATCCCACTGACTAACCCATTAATGCCTCACATTTTGCATTTCCCAGCATTTTCTCTTTAACTACAAAGCTAAATTAACATTTAAAAGAAAAGGGAACCAGCTACGACACCTTGGTTGCCAGGGAACCTTCAAACACAGAGGTTCCTTTCAGCAGGCAGCAGCCTGGCTGCCATCCTGGGTGCAGCAGGGATGCTCTGTCATGAGGAGCCTGGTATTTCACTGCATGCTGGAATTGCACAAAGTATTTTTTACAAAATCATGGGAGGTCAACATCACAAACACTTGGTGCCTTCAGCATTTTAATGGCACCTGTAAGCATTTCACTTCTCTATGGAAAGTTACACAGCATCCAGAGTGGTTTTGCTAAGAGATTACAGCACTTGTCCACTCCCCTGCAGTCCTGGAACCCAGGAGAGCTGCTGCAAAATCCAAATTCACAAACACAGACTGTGAGAAAGGAAGAAAGACAAGCTGTCCCACGTGCACCCTCCTCCTCCTCACTGTCCTCTTTCAGCCTTCTCCTGTCTGAGCAAGCAACAGGGGTTGGAGACAGCAGCCATTCTCAGCAGCTAATTCTTCCAAGAGCAGGAAAGAAGCCTGCAACACTTCCTGCACTGGAGAAAATCAGTGAGGGAGAAACTTGTTTAGTAGGTCTGCATTAAGCAGTGCCACCCTAGAGCCTCCCAAAATTCTTTGTGTAGGAACCAACACTCCCGGTCTTTGGAAGCACCAGAACAGATCTCAGCATCTGAATTTTCTTGTTCTTGTGTTGTTTCTTTCTGAAAATAGGATTTCCAAGTAGCTTAAGCTCCCAGCAACATCCTAGGGAGTTGAATTTATTCAAATATATACGCACAGAATTGGTTCTGCAGAAACACGTGGAAAGTCAAAATGACACAGTTGTGGCGAAATCATAATATATTGTTTTAAGGCATCTGCAGCCCCTTGCTGAGGCAGCAGGCACTGGCATCCACAGAAGATACACAGTCAGTATCCCTGAAAGTAATTTTTAAATGCTCTGCATTCTGCTCCCTCATGGAAAGGTGGCACAGCTCTGGCTCCCCAGCGCATCCTCAGTTCCAGGATCAGCCCCAGCCTTGCAGACAAGCAATATCACAACTTAAAAACATCAAGTAAAAGGTCAAAGTCACCTGGGCAGGGAGCAGAGAGCCAGCCTGGTGCAAAGCACTTCTGGCAGAGCTAGCACCTGCCTCCATGTTTCTGCTTCTGCTCCAGACCCCAAGGGAGATGTGCACTTTCTGACAGCATAGTCTAAGATGGTATGTCAAGGAAATCCATGTCCTAATTATCCAGTGTCTCTAGCACAGTAACTAAGACCCAAAGAGAGGAGAGACTTCTGTTCTTTCCCCCCTACTTTCTCTCCACGTAGGCAATTCTTACTAACTTCATCCAGCAATTGCATCTCATTTGTTTAATAATGATAGAGAATATTTATGGGTGGTAACAACATACAATGCTTTGATGTACATTTGATAACAAAAGTTAATGTATGCTCAAAGAGAGGAGGAAGCAATCAGCCAAAGGAGAGTTCTGGGAGCAAATACAGTTTGTGGTATTTTCCAGTTTCCAGCTCCATATGCATTAACTCCCAAGTGCCAGAGAAATCCCTGGTAAACCAGTGTCAGGACAGTGGGAAGTGCAGTGATGCACACACAGCTGCACTAGCAAACCTGTTCCATTTCTGAGCTGTCAACATCATGGTGTTCACCTGTGAGAGATGATACTCTGACAAAGCTGTTTCCTCATTGCAATGACCTAGAGAGGACAGCTTGGCTCACCAGAGTTTACAATTAAGTTACTTGGGCAAGGAGACTGCAGCTGCTTGGAGTTTTAAAGAAGGATGTTTTAAAGAGAAAAAGCAAAAAATACTGTTTGTCACTTCAGTTTCCAGAAGTTTGCCTGATGTTTCCTTTTCGGAAGGGTTTAGAATCTGAACTGATGCACAAGCCATGAAAGCAAGACACCCAGGAAAGCTCAGGTCCTTTCAGGAGCTCTTCTGCAGGCTGGGGTGGAGAAACTCACAGACCACAAGTGCCCTGTCCCTACCACAGTCTGGCTGTGAACAGAACACCCAGCACATCCTCCTTGCCACTGCCTTTGGGACACGAAAAATTTGTCATTCCTGATTGTTGGGGTTTTAGGAGTTCTCCTTTGTTTTTCTCTTAAAGAATTTCCCCATACCATTAATAAGGGACTTAGCCACAGCGGTTGTAGTCCAGCTGGTTGTCCTTTTTGCCTGGGGTTTTCTCGTGTAGGGTGGAATCACCGCGAGATTCGAACTGGCAAAAAGGGACTGGGTACAGCCCTTAGCTTCTTGTTCTCCCGGTGTTCAGGGAAGAGAGGAGATCCTTTCTCCTCATGGTGGAGGGAGTTTGTCGCTGCTGCAGGCTCCTGCATCCGGCTGTTTTCCTTCTACCGTGACTGGAGCCTGCTCATTGGAGCAGCCATCCCACGGGGACCCTATTTCATACCCTGTCTCACTAAAGGGAGGGACCTTTTTTCACCATCTGCTGGGGTGCCTCAGGAAAAGCCCCAGGATCCCAAGCCCGCCTTTCCCTGCCTCACAGGGAGCCGGCCGAGGCTGCCCTGCCTCCTCTGCTGTTCCCTCACCACTGCCGCAAGCCTTCGCTACACTGCAGCGCCGCACCCCCTGCCTGCAGAGACATCCAGGGGCTCTCCCTGCAGCTCCGGAGTTTGATACATCTCGTGTACCACCCGGGATTTTGTGTTGGTCCGTGCTGTTCCAGCTGCTGTTCCCGAGGTCCGGCTGCCCAGGGGTTTGTGAGGCAGCTTTTCATCCGCCATTGCCGCGTGGTGCCGAGCTCGCTGCGGAGCGCCCCCTGCCGGCGCGGGGGAACATCGCACCCGCCCCGCGCACCGGGAGCCGCCGGCGCCCCCTGCCGGCCGTGAGCGGAACTGCACCGAAGGGGAAAGGGGCTGAGAGCTGAGAAGGGGTCACTGGGTTCTGGTTCTGTTCGGTATCACTGCCATAGTTACTGTGGTTTGTTTGCCTTGTTATACAGATATATATATTAGTAAAGAACTGTTATTCCTATTCCTCATATCTTTGCCTGAAAGCCCCTTAATTTCAAAATTATAATAATTTTGAAAGAAGGGGGTTGCATCTTCTATTCCAAGGGAGGTTCCTGCCTTTCTTGACAGACACCTGTCTTTCAAAACAGCACACTGATTTTTTGTAGAAGGACATCTAGAGCCACTGCACTGCACACAAATACCTGCTTAATTCGTAGAACCACGAAATTAATGAGGTGAGAAGGTGCCTCGGGGCCCTTCAGTTGGTATCTTCCAGATGAACCTTGCTCCTCTTTCCTTATGCCCAACACTTCAGGTAGGTAAAGGTGGAAATTAGTTTCTGCTCCATCTCCTTATCTCCAGGCTGAACCATCCACATACATCCCACACTCCAAACCCTGCCAGCTTCTGACATGTGTTTCAATTAAAAAAACAAAACAAAACAAACTAAAAAAAACAACAAAGAGCCCCCCCAAAAACACCACCATCAGCAACGAAATTTACAAAACCTATACAACTCCCCCACCAACAACCCCAAACCCAACCTTGTAGGAAAATAAGAATAAAAAATGCCTGCAAATTATCACATCTCTGACTTATATAATGAAAATTTCAACTCCTAAAGTGAATGACCAAGGCACAGACTCAGACTGGCAGGGATACTGAGACGTTTATTGAAAGAAATGAGCTGGTTTTATACACTCCTTTAAGACCCAGTATTTCCTTATATGGTGTTTTTCACTAAGCAACCTATCACACATTGCCATGTCAGTAACACACTTCCTTAATGTCCTTACATGGGGTGATCACGTGCTCTTCAGGCATCTGGCAGCTTCCGGCAGGCTCCCCTCAATCCAGTGTCTGCCACATCGCATGTCCTTCCCCCCAAGGTCAGGCGGAGACAAGCTTCTCTGTCGCTGTTTCGTGAACACGACACATAAACGCTCTGCTCCAGGCAAAGTAAAGGCGCTTCTTCATTCCAACAAGCCAGTGTTTTTTATACAGTTTTGTATGTTTAACATTCATGTTACTTGTCCATTGGTTGCTTAACTACTACAATAGATTCATTAGTTATTATTTAACTACAACATACTATTCTTGATTATCTATTTCTAAGAATTCTAAGCATTCAGAAAAACACCAGGTGCAGAAATTGTTGCTGTTTCCTCTCTCTGCTGTTTTGGTTTCTTGCTTCTGTTTCTCATGGGTACAAATGTATTGTACTTAGATCTATGTCGGAACCAGACAGGCTTGCAGACCTGCTGTTAATTCCTACACTTCTCTGTTCTGCCATGGCGTTCTGCAGGAGTGTCCCACAGCCCTCAATTCTTTCTTATTTCTCTCCACACTAAAGTATATTTCACGCTCTTGGCCTTTGACTGCCTTTATATGCTTTGCTATAACTTAGAAAAAAACCCTTTAAGGATGAACATGCCAGGCAAAATTTTAACACTGTTAGTCTGACTCAGATTTCCAGCACTTCAAGAAATTGCAAATTTTGCCACGCTAATCCAGATCATTCATATTAATGCATGGGAGATCAGTAGTAGTCCAATCAAAATGCATACTCAGTGTTATGGGCTTATTTATTTAAAATAGGGTTTATCATCAGAATGCAACACTGAGAGAACATTAATACTGTGAAGGCAGCAAGGCTTGTTAAATTGGTTTGAGGACTTAGAACGTTAGACAGAATACCTCAGAAGTTAATCAAGTATTTTTTGGGAATTATAGACCAGGGAATTAGAAGTCATACTGGACACAAGGTACAAGTGATAATATTTGAGTGATTTGGTAAAGTAGAACTAATCCCAGAAGGGACAAAATTATGTCCACAATGCTCAGTGAGAGAGTACAAATGTCACAACATCTGTCAGGATGAACCCTGAAGTTTCTTAATGTCAGTTTGTCTGAAGAAAGGGAACAAAGCCAGTTAGCGCATGATATGCTTCAAAGTCTTTCATTAATGAAGACTTACAAAAATTCATTTAAAGATACATATAAATTCATTTCTGCAAAGACAAAATGTATTTCTTGAAAACAGATATCAATATTTTGGCTCAGAGAAGATGCAGGAGATAAGGGCAAACTGAATCTTTCTGTACACAATAGCTCACATGAACAAAGCAGCCTGGCAGCCTTGTGCAGTGGAAATGGATATTGTTCTTGTTCTTGTGGATTACCACAAAAACAAGATGGTGCTCAAAAACCAACGTTAAGAAGCTAAGAGAGATGAGAATAGCTTGATGGATACTACCATTTCACCCATCCAGAAAGGATTCTAAAGCTTGTGAAGTTGATTACATCCTTTACATTTTGCTTCTAGAATGTCAGCTATTTCTGTTCCCACTGCTAGTGGAGAGATCTCCTACATAAAGCCAAAGCTGGCCGTTTGGAAATGAGAACTTCAAAATGCTGACTGCCAGGAAGGGCAGCCAAGACAGACACAGTTCAGAGTGTATTAGTGGGAATCACACAGTCTCTTTTTATGTTTGACATCTCAGCTGATTTAGCTGTAATTTTCAGAACCATCCTAGAAGATATACATTTCTTAAATAAAGATGTTTCAGTATTTCTCATTAATAAACCTGGTCTTTTGAAGCTCTGAGAATCTCAGCTACCCTCCAAATGAAGCTTTGCACTCATTATTCCAGCTCGTTGCTGCAATGTTCTTGGGTAACGAAGCACAGCACATAATATGGCTGATCATTTAGCTCCAGAGGACACAAAGGCAGAAATTGCACTCCTGTTAGAAGATATTTTTATGAGCCATTCTAAAGAATGGATTTTTTTTCTGAGTTTAATTTACTTTCCCTCAGAAATCTACACATGCTCCAAATCTAGACAATCATGAGAACAAAAGCTACTGAATTCAATGAGCCAAGGAGTTTGTTTTTTTTTTCATTCTCACTCCTCTGCAGGATAGATGGTACTTTCTGCTCCGTCTGGAGCTCATTTCAGCTGGGCTACCTAGGCAGTCACAGCAAGTCTTCCTCTCCTTGTTCCAGTGCAAAGGGACATGGTCCCTGCCTAAATCAAGCTCATGATTCGTTATAGTCTAGTTACAGCAGCCCTGCACAGGCCGAACCAAGAAAGGTGAAATGAAGGTGGAAACCAAGAGTTCCCTGGGGCAGCCCAAAGCAGGCAGGAGTCAGGCAGTCAGCAAAAAGACCCTCAGTGCCTTCACTGGGCTTCAATTTTATCCCCAGCTATTTTAATTTGCAGAAGTCACCCTCTGTAGGGCAAGGTGGGAGGGAGGGAAGGAGGAGAGCCTGGCTTTACTTGGGCACTCACTGCCTGTGGGACAGCACAGTTCCCAACAGGAGAGCAGCATGGCCAAGCCAGGAACAGGTACCCAGGAGCATGCTGTGTGTGGAAGGCTGGATTTTGGGGCAGCCTCTGGAATGGCTCAAATTGCTCAAGAGCAATGCTGCCCCAAGCCAGGGAGCAGGAATAGGAGTGGAGAGATGAATTGTCACATCCTACCTTATGTCTGGAAAAGCACTCAATATATATGAAAACTTACAAAAGTAGCAACATGTTTTGCACAACAGTGATCTACAATAGGGCAACATCTTTGTCCTCAGCTGCCCTTTGTGAAAGTTGCACAGCTCCTCTCATAACAGGTAGTTAGGGAGCTTCAATTCCACCTCTTGGGCTCCTGCCCAAATTGCAGAGCTGGGCCCAGGTGCTCCAATTCAGGCTGCCCCACAGTGGGGTTTAGCCACTCTGTCCAGGGACAGTCAGCTCCACAGCAAACCTCAGGAGAGGTGTCATGGTATGACCTCTCCTCCCCTTCTGGCAACACAAAATCTGTTTGCTCAGGTGGGAGCAGGGAGATGGAGCAGGGAGATGGGGCAGAGCTGCAGGCAGCTGTTCTGCACTGCTACAGCAAATCCCACGCGGCAAATCAGCTACAGGGCCGTGGCTTCACAGGGAGGATGGGAGAGCTCCAATGACCCAGGGAGCCGTGCAAACAGGCACACAACATCACCTGTGGTCCCCTACATCACCACACAATACTCCCTGATGGAAGGCAGGAGGGGTAATGCCCAGGGAAAGGCTCGTTTAGCAAATATTTATTTATGTGCAATGCCTCCCTAAATAAGAAACTCCTTGCCTTTGACTCCATAGACATTCCCACACCACCTTATGCCTAGGAAATGCTGTCTCTACCACATTCACTCAGGTTTTTTGGTTGCTGAGAATTGTAAGCCAGGTTGCAAAAATCTCAGAAGAGCTTTCCACAGCACAGGAAAGCTGTTGTGTTGGGTTTTATTTAGCTGCAAGTGTTCAAAAGCAAATGCTATGATGTGTAAATCCGAGGGAATGGATGTAAGAAAGAGCTGTAAAAATATATCTGACTACTATCGTACTGCTGTCTAGCTCCAAGAGGAACAGTGTAGCTGTCTGCATGCAGCCTAAGCCATTCTGCACACCATCACTTCATGCCAAATGACAGGGAACTGTTTGACCAAAAACAACCCCTAAAAAACTGAAGAACCGTTTCGCAGCCCACAGCCATTACCATCACTCAGAACAAAATGCTTGCTAACCCTGGCACCTGTTCAGAAACACAACCTTCATTAAGCCACTGGAGAAGCGACTGAAACAGCAGATCATTAGGAGACTAATTATGGCCAACCCACAGACATTTTTATGACCAAGTTAACATTTGATGGCCAATATTAGCAAATGCAGCTGCCTGTGTCAGAGAACCTCAGTGGTGCCCATCTTTGTGCACTGCTGAGTCCTTGCTGATCCTGTCCCTGCTGCCCTAAAAACATAGCCCTGAGCCAAAGAGAGAAACTCTGGTGGTCTTCAGAGGTGGACTTTTTTTAATATTAAGAGAGCAGCTGAAAGACACATACACAAGAGCTCCAAGGATCATAATAAAGATCACAAAACTGCCATCTTCTAAAATTAACCACACACCCTATGAATTCTCCCACTTCTTGTAGGAGTAGTGGGGCTTTTTGGAGTGGATTTTTTTCATTTATTCTGTTTAATCTTGTTTGTTAGTTTTGCATGACTTAATAAATCCAAACAACCTTTACTGAACAGAAATGCCAAGACTCTCTTCTAACCAGAGGGCATTTAACTCTGCAGTAACACAAAGAAAGAGGTTTTTTTTAAAGTCTGTAATTAGCAGAAGTGATACTGCACCAAGTAAATTTTTATGGTGATCCAGAGCAAAAAAGGTCATGATCCAAAACAAAACAAAAAAGCCCCTTTAATTAAATACCAAACTACTGATGTAGAGTTGAATAATTAGGGATAGAGAGAGAGAGAGAGAACATAGAAGCTCCCAGCTTAGAAGGCAGCCTATGGCTGCAGGAACTTTCAGTGAAACTGGCACTCTCATAGGAAAATGTTCAAAATGTATCTATACTCTCAATAGCATGGCAGCATATCACAGGAGCAGCTGTGACTTTGCCTTACCTTTAATGATCTCAGGTATAAAAGTAATCGTGATGGACTAGTTAATTACAGCTTTCCTATTAAGTAACAGAAAAGATCCTACTCTGCTTTAATTGTAATGTCAAAAAAGGGAGGTAGAGAATGAAAAGAGACCCAGGTGGGGAGCGTAGAATTTTGCTAAATATAATCCATGGCTTTACCAGCCCCCAACTGGCACACATAGAAAAGAAGATATTTCATGCAAATGGGAAGCCCATTTCCTTCCAGCAGTCAATACCCAGCTTGTTTGGCAGGGCAATTACCTGCCTTTCCACATGCCCACATGTGGGAATTTTGCATTTCATCTCCTCCCACACACACAGTGGCTGTGGTCCCCAGTCTGCTCCCTTTGATGCCAAAAGGGCTTTTGCTCTGAGCTGTGCAGGCTCCTCTGTGAACTGTGTCTGCAGTTACAGACCTACCTGAGCACGAGTTCAGGAGACGTGGGAGATCAAGCAGAATCACTACAGCAGATTTCATTTTTGCCTACCCCACCGTCATCACAGAGGAGTGTCAGGAAAAGGCTCACAGTGTTTCCCCAAAACACCGGCTTCTGTATGTAGATATTTATGAGGGCAAGATAACAGCAGCAGGGAGCTCACATCAGCCCAAACCAATGCAAAAATGAGCCTTCCTTTTGCTTTCAGAGTAGCCATACCCATCTCTCTTTGTTTTATATTTCAGCTGAGCTAACCCAGCACAGTTTTCAGATTGTACCCACACTGTAATTGCTCAGGGCTCCATTATCTAGGGATATGGGACATGCTGCCCTCAGCCCCCTGAGAGCTTACAAAAATATTCATGCAAAATGTTTTGTTTGCCTTTGCTTCATTTGGCTTTCACCCTTCAGGCTTCATTTCAACGAGCTGAAAGCAGAACAGAGCAGCCCTGAATTTCCTCTCGCCTCAATAGCACGGGAGATTGCTCGGTGCAGAGCTGCAAACAGAGGGTGACCTTGCTGCTGTCAAACCCCAGCCCCAGAGGGGCACAGCCATGGCTGATCCAAGCTCTGCTCACACCCTCAGTGCCCATGGTGATCCTCCTGTGCCTGCTCAGCCTGGCAGGGAGGGAGCAACCCTGTACCCCTGAGTTTCTCTGCTGACACAGAGCCTGGGTGAGAGGTGAGCCCTTGGCTCAGTGGAGTGAAGGAGGCTTGTTCCAGCAAGGAGTAGAGATGGTCACAGTCTGTGCTGTCTCAGGGGAGCATGTAGTGCTCTTTCTAGCTGAATGCAGATTATTCATGGCTCAAAAACATTTAGTTGTGGCATGAAATACCCTGGGAAAAATTTTGCATTCTATTTACGCCTGCCACCATTAGCTGGAAATTATTTTCTATAGGTGGGAACATTAAGGTTTCATATTCCGTCAAAAATATCAGCAACATTGCTAAACTCTTACAGATGAGCATTTTGCCAAACTCTACAAAAAGGAAAATACTTTTGCTTTTTGAGAGGTGGGGATGCTCTGGGAAAGGCAGGAATGCTAGTGGGTCACTGCTCAATGTCAAATCTGCTGCTGCTTATAAGGGACAATTAACTAATTGCTTCCTAACTAATTCATAATGGTAATTAGTATTAGTGAGTGCTAATACTTACTAACTGCATGCTAACTAATTGCTATTTTACGTGCTTTCTGGACTTCTAATAAGAAATAAATAATAATAATATCTTCAGAATGTTTTCTGAAAGTCTGTTTTATCCTTAGCTTTAAACACTCCTAAATCTTTAGCACAGTTCATAGCAAGATCCTCCAGAAAGAGGAACACAGTCCATGGGTGGCTGTGCCTTTCAGTGGAGAAGGTAAGTTCTAAACAGCAGAAAAACATATGATGGAGCATTCAGGAGCATCTTAAAAAAGAGGGACTAGAACACTCTGGGTGGCAAGTCAGGTACAGACAAAACAAAACAGCCTCCCACTCTCACCTCATCAAAAACGCAATAAAATTAACATTTTGCAAAATCATCTTTGCAAAAAAGCCGTGAGAATAGGGTCTTCTCCACTGACCTTGGTGGTTGCTGTCAGGCAGCATGGGCAGCAGCAGAGGAAAAGGAGGAAGAGAAAAGCCCCACATCCCACTTTACTCCGAGCAGAAACACCCTGCTTTAAAGGAGTCAATAGATGTTGCTCATTTTGGGTACACATCCCACTCACCAGCCTCTTGGCCTTTCTGGAGTTGGCCAGCCCCTCTCCCTGGCTCTCAGAAACATCTGTGTATTTCTCACTTTGTCCCAGCATAGGGCAGCAGTGGCTTCTAAAGCCCTGGCTGTGCCCATAAAGCAGAGCCAGCGAGCTCCACACACAGCTCCACTCATGCTTCCCTACACCACGAGGAGACAGATGGCACAGAGAAATTATAACCAACTCCTAGGCAGGCTCCCCCAGCTGGGCTTTGCAATGACAGTAGAGTAGATTGAAAGAAAAACATAGTGTAGCAAGATTTCTGTAAGTTTTGCAGAACACCCAGTGACCTTTAGCAGCACAAGGCTGGGGAACAGACTGGCAGGGGGTGTGTGAAGTGAGCACATTCCGTTTGCTTCACGTGCCTCCTATGCAACAGTGATTTTTAACAATTCAAAGCTGCCCACTCTCCTGTCATATGAAAGTTCAGCTGTTTTCCCCATTTCAGGATGAATCACAGGGTGATTAATTTGCCTACCAGCTAAGGGCACAATCCAGCACTGGGCTGGCTGGCTTTAAGCTCTGCCCTAAACACCACCAGCTTTATTAAGACCCTCTGAACTGAGTCAGGATGCAGGGCTGGGATTTTTGTGCTGGCTCCCACAAAGCAGACTTATTTCCACTGGAAATTCTCCACCTGTGCATTTGAGAAAGATTAACCTGTATTTACTAGGTAGAGGAAATGAGACAGAGAAATGGATGTCTCTGTCTGATGCCAAGAGATCTCAGGTGGCCTGTACCAACAGAGGCTGCAAATCCACGGCCAGACAAAATGTCATCTGTAGTACTCAGACTCTGACTATAGGAGCATATATAGCATATATTTAGCATTTAAATTTGCTACAGTGAGAGCAAAGGGTTTCCTGATCAATCCAATTTCACACAGGGCAAAGAATTAAAAAGTGGTAAATTCCCAGTCTGTAAATCTGGGCCATTTCCAGAAGCAGCAGAAGGGAAGGGACATGTCAGAGCAGACTGGTGATCTGGTAGGTCACCTTCCAGTTAGTACTGAAACTACTCTGTGGTTTTGGATACAGACATGGTTCACTGTAATCAATTATGGGTCTTGGATTCTGCACAACCAGAACATGACTTATAGTGGTGGAATCCCCGCTGATCCATAACAAAGGAGCAAACCAGTTGAAACCCCACAGAATTAGGGTATCAGGAATCACAGTATCAGGAATCTGGACACTCACTGTCACCAACCTTCTAGTTCCTATGAAGGAATTGAACTAGTTTCTCCTAGCTGAGTCTGCCTTTCTCTTGCAAATGCATCATGAACCTTCCTGTCATTTCCTCATAAAATTGTTCAGTCAAGATTTCCATACAGCTGGCTTGAGTGCATCCTTCCTACTGCATTAATATATGCAAACGGATGGCATTATTGATGCAAGCAAGGGGATAAAAGGTCACTGAAGCAAGTTTAATTAAAGAGAAGGTCTGAACTTGAGCAAGACTTAGCTAAACTGAGACATATTGATTAGCTGAGCTAATGGTTTTAATTATTACAAGACAGCCACAAGTTTGCTCTGATATTGAACACAGACAATCCTTCAGATCACACTATCACATCTCTCTGACATTTCCAATCACTTGGGAGATTGCTTAGGCTAAAACCAACAGAAGATAACTACAAGTGACCAGAGGTCTCCGGCCTGATGTGGGCAGAGCCCCTGTCCTTGATGAAATCCAAACAGATACTCCTGCAGAGCACCCTTCTGTGGGGTAAATAAGTCATAGCCATCTGTGTGAAAACCGGCCCCTTGGAGCAGGGCAGGAGTGGCAGAGTGGCTTAGTTCCTGTAGTTCTACAGCTAACTCGTATTAAAAATTATTTTTAAAAAATGAAATCTTCAAGCATCACCCTAGAATTTGAAAGGGAGGGTATACAGTCAGCCCAGATTTGTAAATGGTGTGGAGAAGGGAAACAAAATATAGTGGGATTTTGTTTTTTCTTTTAACCTTAGTACGAACCAGGGTTTGGGCAGTCAGCAGCACCATTCCTGAACAGAGAACGCACCCAGAAGGCCCTTCTGCCACTATCAGCTTCTCAAGGGAAGGCTACTTCTCCCATCATGTGCACCATGAGACGACCCTGAGTGCAAGCAAATATTTTTGGGTAAAGTTTTAAAATATGTCTTATCCCAGAGAAACAGGTCACTTCCACCAAAGCTCACAGAATTTTTTTTTTACTTTATCTCTCTCCTTTTCAAAGCACTCTTTCCCCCAAAATGAAGAGATATTGCCTGCACGTCTGCTCCATTGCACATGTGACACTGCAGATATGCAGCCTTTGATAAAGGAGCACTGAGGGGGAAGGGGGCAACAGGACTCTGAGAAAGTTTGTAATCATCTGAGAGGATGTATCCAGCTGAGAGCTGATGCTGGTAAGATAAGAGAGGCAGAGAAATGAGTCCAACCTTTGCACCACAGATGCAATTTAATCAAAAAGAAACTGCTGCCTATAAGTTGTTTCAATATCCTGAACAATCTGATAAACAATGAGACTCACAGCATAAATACAAAGCACCTAGAGAACGGGTGAGACTTTTAATCATGGCAAACTCCAGCACAACAGTAAAAAAATTCAGGGCAAATGCTTCCTAAGCAGACCAGGAGAGATGGCATCAGATGTGAAGAGGTAATTGAAATTATCCCAGTGTAGCTAAAGTAATTAATTTGAAGCGTAGTTCTAACAGGAGCTAATTCTTCTCCAGGGGAGGCTGCCCGCCAGTGCCATCTGGGCAGTGTCCACTTTGCACCCTGCCAGCCCCCACTGCCACACAAATCCACCATCTCACTACACCCTCTGCATTGCCACAGACTGGATGCTGCTTTTCCAAGCTTCAGCCCTCTGCTCGCCTCTGGAATCTGAGGGCTCTGGAGTTCAAGCCAGAAGCCCCTGCATGGCACAGAGCTGGAGAGAAGGGGGTCCAGCAGCAGAGGCTGGTCCCCATTGCCTGAGTGGATGCCAGAAGGTAGCAAAGAACATGCTTTTGGGGCTGGAGAGTTCAACTACTGCCTCAAGAAAAGGTCCTCCTACCTAAAGCAAGGGTGCTTCAAGCTCACCCTGAAAGTAAAGGTATGGAGCAAACCCAGGAGGACGTCTGTTAACTGGTGATTCATACACAGCAAATAACATTACAAAGAACTGGGCCCCTTCACCTCCCGAGTAAAGAGGCTCCCGTTACATCTCTCTCTTTTCACCCCTGTTAATGACTTACGTTTTCACCCCCAGTCACCGGCAATAACAAAGCCAACATTTCTCTCCACACCTGAGGCTCATATTAATTCCTCACAGCTCTTCCCTCAGTCCGTCAGCTCCTGCTTGTATTTTCCTACTAATCTGCCGGAGCCAGAGGGACAAAGCCAGCTGGTGCTTATCTCCATGAGGCTGTTCCACCCTGCCTTGTGGTCAGCTTTGGGTCTTGGCTTGCAGAAGCCCATAATTGAATGACCTGCAGGTTGCAGTGATGAGGAGTGATTGCACTGCAATCAGCAGCCAGCCCTGTGAAGATCAGCAGCTTTGATTTTGCTTGATAGGAGAAAGAGAGGTTAGAAATATTGTAGCCTTGATCCCAGCTGGTCAGGTAAATGTTTGAAAGATGAAATAGAGCAAAGATTATGTTAGGAAGTAGACTTTTGTGGTTTTTCCCCTCAGACTGAACAGAGTGCTCAGTGATACTGTAAATAATATGCTGAAGGCACCTGAACTGGAGTTCACAATCGTAACAGGAGGAAACCCAAATGATGCTCTGAGCTGGTACAGAGGACAAGGACTCCACCAGACAAGGAGTTTTTGCAATGAGAAATTGCACTTTAAAGGACATCATTATAGTCACTGCATGAAGATGAGAGGCTGGATCCATATTTAGTTACATCCCTAAATAACAGCTAACAAAGTGCTTCCAGATGATTAGTGAAACCAGAGATGAAGTGAGGGTACTTCGTGTCCTCATGTCCCATGTCCTCGGCATGAGAGGGAAGAGGCACTCTGTACAGGACAATGAGGAAGCAGCCATGGACTCCCATGGAATACCAGCCTCATCTCCTCTGAAACCACCCGATCTCTGCTGCACACTTACCATGAAATGCTAATTCAAATGCGGGCTGAGTCCTTGCTGGCTTCCCTTGGCTAAGTCAAGAGAGATGAAACCCACTCATAAGTAATCTTAAAGTTCAGTCACTGCTGTTTGTACAGCAGAGCCAGGAACAAAACATCTCAGAGTCAAGAATTCAAGGAGCCTGTCTCAAATCCCCCATGGTGGCAATCAGGCTGATCTCAAGCTCATCTTTTTCTAACTGAAAGTTAAGTAAAAAGAAGTTTACAACTAATTTGCCCTCTCTCTTCAAAACAACACATTTAGAAACAATAATTCTTTCCTGCATGTGACTTCAGTTTTTATCTCCATAACTACAAGGCAGAGCTGAGCTTTCTGCAAGGCTGAACTTCCCCTGATTTCCAGGCCTACCCTGCACCTAGGCTGCTCTGTCTTAGGAAAAGCTTACTGTTCTGTGTGCTAAAATCCAGGCAGTAAGGGCATCCCAATATAAAACATTACAACAGAACATTTTTGGTATTCATTTATTGCAGAGAAACAGATCTTCAGTCTCAATATTAGCTGTATGGATGCAGGAGAACAAACAGCTGCTGAAATTAATGATATCCACACACTTTGCTTCTTGATTTTGGCCTTTCCACAAATAAAAGGTCTTCCATTAAAATTTTTAGTCACTTGAACTTGCATATTTTCATTTTATATATAATTTTTCTTATTGTTACTGTATCCTGAGTTTTTCTGACTAGGGATTCTTTCTACCACACCATGCTCCATGTCAAATCCTGCTCTGAAAACACGATATACCAAATGTATTAGTACTACATGGGATACCTGTCTAATAGACTTTCACTCCTTTCATCTTCTTTCACATCAAAACACAAAATATTTCCGGGCACTTTAAATAGCCAGCATGGTCTCTGCAGCACACCAAGATCAATCTACAATTTTATTGTAGTTTTGTCAAAAAATATTAATGCACCTAATGGCAACATAATGAGGCAAGGCTTAACCCAGCTGCATGAAAATTAAAGCAGATGAATATTATTTCACAGGATCTAGTTCTTCAACAAAGCAGTTATTTGCCTCTCTACGTGCCAAATTTGAAGCTACAGTTCTCTCTGATGTGAAATTCTACTTTCTGATTAAAAAAAAGTCTACATCTGACATGAAGAATTTGAGCCAACTTGATTTGCACTGATCTGTGGTTTTCAGGAAGTTGCCATGTGGACCATCTATTAGAATCATCAGAAAATGCTGGGATGGGGTAAAGCACAGAAAAGCCTCTCTGGACTGTGGTTTCAAGTGAAGAGTGCTGTACAGAGGCAATGTCCCTGCATTTCATTCTTTGCCATTTTCAAAGGTGGGATAAATCCTTCCCACACTGTGCTTGTGTTACTCCACATCACCTCACTTCCATTCCCTTCCCTTTTATTTCTGCCTTTGTTTTGGAGGCTTCTCAAGTCCTTCATATCCATACCCTGCAGCCTTCCACACTTTATCCCACGTGAGCTCCCAAAAAGAAGGGTGGGGGTGGGTTTTGCTGTCTTTGCTCTCCTAGGAAGCTTGACTCTCTCCATGTCCAGCACACAGTGAACTGAAAAGCCCAAGCGATGCTGTAAGCCAGGCAAATGCTCTGAGACTCCTGGATCTGTTTGTTTCCCCACTGCTTCATTTAATTCATGAAAACTGCAGGATTTCACAACAGTCCTTTCAAGCACAATAATGCTGCAGATAGACAGGCAAACGCAAACAACAGGAGGGAATTTTGTGCACCAGAGAAAAGACACAGCAATAACAAAGCGAGGCCCTGAAAAGAAGGACAAGTTATAAGCAGCTGAAAAAGCAGGAAAGGAAGTGAAAAATGTTGGTGATGGAAGTGAGAGAGTGCAGCAGAGCAAACACTTGCCAGCTGGGGGATCCCATAGGGCAAGGAGGTCAGCACACAGGAGCTGGCTAGTCTATGCTCATCAGGTTTCTGTCCTGGCTGTGAAAAAACCTGTTCTTGCCAGAACAGTAAAACTGGCCCAAGAAGCCACCCCTTGTGTCTGCCCAGGCACCCCAAGGAGGCCACGTGCACTTCTGCTCTATCTACCACAGCAACTCTGCAAAGGGACTAGAGCCCTTCAGTGCCTCCAGCCATCACTACAGACAGACTTCCTTGGCACTCCAACCAGCCATGAGAATGTCATTTATAAATAACCCATAAATTATCTGTTTGCTAAAATAGCAGAGTCAGTTAGACACCTCCTGGGCTGTCTGGGTCAGTGAAACATTCCCAAGTGGATGGGCACAGCAATGGATAGTTCTTCACATCTTCCATCTTTGTGCCTGTGGGAGTAGGAGCCTCATACTAGAACTGTTTTTATTCTCATCTGTTTGCTTTTCATGTTTAATTTCAGATTCAGGACAAATTTAGTCTAAGTCCTGATGTACAATAAATGCATTTTTTCTGCTGATAAATTATTAGTTGTCTTACATCCCATGCTGTCTGGTAAACCTAGAGAGAGCTACTTGACGTTCCCCATCCCGAATCCAAGGGCATTTTCTTAATAGTTCTACACCCAAATGTGTTCAGCAAAGCACAGAGACAGTGTCATTGTTTACCAGTCTGGGAGAATGCCCTTGATCCAGGTCTGCTGCCGCCGGCTGCTGCATACGCTTCTCTTTGGAAAAATCTGGTTTAATGAATGTAAGGCAGAGTCTCCCACATGAGCCATGGTGCCACCAGCCAGTCCCACCTGCCACCTCACTCTGAGCATTGCGCACACAGAGGCACCAGGTACTAGTAAGATGGGGTTTTTTCTTATGGAAGACTGGCAATAAATTGACTGGGACGTGAACTTTCAGCTGGGTTCAGCCTTAGCAATTTCACATTTTTAAGATCATTCCCTTCCTTGCAAAAGCTACAAGCAGGCTAAAAATTCACCTCCTGGTGTCCCTGTTGACTTCCTTACTTAGGCAACTCTCTGGAGCTGGGTTGAACTTCTGTGCTGTTCATTCTTGATTCCTTTTGTTCTTTATTAGGAACCTATTCTTCCTTGAGATTTCTTGTTTTAAAAACAACAAAAAGCTGAAGTTGTGTGAGACTGGGAAAACTTCCATCTGTTCAAGATAACACCAAATGGAAGCTCTGTCCGAGTCAGAATAATAACTCTTAGGTTTGTCTTTTAGGAGGTGATGAGAGACCCCACACTTTCTCATTGCCTCAGAACTGAGATTTAAAATCTGGAAAATGCTGCCTCTAAAATGGTCACGTTATTAACTCCTGCACTAAGACTATTTGCTAAACTACAGCTTATTTCCAACAGGCACCTTTTATTAAGGAACTCAACTTGGATAATCACGAACCACCCACTGTGAAATGAATGAAGTGTGTTCTCCAAAGACACAATTACTTTCTCTACCAGTGCTCTGCCTCAACAAAATGGTAACACATCCCTGACTTGGCAAATACGTCTTTGGAAAAGAAATATTATATTTTATTTATTTATTGCAGACAGATGAAATTGTTTGGTAAATTAAAGCGAAGTCTTAAGGAGTATTAAACAGTGAACAAACAGACCTAATCGACCAACACTAAAAGCAGAGTCTTCCTTCCAAACTGCCAGCACGAGCTGCAAACTTCATTTCATTCAGAAGAAACTGAGTTAGCAATAATATGAAAAAGGCTACACTCTTCCCACTTTCCAAACAACACTGAAGTCTTAGTAAGTAAAAGGTAGAAGCACGTTAAAAGATTGCTGACAGCATCTCTTCCTCACCATTGATGAGAAAAAATAGCCTGGTTTGCAGTCATTTCTTTATGAAGCTTTTGAATTCTGGCAGACAGATCTGCAGGATGAATTTGCTCTTTTCTACAGAATTCATCACTGAATTGATGAACCTGTTGGCCAGGTTAGGTGGCCCTGAAGTGAGCACGGCTGGGCACAGCTAAACCTCATCCCACGTTTCCTTCCAGGCTTGGAAACACCTTCACACAAAACATGGATAATGAGTGCTTCCGGCCACCCCTCGAGGCCAGGATGTCCTGTCCTGGGGATCTTGCACTTAGCACTGAGAGACTCTGCTGGGGGAATTTGATGAGAAAACTTCACTGCAAGGCAGCAAACACTGTGTGAGCTCAAAAAACTCATCTTTATGCATGGGGAGAGATTTGAGGAGATGCCCAGGTACTCCTGCAGTTGCTAGGGGGATGAATATCCAGAGCAGACAGTTGAGTGAAATGTTGTGAAAAAAAATCAGGAAAAATAACCTTTTTTTCTTGTTTGGCCTGGAAAGAAATGGATGCACTTATCTGCATTCTGCTGTCCAGGAAGGTTGACTCTGGGTGCGACTTGCGCAAGGCAGCAATATCAAAGATCTGCACATTTGTCAGCTCTGAACATGTATAGGATTCCCAGTAGAGCCTAATTTCACCCTATTTGGCACAAGTTTACATCTGCCAAGCTTTGCTCACAGAACAGCAGAAACAGGGATGAAAATTTTGGAGGCCGTATGATGTAGATGTTTCAAACCAGGTACTGAAAAACTCCCAAATAAAATATTTTATTTTTCATCTATAAAAGCTAGGCTCTTACTACCACTCCCTGTAAGCTTTGCCCACCTCCTGTGCGAGCAGGGCACTCTCTGGCAGTAGATCTTTGCCAGTGCTGGGAGCTGTGCTGGGGCAACTCGACCCCTGAGCCTCGCAAGCCGCAGCAGCAGGCTGGGAGATTTGCATTTGGACTCACAACATAGAGAAGTATTTTTGAAAAGCTGCCTGATTGAACTATGACACTTTCTTTTCTTCCTTTGTAAGCATGTGATAGTATTACAAAGAATAGTCAAACCTCATAAAATTTACTTTGTGTATCTAAGTGACGCGCTGGGACATAGCACCCTCTATTAACAACACAGTGATCAGATCCAGAGAACATTGACATCAGCCAATATTCTCAGCTAGGAAACAAAAGATACTGTCCCCAACTTACATGGTTTAGTCTTTTCTCTACTTTCAGGGAGGTTATGGATGGAGCTGTACCTTTTTTTTTAATGTGACTGGATGTGATGAAGTGCTATTTTTTAGTGATTGGACCACTGCATTTTGGAAGGCGGATTTTTCTTCTATTTTTGCCACTGATAAAACATTGTTATGTTGCTTGTAGGAATTACGGTTTTTATCTTCCTGTCAACAAAATATGCATGCAAATAGACTTAGATTATTTATAGAGCAACATCAAATTAAACTGCTTGTATAATGACTTAAAACTGGTTATCGCCATCCTGCATAATACCCCTTTAAACACACCAATTGCAACAAGCATTGCTAATCAAAGGAGGAAACAAAAACACACAGTCACTAATTTTATGCATCTCATACAGTGCTGTTCCGCTCTCAGTAGTGCAGTGCAGGAGAGGGATGCTGTTTTTACCAGTATGTGCTCTTCCGCTTCCACACAGCCCTTTGGAGAGTCCTGTATAGGCCAAATTTCAGAACTTAGGGCTCAGACACGTTTGAAAAGCTGATGTAGACTTTCAGACTCATTCTCTTGCTCCTGCCATGAGGTACAGAAGTCTTGTATGGAGGCTGGGAGCTGCAGAAGCAGGGTGTATATAGACCTATCCTTTCTACAAGCTTTATCCAGCTTTGGGATGGGAGGTCCAGGACAACTGGGATTATTCAGTCACACCATGGAGCATTTTAAACACCCATAAACCACGTGGGGCATGGGAGGGTAGATGGGCAAAGGCTACCTGCCAGACTTTGGGACAGCCACCTCCTGGCCCATCTGAGCCAGCCAAGGAGCAGCAACAGGTCTGTGTGGCTGGGACATCCTGGGAAGTGGTTCTCTCTTCACATCCATTACCTCTTGTTGCCTACACCACCTGTCCCACCAGCCAGTGTGGTTCCTCAGCATTGCATTTGGCAGAGCAGGGCTGGTTTGCAGCACCTCCCTTGCCCCCCAGAGCCTGGCTGCTTTCCCAAGCCTCACATTTTGGGCTGCTCTCCCTGGCTCAGCCTCATCTGCTTGCATTAACTTAAAGCTATTAAAATCACCAAGTTCTTCAGAAATGGCTTTTGTCAGTAATAAAGCTGCATTCTGGCTGCCTTCCCTCTGGCCAGAGCTACAGTGCAAGCTGCAAGGAGCCTCACCCTGACACCCTGAAAGCCACCTCTATTCCTGTCCAAACTTCCCTCTGCAAACACAGCGGTCACTTAAAAACCACAGCAACAAAACAAAACAAAGACTGCACCCACTGCCTGAGCAGTTGGGAACTGCATGTGTGGTGCACCAGGCACACAGATGCCAAGCAAGGAGAGGCTGCTCAGTGCCTGCAGGACAGTCCTCATCACACTGGATCATGTGAGAATCTGACAGGAAATAAATGGGAGTTTCAGTCAACCATTTAGAAGTGTTAGAATCTCCCCAATGCAGGTCATTTAATTCGGTAAGAAAAGAAAAATAGAGGTGGATTATTTTTTTCCTGCCTCCCTGTCTAATTTTTCCTCTTGGACTCACTCTTGTGGTGATGGAATTGCTGATGCTATAGAGTAATTCTGTGGTCCACACAGAAGGAGGAAATTACCTCTTTTTCTATGAGCTCCCGTTTTTCCTGAACAGTTCAATGATACTGGATCCAGAGTATTGCCATTTACTCATAGAAGAAAGTGGTAAGTTCTTCCCTTTTTTATCTGTTCTTCGTCACAACTACAGCTCTGGTTTGTGTCACTCCTGCACTCAGAACATTGCTCCAGTTGAAGGGTAGGTGATCCTTTGTAAAACCGATGCCTGTGGCCAGTGTCAATTAGGCAGGGCAGGGAGGTGAGGGGGAGCAGAGCACTCCTGTCCTCCTAAAGTCTTCTGTCTTCACTTCATGCATGTTCCTACTGGAAAGAGGAGGAAGAAACCATCCCTCATTTCCAAAACACTAATTGAAAGGGAAGAGCAGTGAGAAACTGAAGAAATTTTCTTCCATCAAAGGGGAAAAGACCAAGGGAAGGGAAAATAGAGGTGCTTAGTGGATCCTACTTGAACTCAGTTTTGCACCCACAGAGCCTGCCTTCTGTTCAGAGCAAATTTGCTTTCTCATCATTTCCCGACAAGATTATGGATTCACGGAACTTAAAAAGTGATTAATCAGCACAGTGCTGGCCATCAGCAAAGGCAGGAGTGGTTCCGAGGGCATTTCCTGACTGACAGCCTCCCCTGAAACCCACCTAGGTGCACTGCTGCTTCTCACCATCCTCATGGCTAGGTGAGAGTATTACTAATAATACCTGCCTGTTCCTTGGGTATGTAACAGATGATCTGTCTCTAACAGCTACAAGATTTCACTTGCAGGTATAAAATAAACCAAGGTCAAACTCCTCTATTTGAGACAAGAGGTATTGATTGACAGCCTAGATGCTAAATAGGCTGAAAAATAGAGATTATAACACTAAACCCACAGCAGTGGGAAAATCTTTGAGCTCTGAGGGTAGGTTTTACACATCCTGCTGAAACTTGTGGGCAGAATGTTGGTACAGGAAGGCTGCCTTAAATCAAATGATCGTATTTCTCTGAAGGCGTAAATGACCTGGTCTGTACCTGTGTGTTGCAACAACATGGGGTGGTTGTGATCTTGGAAAAATCCCTGTAGCCAAGGAGGTACTGTGATGTCTGAGCCAGAGCACCCAGCTCCCTGCACTCCTGCAGCTGGAGATGGCCCAGGTGGCAATGCTGGCCTGTAAAACAAATCAGCCCCATGACAGAGCTGGGGAGCTTCTCACCTCTTGTGCTGTTGCTTGAGCCTCACAGCAATGTGAGACCTGTGCTTCCTGGAAACCATGGCAACCAGAGATTTACTTTAAAAATAAAGAAGTGCTGGGTTTCTGACAGAGGATACAGCAGCTTCTGCAAGGTGTGAGCGTGCTGTCTTCCTGTGTCCCTCATCAAACCCGGGCCAGACTCAGCCTCTGCCCAGCTGCAGAGTAATAACTCAGTATTGAAAAGGCTGCAGGAAGAAGCAATATCTGCTGGTGTTCAAAAGTAAATAAACATCCATTTGGCTGGATCCTGAGCTTCCTACTTAGAAAGTGGAAGATGGAAAAAATATGGTCAAACAGGGACTGTAAAGCCTGATTGGATAGAAATTCAAGCCCCACTTTCTCTTCCATATTTGTCAGCTTTCACCTCTTTACTGAACCATAATATTAATAAACAATGTATTGTGGGTTCTCCCTTTCATGGGCTTTTCACTGATATGTTGACATGCAGTTTCTCCTCCTTTTTTAATATAAAGTCTTAGCACAGCATTGGGACTCTCCCTACAGTGAGAGCTGACAGCTTGGAGTTCTCATTCATCACAGCTAAAGGCATTAATAAAAGCTATTTTGCTCGTATGGATAAAGTTGAATCTGGGCTTAATGGCTTTTTTTTTCTGCCACAAGAAGGAAAAAAAAATTAAGTAATATATTCTGAAACTACTTAAGTCTTAAACAAACAACTGAATATGGAAAGCCAAAGGAGAAAATTTTTACTAAAATGCACTCAGGCCTCTGAGCAGAACTTGAGACAAGCAGAAATGCTACGAAGGAGTTTTCTACGGAGCAGACTATTGTGGGACTTGCAAATTGTACTGAAACACTGAATTACTGCATTGTTAGAAACAGGTTTCTTTGCTCTCTTTGTGGGCAGTAGGGAGCTTTTAGATCAATTGTTATGTAAATCTAACTCTAGATTCCATCTAGGTTAAAAGCTATTCTCCAGTCACTTAAAATCAGAGTCTCTAAAGTGGTTATTGCATGAAACTTAATTTTCCGTAGATTTCAAGATGTGGTTTTGCATTTTAAAATGTAGCTGGGAGCCCCATTCCCCTTTCACAAGAGATCCGGGGGACAAATACGTAGTTCAAGTGCACCAGAGAACTGAGCATAACCTGAGCTGGCCACCCCAGCCAGGTCCACCCAAAAATCCCACCTGGAATAAGGGCTGGTGCTCTGCATGAATGTCACCAATGCGGTGCGTGGGGTCGATGGGCTGGTGCCGCGCTTCTCCCACAGAGTCCCTCATGGAGACGCTGTGGCGGTGCTCTGTCAGCACCTACACGAGCACTCAGCCTCACCCTTGCTGGTGGATGCAAGCAGCCACTCACACACAGCTCTGAGCGTTCCGGAGATGAAGAGGCAAGAGGGATTCTTTGTGTGCAATTCCGAGGCCGTTTATTGGGGTCCGCACGGACCGCGAACAAAGCGCTCTGAAGGGAGGCAGAGACAAAGAACCTCGAACAAACCCACACGTGCAGTTTTTACCCTGAGGAGTCCCAGGGGCAGGCAGAACATCAGTAACCAATAATCTGAGGGCTGGGGGGGAGGAAAGGTTGAATGGCATAACGGGGGCCAATGGAAGAGGGGAGGGGAGGGGGGGAGGACCAGGGACCAAGGGAAAAAGAACCTTCTGGCACCGTGGTGTGGGGAGAGATCACTTTGAAACAACATGGGGGGTGTAGGGTGGACTTAACCACTGCAAGATGTCACCTGTCTAAGAGCAAAGCTTTTGGCAGGTTGACATGGGTAGACTGAGATGTGTCAGAGCAATGGATCAGACACAACCTTGGGACATGATTCCTGGTTTTGTGGCAAGGCGCTAGCTCTGAGCAGTACCCCAAACCAGAGGCCAGGAACAGCTGGCCACTACAGTGAAGCAGGCTGCCATGACTTCCCAAATTTGCTGTGGCTAGTCCCACTTAGCCACTTCATCTGCCAGTTCCCTCAGGACCCATGGATGCATCTCATCATGTCCCATGGACTTGTGCACCTTTTGTTTCCTCAGATGTTCTTGAATCTAATCTTCTCCTACAGTGGGTAGTTCTTCCTTCTCCCAGTACCTCCCTTTGCCTTCTGTGGCTTGGGCAGTGTGGCTGGAGCACTTGCTCGTAAGGCAAAAAGTCATTGAGTACCTCAGCCTTCTCCGTATCACATATACCACACAAACCTCCTCTTTTTTAAGGCACTTGGTCTAAAATGAAACATCAAACATTTCATAGTTCAAAACTGCAGAGGTTTGCATTTCTTAGCAGGGGTGTTTACATGAACTTGTGTTTCCAACTCCCTCATCTCAGACCACAAGCCATTACCTGTTCCTTCACCTCTCCAGAACAAAGCCAATGTTTCTGTAAGAGCAGTGCTGTAAAACTGCTACTGGGTTTATGGAACCAGACAACCAGCACACAGCTGATCTAAGCACACAATTTTACATCAGGCAGATGGGTTTCCCTGTCAGCAACACAACTTCCCAGCCAGTATGCAACTGAGTAGGTAAAATGTGCAAGGATGTTGTGAGTCAGGACACACAACGTGTGTGACCAACAGCACACACAGTGCTGAGACCTGTCCTGAGGGAACCGGGTTTGCCTGGCTGCAAACACAGCCCATCCTGTGACGAGTGAAACCTAAGTAAAGAACAGCAACACTCAGCAAACACCCCGAGCTGGGAAGCACCAACACTGCCCCAACCCTGCAGTAATGTGCAGGGGACTCAGGGACACCAATCACAGCCTGGGAGCTGCTGTATGACACGGCACACACTACAGAGAGCAGTGGGATGGCAGGCAGGATAATGGAGGATAATAACTGTGGAGTGAGAAATCATAACAGCTCAGCCTACGCAGAGGTTAGATTCTAGGAGAGCCATTATCTCAGCTCTGATGTCTGGGTGTCAGAGCTCCTATGCATGTTTTATTGGTTAAGTACATGGCTTTATTGCTGTTTATAGAAGTATGCCTGCATTCTGAGCAGCAAGGGAGCCCATGAGCAGAGAAGCACTGAGCTTGCACCAGCTGCTGTGTGAGAGCATCCAGACCCCAACCTGGCCTCAGTGAGAAGACTGGTAAGTGCATAAGGGAGGCTGCCTCAGATCTCAGATCCTTGGCTGATGTGTAAAAGCAACTCAAAACACATCTCCTTCTTGATGAAAACATTCTTAACAGGGAAGAGGGAGTCAGATGAAGAGTGGGCAAAGCTGTCCCTCCTCTGTGCCACACTTGGGCTGTTTCCTCTTATCTCCCTTACAGGTTTGTGAGTATTTCTGCACTCATCTGCTTTCTACTGTAAATATCACCACTCATTAGTGATATCCTTTCTGGTACACTCCCAGGGGAGCCCTACAGGGGTTGGCCACTGCAGCAGGGTCTTAGGCAGAGTTCAGCAGCATCTCCAGGCATTTGGGTGATGGGGGACCCCTTCCCAACATCCCAAACCTCAGGCCCTAAACCTCATTCATCCTAAGTCCTCAGGTCTTTTCAGAGCACATGAAGGAGTGATGTCTATGCCAGTCCACACTTGCCCCTATGCCCTCTCAGAGCAGCACTGCTCCCAGGGGTGCAATTTCCCCACCTTGAAAAGGTATGGCATGGCACTGACTGCCTTTGTGATGTGCTTTGGAAGCTGCTGAGGAAGGCATTGTTATTATTTTTTCTCTCTGACTAATTAAAGCAAAACAAAACATTTGGGCTCAAGCTGCTCTGCTGGATACTCTGTCCTAGTTCTTCCAAAAGAAGAGCATCCCTAGGGTAGTCACTGTACATTAAGAACTTCTCAAAAAGAAGGTCAGTGTCCCACCTGGTGAACATTGCAGAGTCCATGTGTTGTGGGGAGTCTGGAGGGTGATGAACCACAGTGACTGCCTGTGCTGGTGGGTTGGGCAGAGGAAGGATGTGACATTCCACTGACCCCACAGCCAGCTCTGTTCCCAGCCCTGTTACCCCATGGGCAGGTGGAAGCGACTGGGACTGCAACTCTCACATGTGGTGGCTGTGCTGCTGCTGCCCTGGGAGCCCCAGAGCAGTTGGGCTCTCACAGCCTGGCTTCTGGGAAAATGGCACCATCTGCTGCAGAGCACCCGGGTCCCGGCTCAGAGTCTGGCCCAGAGCAAAGGGCCCTGGAAGGGAATCAGCTGCCTTTGGGGAGCTGTATGTTGACAGGACATCTGTGTCCTCCCAGCAGCAGGAGAGATCCAGCTGTCACCCATGTAAGTCCACAGATACCTGGACTTCACCTGAAATAAGCTCAAAATCTCTCCCTGGTGCATTCAGCAAAGGCAACAAGAGGCAAGTAGATTAAAAAGTCCTCAAACCCTAACCATGAGATGCCAGAGAAACCAGCGTGTGTCTCGGTTTGAAAGACAGGTGTCTGCCAAGGAAGGTGGGAACCTCCCTTGGAATGGAAAAAATATGACCCCTTTCCTTCCAAATTATTATAACCTTGAGATTAAGGGGATTTCAGGCAAAGATATGGGATAGTATGTATACGTATAACAAGGCAAACAAACAGCACCACGGGCAGCGACCCCAGGCAGAGCCTGTGAGCAGCGCCAGCCTCTCCCGGCTCTCAGCCCCTTCCCCTTCGCTGCAGTTCCGCTCACAGCCGCCAGGGGGCGCTGGTGGCTCCCGGCCGGGCAGGGCGGGTGCGATGTTCCCCCGCGCCGGCAGGGGGCGCTGTGCCGCGGGCTCGGTACCCTCACGCGGTAATGGCGGGCGGGCTGGATGCCGAAATGGGCTGCAGCGGGAACCGCGGAGCGGCGGCTGGGACAGCAGGGACGGGCAGACTCTGGAGCAGCAAAGGAAATGTATCAGAAACTCTGCAGCTGTAGCAGAAGACGTGGGGTGTCCCAGCAGGCAGGGGCTGTGGGGTTACAGTGTAGGGAAAAACCCAGAGCAGTGGCAGAGAAGCGGTGGGGCTGGGCAGCGACAGCCCAGCTCCCGAACACAGCCGGGAGAGGCTCCCTCAGAGGGTCTCGGGGTCCCAGGTTTTCCCTGAGGCACCCAATTGGATAGTGAAGGTCCCTTCCGAGGAGATCGGGTGTTAATAAGGTCCCAGTGCAACGACTGCTCTAAGGAGCAAAGCTGCACTCACGGTAGAAGACAGCAGGAGACGGAGCCTCGCAGTGGTGGCGAATTCTCCCCACAGCGATTGCACCCTGTCTCCTCTCCAATGTCTAGAGCAAGAGATAGCGAGGAGCTGCGCCCCACCCCTTCCCCTCAGCCCAAATTTCTGCCCTTCCCAGGAGAATGCCCCTCAGCTACGATAGTGCAGTCAGCTGCACTCTTCCCTCTTCTCCTTGGCTATATCTTTTTTCTCTCTTAAGTACCCGTCGTTATTGTCTCTTAGCAACAAATGGGAAAAAAATTCCCTGAGAGAAGGAAACAAAAGGAAAAATTCTAACCCCCAAAACAGTGGAAGTTGGTGCATGGGATACTGCAGCTCTTTGCCCACTTTTGCAGAGTTTCACTGTGCAGTCCTTGGCAGCCCCACAGCATCCCAATGGATATGTATGTGCTCACACCACAGCAGTGGGTGCCCAGCAGTCCCCAGCTCACAGCATCCCCTGTGCCACCTGCACAAGGGCTCCCAGGAGAAGAAAAAAAGAAATTAGTGGGAAAGAACAACGTACAATAGCTGTATTTTTGCTTTGCATTAATGCTTGTTTGTAAAGTAAAATTGCCCTCTCCTGGGGCTTAGAGTCCTGAAATATTGGGATATTTAACTGCCTGCCTTTCACAGTTTTCTTCTGCTTCTTAAGCACAACTTGGGACCATTCTGGAGATTGTTCCATTCTCCCTGCAGCACTATTGCTTTAATGACATCTTTACAGCCCTAGTGGATGTCCTTGGTACAGATTATAGTCCTGCTGGTAGAAATTTGTTGCAGGACAATGTTTAGACTGATAAAATTTCTTGTGAGGGACAAGGAGTTCAGTGCAAAGGGGTGCAATTCATAGAGCTCCGTGTGAGCTGTGCTTGCTTGCACTCACACATTATTCATACAGAGAAAAATGAACCATTAAGAATAACTGTAATTCGTTGAGCTATTTTGGTTCCCATTTCATTTAGAAAAAGTCGCAGGACCATATGTCATCTGTGAGATGTGTATTACAGACCAGCATGAAAATCCTTCAATATACTGGTGCAGTTTGTGAAAAACGAGGTTCACTCTCCTGTTAGAATTTTAAAAGTTTAATAAAGGATAATAGGGGACAAAGATAATAAAGCAAAAAGAACAGCGCGCTGGGTGCTTGGCACTCAGCCAAGAGCACACCTGCTACTTTGGGGACACCCTTTACATACCTTTACTATTGCATCAGTCTAATGCATATTCATAATCAATTATGCATATTCAAACTTTCCCCCAAACTAGTTTACATGTTCAGGAACTATTTAGCGTGGCTCCTCCTCGGGTCCACCTGTTTAGAGCATGCTCATTTCTTGGCTGTGGTTTTGGTCAGTTTTTGTTATCACCCCCAGCTTGGGCTTTGGTCCAGGTTTTTGCAGAAGGTAATTGCCGATAGGTGGCATGTCAGTAGCAGGGATCCTCATCACACATTCATTGGATGTTATCCAACCAGGCAGACAGTTCAATTACCACAAGCATAACTATATCAACTATTTTACTACTGTCTAACTCTAGTTAACAGAAATAAAGACATTAGTTATTGTTACAAAATACTACTAAGCTACTTTATCATTATACACATATAACATCCATTTTAATATTTGCAAAAAGCCAATATTATAATATGTATTTTTCACAAGTTTCACCAGCAGTTGCTGGTAACTCTGATCATGCTGCAGAATATACATAAGGTGTGAGTGAGCCCAGCTCTTTCCTATGAAACCCTGTTCCAGACTGACCTCCTCCTTATAGTGAGCCCCCCACACACACCCAGAAAACAGCAGTTCCTGTCCAAGCTCAAGGTTTGGGTCCTTCACTGAGGAACACTGCTACAGAGGAAGAGTCAAGTGCCAGGTTTAGGTTTCCATGTAGAAAGCTCTTGCGTGCGCAGAGAAGGCGCGGAGCCAGCTCGACTAATGCAGTGGTGAAAGTTGTGTCTGGATCCTATACAGAGCAAAGAAATTAAATGCTCAGGTCCTTTCAGTGCCCTTCAGGAGCTGCTTACTCATTATATGACTGTCACAGTGATACTGTTTTGGGTTTTGCCTTTTTTTCCTTATATATTCTCTGTATTCTTTACACATATATTTGTAGCTTATTGTATGACTGGCTAGTTTTCCCAGTAATTTTCCATGGCCTCTCCCTAGGCAGAAAGACAAAACAAATTCCAGAGCTCCAAGCCTCAGGGGGTACAAGGCCCCTATCCTATCTTGGTTTTTCCTGGCTACCGAGGTTGAGACCAACTCTTTGAGATAAAAAGTACAGCTAGCACCAAGAGGGGAACTCCAGAGAAGGGGCTTGACCTGGGGGGGAATTGCACCATCTCTTGTCCTCCTAATTGGTGCTTTTTATCAATTATGCTTATTTCCTAAAACCTATAAAAACTGTATTCCCCTGAGGGTGGGCTTTTGTAGACCTTCTCCATAACTGCCCCTGGAAGCCTCCAAATAAAGATCCAGTTTTATATTACGTCCTTACTAAAATTATCTCAAGTTTCATTTCCAGGTTGGGAAAAAGGCAGCAACAGAGGTTTTGCAATACATCACACAGCACTAACGATCATCAAGCTACTTAACCATGGAAAATTGCTTTAATGTTATCTCAATGCATCAATCAATGGTTCATTAATTAATTCAAATTATTGAACATTGGCCTTGCTTTCCTGCTAGGCTGGAACGACTTCATGCCAAATCTAAGTAGGATAGTGGTGTTTAAGCCAGCTCTGAAATCATGGTGGTCATGAGGATCACAGTGCAGCAGCCACCACGTAACTTCCTGCAATGATGCTGAGCAAGGGAGAGAGCAGGATGCTGCTCCAAGCTGGAAAGACCTTTGTGGTAAGAGGGAGCAGGTCCCTGTACAGATCCAAACCATCACTGCATCTCACCCAGAGAAGACCTTTAGCCTTGAAGCTGTTTCGAACTAATCCTTGGCAGTCCCAGAAATAAAAGCAGATTTGCAGGCATATCTGGCCATGCTGCTCATGCAGGTGCTGATACCTTGGGCACAGACAGAGGAGAACCAGTTTCTGATGCATAGCCATTGTGCTTTTTAATTTTCCGGGGCGGTCAGTAATGTCTAGAAAGCTTTTACATCCTTTCTTTCTGCAAAGAGTACTAGGCTATTGATTCTATGCTAAAATCAACAAAAGCAATCCATTTGGATTATTTATGAAGAGGCTACTAATGTAGTAAATCACCTGATACAGGAATAAATTCACTGCAGTGTCAGTCACTTAACTGGCCAGTAAGGCAGTGATACCCAGCAGGCAATGTGGTGTTTTGAACATAGCAGCCGTACAACTGCAAACAACAGCTGAGGGGTGACTGGTAACACACAGGGAAGAGTTGGGTTGAAAGTTTTACATTCAATGTTGAAGACAATGTTCAATGCCTGGACGCTGAAGCTGGGTCCATTTAGACTTAAAACAAGCAGCAGTTTCTCAGTTTGGTGGGAGACTAAGCACTGAAAGAACAGGGCAGTCCTTTAAAATTAGGTCTTTCTGAATGACCAAAAAATATGGAAAAAGTCCCTCTCAAGTGCAGGAACATACCAGTCTGGAGAAGACCAGCACACAGCAGATGGAAATAAATCAAGTGTCACTAGAAACACCCTGAGAAGGTCAAAACAAGAGGTAAAATAGATGAAGAAGGGACTGAGATCTCCTGAGCTCAGACTTTTTCCCTCTGGCATACTGGGATGCTCATGATGCAGAGCGTCCCATAAAAATTTGATCTCACCACTTTGGAGGAAGAAAGCTCAGTGCACCCAGCTCTGCCCTACAGCAGCCTGACTCCCTGGGGAAGCTGAGTCTCTGGAAATCACTGAAACTTCAAAAAGTCGTGGATGATAACCTTAATCCACAGCCAGGAGGAACTGCAGCACAGGTTTTACTTGAAGTAGAATTAGATCAACTCCAGCTACTACAGAAAAGCTTCCCCAATAATTGTTACTGTAATGCAAATCTCTGTGGCACTAACTACCAGTACGTTGTTAACTATTGCCATGTAAGAGTCATTAGAACAGAAAAAAATCCTGGAAGGGAAGAAGGATCCTTTCCCCCCATTACAGAGCAGTAAACGAGGTGGTGAGAGTTGAAAGGACTCACCCTTGGTCTCTCTGAGTGCCACAGCAAACCAGCACATTCTCAGCTCTATCCCCTGCCTCAGAAAGGAGGCAGCCCCTCTCCTCAGGGCCAGGCTGGCAAAACACAAGGCACCTTATTAAAAAGGGAAGACTAACTCCTACCCAATAACATCTCCCATCCCCTTTTTAAATGCCTGGAGGATCAGGTGTGACACTGAAGCAATATAGATGGGAGGGGAAATAAAGAAACAACTGTAAGGTGCTGAGGATCAGCCAGTTATACATTCAGGAGTCTATGTTAATTAGAGGCTTTTCAAGGGAAGGGTCAAAGGACTTTGCAGACACAGATGGAAACAGATTCTAACAAGTGGTGATAAGTCCCGGTGTTGGAGAGGCATGTCCAGTTCATACAGGGGAGACTCCAGCTGAGGCTATGCTATACCAGCAACCACCCGCCACCAACCAAGTGCAAGCCAGAGATCAATCCAATTGATTTTTTTGGGAGTATTATGATATTTAAATGAATAAACATGGAGGCACTGGTAAAGGGTCTTTCCCTACATAATAGTCATTGCTCTTTGTAAGAGCCCAAAAGCACCTGGGTCATCTCATCACTCAGATGATGCATTACCAGTGGCTCAGGGAGGAGAAATTGATTTTTTCTTAATGGCTAAGTGTAATGTGGCAGCTTTATGCACTGTAGGCAGAGACCATGGCTGTTTAGGAGGATCTGATAATAGCTCACAACTGAAGCAGGTTTTTTTCCTAGGCAGAAGGGAGTGCAGAGCAGTGAGTGGAACAAGTCACAATTAATTTTCTTGTTTAGATATTCCTATGGTCATCTCCTTTCCTGCTTAAGTCAGGGAAGCTCAGAGCATGGATGTGGATTTGTTTACAAGCATCAAAATGGTTCCTTTAATTTTTACATGTGGCATTTAGGTAAAACGTTATAAAATGAAAGCCTTGTTGCCTTTGTAAAATCATGGCTTAGGCCTGTTACTTCGGATGGAGAAGGACTGTGAGAAACTTAGTGTTAACAGAAGCAAGAAACCAAAACAGCAGAGAGAGAAAACAGCAGCAATGCTGCACCTGGTGTTTTTCCAAATGTTTAGAATTCTTAGAACACTTATGCTATAGATAACCAACTGTATGCTGTAATTAAATAATAGCCAATGAATCTATTGTAGTAGTTAAGCAACCAATGGATAAGTGACATGAATGATAAACATACAAAAAGTGTATAAATAATACTGGCTTTACAATAAACGAGGCTTTTTGCTTTTTGCCTGAAACTGTTACTGGCCACCCCGACAGTGACAGTTACATGTACCTTCTGAAAAGGGGCACATGAAAGTCATTTAAGAATTAAAAATAACATCTAAGAGACTGAGCAAGCTCTTTTAGTTTATCCCCAAATGAACACTAACTTTGAGGTAATTCTTGCAGTTTATTGCACTAACCGAGAAAATCAGGTCATATAAAATGAAAGAGCCCGTATTACCTGTGAAGCAAAAGTGCTTTCTCAGCAGAGACTTGTTCACTCTGTACTTGTCCTAGACCATTATTTCACTTCCCTGAGATGTGCTTTGTGAGGAATACTACAGGGACCAGACATCGCTTTTGGTGAACTGTACTGCATGGGGCTGTGAGTCGGAAACAAGGACTGCAACCCTGGAACTGTGACAGAGGTAACATCTGCCTCACTGTAAACAGGTGTGCAGCATGGAGAGAAGTGCTCCTAAGGAGCATCAGAGGGAAAAAAACTGCCCAAAGACCTGTTAAGATCCAATTACTAGGGTTCTTTAGAAATTGNATTGATCCTCTCCAGCTGGTCTTCTTGGTGGTGAAGGTCCTCCTGGAAAGCATAAACCCATGGGTTTATATACCCTCGAGCCAGGTATCAATGTCCAGGCATGTCCCCCTGGGGGAGGGGGGCAGTCTCTTACAGCAGACTCTGGATCTGTTGCATCACATGCAGTCCTGTGGTGCAAAGCCTCTCACATGAAAGTCCTGTGGATGCTGGCCTGTGGGGTTGAGGTTCCACAGCTGGGCTGGTTTGTGTAACGGAGGATGGTTGTTCAGTGCCTCTGACCAGAGGCCCATATCCGAAACCTCCTCCTCCCCGCCTTGGTTAGGGGGGAGTCTGTGCAAACCTGGCTTCTGTGAGCTGTGCTCTGCCCCCACCCCAAAATCAGCCTGAGACGATTGAACAATGGGTTTCCCTTTATCTAATCAGCAGTTTGACTTTCAGTTCAAAGTTCCAGTCTTCAGGGAGGCTTTTTTGGTTGTAGCTTCTTTATAATGAACAAAGCAGTATATCAGTGTTTGAGGCATGAACTATTTTCAGTCTCTGACAAGACCACAGGCACAGAAGATGGAGTCCCAGAGCCCAGCAACTGCTGACCACCCATCAATGCCCCAGCCCAACTTTGCCAGCAGCTTGTTGCGCAGTGACACTTCAGCAATAAATGGACATGATTTTTTACACAATAAACCTCAGAGACCTGAGCAGGAGCTTCCAGACTCCCCTGGAGCACAAGTGCAACTGCTCCAAGTAATAAACCTTGGAAGGGCTAAGCACCAGTGTGATTCTCAGGACGTTGCACTAAGGCTGAGCTGTAGCAGCTGGGATAAGACTGGCTGGGTTTTGCCATGCTGTGTCCCTTGGTACTCCGTGCAGCACATCCAATTCCACCAGCCAGCGTTACAGGTCTCGAGGGGTTACAGGTGATACTTGGGGAATCAGAGCAACAGCACCCACAGGCATGAACTGGGGCCTGTTGAAGTTAAGTCACTTCATGAAAATGTAATTTTCAATATTTCATTAGGATTTCTCCCATCTGTTAAGCATCATCCCAGAGAGTTTGGTGACACTCTAAATGAAGCTGTGAAGAGGTGCATTTGTTTTAGATGTAATTGGACAGCTGTTTTATTATGAGTTAATGAACTATGATGATTAAAAATAATTCCATTTTAACAAACCATGTATTAACAATTACTCTGGACTAAAATCACAGCTAAGCAAGTGCTAGACAACTTTCATGACAATGACAGGAAGCACAAGATGAAATGGAAAGCCAGTGAGGTGCTACAGGACAAGAGATGTCTTCAGGCCAGGCTCCCTGCATCAGGCATGGATTCCCTGGGCTGCCCCATAGGAAGCACTTCACACCACCACCATCTCCTCTGGCCTAAAGCCTCTTTTGGCCCACATCAGTCATCAGGGTCTGTTCACTCTTCCATCTTCCCAGATCCTCTTCATGCTTATGTCCCCCCTCTCCCCTTGCCACAGCATCCCACGAGGTGCCGGTGGAAGGGAGAGGGGACAGTGATGGCAGCAGGCTTAAAGACAATTGAGACAGAGAGATAACTGATGTTTTTGTGGTTGCAAAACAGATTTCAGACTGCTTCTCCCCCTGCTCTGGGTCACTTTGGCCAAGGCTGTTTGCACTGGAGGCATTGCACAGAATGTGATGCTCCCTTATGAAGGGCCATGTCCTTCCTTGTGGTGTATAGGTAAAACCTTATAAAATGAAGGCCTTGTTGCCTTTGTAAAATCATGGCCTACTTCTGTTACTTCGGCTAAGTAGAGAAGGACTGTGGGAAAGAGACACAGCTGAATTAGGGGTAGAAAAACATGCTGCGTGACCATCGCATGCTCACATCGTGGTGTATGGTGGTCAGTTGAATTATGCTTGTTATGCTTTAAAACTATGTAAACAGATAACTGGCTAAGTGCTTAAAAAGGCCGGATTTTTGCAATAAAGTGTTGATGCATGCCACCATCTTTGCCATCAGTCTTTTGTCGACCATCAGTTCCTGACTGTGAGGAGACCTGAGCACCAGCAGCACCATGAAAAGCTGATCCTGAGCTGGGGAGTCCTGCATTTGTTCTTCCCACACTTTCCAGTTTAGAAGAGATTTTTGTATGTCAGTTGGACCTGGTACCAAAGACCAGAAGCCACAGAAAGCAGTTGGAGTTTCCACAGGGTGTTCCCAGTTCACATGGAGCAGTTTTTAAGCAGTGGAGTCTTTGCTCTAATAGAGTGTCAGTGAAAAAGCTTTAAAGAGTTAAATGAAGGCAGGTCCATATGCCACATGTGCAAATCACTTACCTCCTTCTGCTAAAATAAATCTGTTCCAAATCATCGTGACTTCCTGACAGCTGCCTCCTGATCTTTCTCCACTTCAGCCCTCCATTTGGCCTTCTTTTCTGTGTTCACCCTCAGCAGCGTCTGATCCTTCTTTGCAGCCTGGAAACAATTTGGTGGAAATCATTGTATGTGCACAGTTGCCATCACTAAATTTCCCCACATTTGCACCACTTCCTTTGACACCTCACTGTCCTTTTTGATATTTTGCAGTGATAGAGGTTAATCTGTTTCCTTGTTATACCACATTTTCAGCATTTGCAGCTCTGATTAGCAGGAGAATTATATTGTAAATTGTTTACAGGTGCACTGGGACTTGCAAGTCAAACTGGAGACGCAGCAGTGGGATGGGATAGGGAGAAGGGTCACAGCTCTTGGTGACCATGGCGGCATCCAGGCCAGGCCGGCAGGACCACAGGAGCCTCATAGCTGACAGATGCCAGGCAGAACCATTGACACTGTCTGAGCTACTGCATCACCTTTGGCCCAGCCTCTTGTTGAGACACCATCATATGGAGCACTGCACAGGTTTATGGCAGAGTGGGTCAGAAGGAACACATTAATCAGCAAGTTGTGCTTCCCAGTGCCACTGGCTCCTCTGGAGAAGGAGAGATACAGACCCTGTGCATACATCGCTCACGTGTATGTATTCTCAAACCTGTCACCCAGGTGCTTGTTTCCAAAGAACATACACAGACCATGCATTAGGTGAATCAGTTCCCTCAGAAACAACACTCACTTCTTTGCCTGTGATGATCATGGTCACACAACCCAGCACAGTCAGTGCAATCATAATGTAGCAAACCTTTATCCTGACAATGTTCCTTGCGGTGTCGAAGATCTCAGACCTGTGGAGGACAGAGCAGGGTTTCCATTCTGCAGGAGCATGTGTGAAATGGGATCATGGGGAGATGGGTAATGAATGCTCGAGTCTTACAGAAACTTCCTGTCAATGTACAATGGAGTTCAGCCTTCTCTTTTTGCAGCTGCTTAGAGGAGGACTGAAAAAATTAGTCTGTGGGGAAAATATTTAGGTGGGGTATTGCTACTCCCAAAAGTCATCAGTAATAACAGGATTTAAAAATCCTGCTCTTCTGTATTCTTTTATTGCATGTGAGAGTGAATGTCTGTAAAATGACAGGGACAGGAAAGTCCTTCCATTGTAATAATGAAGGGCTGACCTTTGGGTGCTGCAGGGCAGGCCATGGGGTGCTGTGCAGCACCAGGAGACACTGGGGCTGTGTCACCAGGGCCAGGCAATGCCACCCTCAGGGAATTAAAAGCCCACCACAGCACAGCCTCTGCCAGACAGTCGGCACCAGCCCCATGAGCATCTGCCTGCGGTGGGAGGCTGACTGGACAACTGCACCATCCAGGAGTTTTCTTCCCAAGCAGCTGAACAGCCCCATCCATCACTGGAAAATCTCCACCACCTTTCATGAGTAACTCCTGGCATATAACCACCAATTCATGTTTGCAAGAAACTGCAGCATGACAATGAGCCATCCATGAAATCATATCCAGCCATGGATTTACTTACACCAGCAAGGGGAAGGACGGCTGGGGAAGACCCCAGGATGTCACAAGTCAGAAGCATTAGGACTCCAAATTTGAGTGACAATCCTTTAACAAAATGTCTCTACAAGGAGGTGAAACTACAGCCCATACAGGAGGAACTCGTTGCATCTGTCTGTCACCAAAGCTGTATGTAGCCCCAACTTCTTATTAAAATTTATGCAGCATTATAAATCACTAATCAATAAAACCTAGCAAAGCATGTAAAAACCCAGAGTGAATGATATCTTACCATGGTGGCTTCGGAGTTACAAAGCCACTTGTCTTGCAAAAGACACTTCAGCTTAGTCTGAAATTTATGATAAGTAAAATAAGCTAATCAAGTTACTTCACAGGGAATGATGAAAAGTTACAAGAGTTACAATTATTTTTGGACACCAGCATGGGGGAAGCACTAACCCCCACCACATGAGCTCAGTTCTGGGTGATGCAGACTGAGGTCTCAATCTGTGTGTTCACAGCCAAAAGAATCATTCTGGCAGATCCACTTACAAAATGTGCCTGGGAATGTCCTCCTCCTTTTTAAAGCATCCTGACCATACTAGCACGTTTTTATCAAAATCTGTAGGCCTTCTCTCATTCCTGAAAGCTTCTTTACCTGTAAGAGATTTTGTAAAAAGCAGTGAGCTAAGCTTCAAGAAAGGAAAAGAACTGTTGTTACAGGGGGAAAAGGATTGAAAGCTCAAAATTTTATTTTCTATTCTGTCAGAGCCAAATGTGCTTTCTAACATCAGAAAGACTCAGCAGCTGGTGTGAGGTGCTTTGTTACATTTGCAGCTAATTTGACTTTTTTTCCTTTAATTTTGGTAGGTTTTAAACTAAAAATCTTTTCTAAACTTCCTTATTAAGGGGGTAAATTATGTGGGGCTGAAGTCCCCAAGCCCACAGCATCCTCTCACCCTGTGAGCATTTTGCTTTTAAATGGTCCAACTAGTGAGTTAAGCAAACTGCCAGCAGCATAAGTAGCTAACTCCTCAACAGCTTCTCTTAAAATCACTGATGGAGAGATGAGGTCTGCTAAAGTGCAGACTGGTGGGAGACTGGCAGTCGTTCTCACGCAGGCTGGGTACCACATTACTGCACTCTAATGATGATACATTACACCCCATCAAGCTACCACCGTGATGCCGTTTGTGTGCTGTCACCCACAGCTCAATAAGAAAAGGACTCTGGCTCCTCTTGATGGAAACAAGCCCAATAACAGGCAACAACAAGGACAGTGGCAGAGAGATCCTGAAAAACAAAGGTAAGCAATGGCTAGCTCAAACCCTGGCTTTTGCAGCGCACACCTGTTACAAGTGGTCTTTGCAAGGTAGCTGAGACTGCTCACCCAGTACTTACACCCAGGTAGGTGCACCCAAGAAGCCACACTACAGTGCCCTGCACTTGCAAACGTGGGACTTGGGTTGAGAAATGTCCAGTGGTGACCAGGACGTGCAGGAGGAGATGGACATGAAGATGTCCCCAGTCTCAGCACCCTGCACTCCCTGCCTGTTGCTGCATTGCTGGTACTCAGCTGAAAGGAAATCACTGCCACTACAGAACAGGGCATGGGGAGCATCTCTTCCTGCCTATTTTGAGATGGTGAAATTACAGTAACTGCCCTGACCCCAGACCTGCTCGTGGATGCCAGGACTTGTGAATGGCTGAAAAATCCCAGTTGTAAATCTTGGCCCAAGTAAATTTCATCTCCTTCTTCTCCTATTTCTCTCACAAAGTGCAGAGAGACCAGGAGAGCTACATCAGCAAATGCCAGAATCAAATCTGCAGCAAGCAGTACACTGGATTGCTAAAAGCACAGGCTCCATCCCAAGGAAAACAAGGGCACAGCCCCATACTGGAGACCCCCAGCAATCCCACAGGAGCACAGGCAGGCTCATGCAGCCCAACTTTCCTAGGGTGAGGGGTCTGAAAAGGCACAGCCAAGAAAGTGGTGGTGCAGCTTAAGATGAGAAATGGTGTCAATACCAGGAAGCTTGTCTGTCTGGGAGTAGCCCATGCCTGCTCCCTGCCTCATAATCCAGGGCACTACCTGGCACAAGCACACACAGCTGTGGCTGTAACCTGGTAAGGAGCAGAGCAGGAAGCAGAGGGTAGTAAGTCCTTCACTTGCACCAGCCCTGCACATGCAGGGACATGCAATGGTACTCCTCTGGAGACCTGGCCGCTGGGTAAGAGGAGGAACATTTATTTGTTTTAATTGACATATTCCCTGGCATGAAGTATCAGTTGGTATTTGCTGCCACAGGAGGATGACTATATAAGACAAAGAAAACTTTACCCCGTGCTGGTCAGAGCTCTGGATGTGCTCCCTGTCCCGAGAGCATTTGTAGCCCCAGGAGATGAAGCACTGCAGTAACTCAGCCATGGATGTGAATGAGGGTCATTTTCTCACCCTTTCCTGCAAATACCCTTTCCCTCCATGCTGCAGCACAAAACAGTGACCAAAGGCTTTCTACCCACCTGGATCAGCTGTCTGCAAAGCCATGTCCTGGGCATCCTTTGCTTTGCTGCCAGCAGCTCTGGCAGGGTGCAGGACCAGCTGAGCCACCCACTGCCCCAGCAGCCTCCCCTGGACCACCACTGCCCCACCAGCCTGGGCAGGAGCTCAGGAAGCTGCTCTAGGAGTTATTAAAGTAAAAATAGCCCTTGCTGTAAGAAGGGAATAGCGTGCACTTCCACCCCGACTGACAACAGGTTTTGCATACATCGTGATGACGAGTTAAATTTATCACCCGTGTTTACCAAAATGACACACCTTGGGAGCTGGGCGGGCAGAAATCACAACTGTGGCAGCTCACACCTAGCCTAGACTCTGCCCCAGGTGCCCCATCCCAAGGAGCTTCTCAGGAGAGCAGTGATTATTTACATTATTTTCTCAGTACTTACTATGGAAGAACTAAAATAAGACAGTGTGCTATATTTCCCCAAAGGCAGGCTTAGTGAGTGCTAATTATCACAGCTGGCTGAGCTGTTACAGTTCTTAATTATCCTCAGCTACAAAATAATCTTGCAAATCAGTTGCTTTAAACAGATTTTTTGAAAAGGAGTAGTATTTACTGCATCTCAGAATAAATGTGGTCTGGCAGCAGGAAACTAAAGTTGATGTCTGTACCTATAAATGGAGAATGGGGAGTCCATCTCACATCCAGACTGCAAACTTTCCTAGCAAAGAAATATACTTCAGATATGCTTCAGGTTTAAAACAGTAAACTAAGAAATTATAACAGAAACCTCAGATGATGTAGTATTTATCAGTCTGTAAAATTGTCATTGAGATGTAGCTGTACCTATAAAGTATTTGCCCTCCACAAAGTCTGGATAGTGCTGAATGTTTTCCATAACACCAGCTGTTCTAACCAGAGACTGAACCACAATCAACGCTATTTTATCACTTCGACATTTCTTCTGCATTTTGCACAAAATTCTTCGTGATGGGCGTACTAGTTTGAAAACAAACCAGTGGGAGATCACAAGTCAGAATTACAATTTAATAGGAAAATTAAAATAAATGCAGTAGTACAAGAACACTGACAGAGTCAGGATACAACCTGACACCCTGTTAGTCAGGGTGGTGGTAGCAGTCCATATGAAGTGGTTCTGTTGAAGCAGCCATCCTGTAGAAGGGTCTGGTCTTCACCTGAAGGTCCAGGGGTAGTTCTTATCCTCTGGGAATCCAGTAGGTAAGGGTGCCTTCTGCTGTTCCAAACCCCAGATTATATCCAGGTGGGAATGCTTGGCTCCTCCCCCCTGGGCAAAGCATCTCACAATGGGGTGATGTAATTCTAAGAGTCAGCCCATGGGTCCTTGATAGCCCATTAAACAGAGACAGTCCCCAGAGGGAGTGATCAGGGATGAGCCATGGTAGAAGATAACAAACACTGCCCCACCTGCTTTAACAGCTTGTGAAGATGATAATAGAATATATACTTTTGGTTACATCTTACATTGTAACCTGGGAAAATGGGTCAGGAAATGGAAATGCAAAATACTTGTCTCATTTGGAGCTGTGGGGTATTTACTCTCCTTACAAATGCAAGGCCCTAAAGCTGATTTACAGGTAGGGAAAAAAATACCATTCAAAAGGGAAGAAGCAGTTGCTGAAAGGAAAATTTTCAGAACTATTTAGTAATACTATCAAATGCAATATTGCAGATAATCAAAGTGTGTCTAAGAGCAAGGGGAGGGACTGCAAGGGAAGAGCCCTTCTAGTGTTGGCAGGGATATTCTTAAAGGGCTAAAAAGTTGAAAGATGTGAAGCAGATACAGCTCTGGCTCCTCAACTCCTGCCCCAAGAAAAAAACATGGAGTTAATGATACTGAGGAAAGAAGAAAATCACAGTAGTGACAAACGTGGTTTTTCCTCTGTCATGAAAGCACCATGATGTATCTGGACATAGCACAATGTGTTCATCTTAATTCATTTGTAATTTGGTAAAACAAATTAGATCCATTTCCAGATTAGGAATCCACACAGAAAATAAATAGTGTTTTGAGCTTCCAGCTGCAAACAAGACCTACAAACAAGTAGAAATCAGTGGATGTGATTATGTTCAAAAAAAGCAGAAGGAGAAGCTGGTAAAGTCAGAGAGGACATTTGTGTCCTGCTTAGGATTTCCCTGTGGGAAAATGGGTATGAGGAAAGATGCATTTATAGCCTGAAGTTTATGGTCAACACCCCTCAGCATTCCCACAAGCCCCCTTCTCACCTTGTAGAAGAGCTGCTGAGTGGGAAAGGGGCATTGTAATCTGGACATCCCTCGGTCCCCAAGCCAGGTAGGCAGGAGGGGCTGTGGGCAGTGGATGGGGTGTGCTGACTTGGTGCTTGTGTCACACTTGGACCTGCCTGACCCCATAGGGGCTCCAGCTGTGCAGAACATTAGAGCATCTTCACTTTAACAGGCACTCTCCGAAATACTTATTGCAGAAGTGACTGCCTTTATGTCATGTCTGATTATGGATTTGAAGAGGGAAAAAAAGAACATTTTTATTTTATGTCTTAGTTTCTCAAAAGGGGAGAAGATCATGGGGGTTGCAGGCCTCTGGTGCTTATCGACCTAGGGGTTGCCAATTGTTTCCTCTAGCAGACACACCAGCTAACAGCTGTATTAATCATGTCTGCTGTGAGCAAAAAGGCACTTTAGGATTTATTATGCCAGCATTTGGAAGTGCAAAGACACAGGTGTCCTCACAAAACTGCAAAGGCTGTTACTTGTTCCTGAATTTTACTTGTTTGTCTGGCACCACGAATGCTTAATGACAGGCTGAGTTTTACTGCTGTGCACGAAGGCTATAGACACCTCTGTGTTAGGAATTCCAGCTTTCTCTTGAACACTGTGGATCTCCCTCTGGCCCAGAGCAACTTGGATCCTTTTCTGAACAGCAGAGAGATGTAGAATGGTCTTGGACCAAGGTAGACTTGTGTGCAGCCTGATGGCTTTAGTTCTCCTTCGGGGTGTTTTGTGCCTATCCCAGTGCATGCACATCCCCTCTGCCCAGGTTGCAACACATCCCCAGGAGGCTCATCCAGCCGCTCACCACACCAAGCCATCACTTGATACCCATCAGTGACTCATTAACAAAGTGCAACCAGTATTTCATAGGCATTAAGGTCATGGGTAGGGAGTTTATTGGATAGGAGTAACAACTTGTTCAGAGATACAGGATTAGCAAAACTGGGTCTAAAGCACCATCTCCTCTGCCTTCCACATCCTGCCACATGCCTGCCAGGAGAAGAGCAGGACCCCATCTCCTGAGCAAGCCCTGGACAGTACAGAAAACACTGACGAGCTCTACAGACATTGCCCAGGCTTCCTCTGACCTCACTGCAAGGGGAGGGCACCGATCTGAAGGGTTTTGAGTCACAAAGGACCAGACTATCTCAGACAGAGCAGAGGATGGTCTGCAGCTGTGGTGGTGTGTGGGAAGAGATGGGATGGAGTTGAGCTGTGGGCTCTGGGATGCCTGCAGGAGCACATGGCAGCACAAAGGAGCACATGGCGACACAGAGAAGCTTGTCTCTGCCAGACCCTGGTGGGAGGAGGCATCACACGGCAGACCCCTACAGAGAGGAGCCTGCTGGAAGCTGACAGATGGGTGAACAGCGCGTGATCACCCCATAGAAGGACATTCAGAAAGTGTGCTGCTGATGTAGCAACATGGGATAGGTCACGTAGTGAGAATTACCATGGAAGGAAATACTGTGCCTTGGAAAAGTGTATAAAACCAGCTCGTTTCTTTGAATAAACTATTCAGATTCCCTACCGGTCTGGGTCCATGTTTCAATCACCGACAGTGGTGCAGACTCGTGACATTTCTGGTTTCTGTGTGAGAGTGATATGTAGCTGCAACACTTCTTGCACACTGGTGCCAACACTGTAGATTTAAACTAAACAGAAAACCTCACAGGACTCCATCCTGGTTCTGCATCCTCTTCACAACCCTTCTGCCACCTCAAACGCTTCTATTTCAGCTGCCTCCACAGCAAGGACTAGTAGCTAGTCCCTAAACATACTCAAAAACCTTTGCAGAACTGGAACTGAGAGACCACAATATAAAATCAATTGTTGTTTGTAAAACTCCATTGCTCTGGCTTCTGGCTGACTTCATACTGTTATTCCCAGTGCCTTAATTCTGATTATTGTCAGAATTATTGCTGCAATGAGAAACTTGGACTCAGGTTCTCTTCACTTGTCCTTCTTCTGCTGCTTTCAACAGCCATAGGAATGAAAGCGTTTATTCCTCCAGGAGCCCTAGGTTCCCACACATCTCTTTACACCTCCTCGTTCATTTTCATAATAATGCATAACTAATCTTTTTACTCATACACAGAAAAGAATGAGTATTCAAACAAAAAAAGTATTACTCTACAAAGCTGTTTTCAGTGTTCTCAAAAACGAATGGCTTACCATCAGACTCTGGTTTGCATGCCATGAAAACTTCTTACATGAGCGCTGTGATGGGGAACAGAAGATAATCTTATCTTAAAATTCTTTGCCTTCCCCCATTTAATTAAATATGCAGCAGAGCTCTGTCTTGGTTCCTAGACAAGATAAACAGCAATGCTGGATGGGCTTGTGGCTCATGAAATTCTAAGTGAGTCAGGAAATATTTTTCCATGCAACTGGATGTTCTCCAGCAGCACAGTTTAACACAGCCAGAGCAACGAATTGCTTTGAAATGTCTCATTTACCTGCAGACTTCCAGCCCAAGAGCTGTCCCTCCCCTCCAGGGTCCCCAGGGAGCAGCACTCTCAGGGCTTCAGTTCTCTCCAGATGAGTCACCTCCTCCCCATATCAGGGAATAATCTACCCTGAGGAAACTCAAATGCAAATCCCAAGAACCAAAAGCTCCTTAAGTGTTCCTCACCATGGCCAGGTCAAATCAAAGGAATAGTTACATCATCTTACAACAAAACCAGAATTTGAGGATTTGTAAAGAGTTCTTTACACAAGCGCCAGCATGAGGCTTTAATCAACTCAGGACACTTGGATTCATATTTTTTATAATCTTCAGTGTTGTCAATGAAACAAAACCATGAAGGAGTCCTTACCCTTTTTGCATGTTAAACTTCAGCTTTGCTTTAAAAAAAATTTCCTCTATCCAGTTACTGAGAGATCCTGCATTTTCTGCCGGTATTGTCCCTATTCCTCTGAATTTTATAGTACCACTACCATTTGAAAAATCTTACCTAGAAACCATAAATAAGATACTAAACCATAGTACTTAAATAAACAAACAAACAAACAAAACCAAGTCCAAATTCCACTGTCTCTGGTAAATCTTGCCTAATTCACACCATATGAGCCCTTTGACATCAGTCTGTAAGAGGGAAAGTTAAGACGAGGACCCATAAGCCACACTTGCTTTGTTTCCTTCCATCTGTTCTGTGTTTTTAGATAAGATGCAATAGAATATTTGTTGGACACAGGAATGCAGTGAAGAATTGTCTTAACAGGAGCCAAATTCAGTGGAGCTTGTGAGTTGCAGCTGGAGCCACTAATCTCTGCAAGCAAACACTGTAAAGGAACCTGGGATGGGTCTGAAGTGTCCTGGGTACAAAGTGCAGGGTTTATAACAGCTCATGTCAGAAGGACAAAGCTCATGGCAGCAAAACAAAAGTTAGTCATTGCTCTGGCAAAGCCCCAGTTTGACCTTTCCCCTGGTTTGAGACGATCATACAAAGGTGCTGGTCCAGCACAGGGCAACTTGGCACATGCAGCATCTGCCTACGGATGGGCTGAAACATGGGGTAGCCTCAAGTGCAGCTTCATCATGAGGGAGCAGCCAAATGTGAGAAGCAAAGATCACAGGACCCATGGAAAATCATCCAAAATATTTGGGGTGTTGTGATGCAATCACAGCTTTTATTACTAGGGAAAATAATGCACTAATGAGCTTTGTACCAGGTCACTGATTTCTGGAATGATGCACAATTGGACTGTAGAGCAAAAATGTGTGAAACCCTGAAGAAAACAAAACCATCAGAATCTTAACCGTTTACATTTTGACTCAGAGGTTGGAGAACCATTTAATTTAAATGTTTTCCACACCTGTTTCCCCAGCTGAGCCAGAGAAACACATTGACAAGGACAGACTCGCTGTTCCCTTGTCACTTAATTATTTTCTTTCCTAAGAAAAATGGCATTGTCTTCAAAAACAGATGCATTTAGGAAATTTTCAGTCCATTAGTCAATAGTTTAGGAAAAAAACCCTCTAATTTAAAAGGATTGAACCATTCTGTGTGGAAATTTCTTTTACCTGCACTTGTTTTAATACAAGGATGACTTAAATTTTTTTTCAGCTCCTGCAGAGAAGTCATATACTGTCAGTCAGGCCAATAAACTGGCTGATATCACTACGACCCCCTCCATTGTGGGGTTAAATTTCTCTTCAGTGACTGGCTGAATAGGTATGTAATCAATACAGGAGCAAATGTATCTGAGGTAACACAGTGGGAGGCACTGCCATGGGCATAATTTGCACCAGCAATGGACAACACAGGAAGCATAAGAGTCAAGTGCCTCCTCAAATATATGAACTGTTTCTTGACAATCCTCCTAAAGAGACCATAAAATGCTCCTGGGTGAAACACAACCTATACATAGGATGAGATTTGTGTCCAGCAACTTTTATGTGTCCAAAGGAACAACAGGGAAACACATCTCCTAAGAGATGTATGGCCACCCAAGTGAGCATGGAGAGGGCAGGAGAGTGGGTCTGTCACACGAGTCTCTGTGTGGTGGCCTGGGGGCTTTGGTGAAGGAGTGTTGTCTTGTTGCCTTGTTAAACCACTGGCTGTGTCTGCCTGCATGCTCAGGGATGACTTCACTCTTGCTGGTGACTCCTCTGCTCCTTACTCATGCAGTGCCTGGCACAAGGGAATCCCAGGCAGCTCCTGCTGCTCCCATGTAGTCTGGCAAAGCAATAATGAGGAGGAGGGAAATGAGAGACTCATCTTAAGGAGATGAATAATGACTACAGGGGGGGGGGGCAGGAGCTGCTTAAAAATAAATTACATCGTACATAAACAGGACTTCACTTCTTCAACAGTAACTCAAAAGTGTCCTGCATTTTTTGGACTATGCATGTCATGGAGACACATACACAACCCATGGCAAAGAGCTGTCTTACTGAAGGAGGGATTTACTCAAGAATAGAGTTTATCATGGATATATGAGATGTTTCCAGTGTGCTACCCACATTAGATTGGCAGGTCTCATTTGCTTAACCTTCAAAAAGAAACATCTCTCGCAGGTACAAATACCATCCCTGGGGAACTGGGGGTTCCACAAACAGAGACAATTTGAAGAAGGAAGTAGCTAAAGTGGGGGTGGTTTCACCAAGCTCACACAGAAGTCAGTGAGAAGACTGCCTAGGAAAACTGGAAGACCACTTTATGTTGTATAAACAGGACAAAGAGCACATGGTGCAAAGTCAAGTCTTCAGGTCTAAGGATGAGGATTTCTAATTGCATGTGGTGAACTCAGGATGATGCCAAGCTGCCAAATGGATGCTGCCATGGAAAAAGCAGATGCAATTCTAAGATGTACAAGAAAAATCATTCAAGTAGAGAGAAAACAGTTTTAGTATTCTCATATAAAACATCTGGAATAGCCTGCAGTGCTCTGCATGTTTCAGAGAGTTACTCAAGAATAAAAGGAAGAAAGGAAGAAATTAGAGAAATATGTCTTTTTCTTGGCTAACAAATTATAAATGGAGAGGCATCATGGTAGATATCTCTCTGAGAAACTCAGTGCCAGAGAAGAAGGGCAGTCAGGCTGAATCACAGCACTGATAACCTGAAAAAAGGGAATAAGCTCCTGATGGACGCCAAGGGCTGCACCTTTTCTGGTGGGGCTCCTTGTACCTTCCAGCGCTGGAGCAGGAGCTGTCTCCACCCTCCCATTAGCTGATGAAGCACAGACAGTAAAGCCAATAGCCCAGGCCACAGACCTCTCCAGGCTCCTGCAGCGCTGGTTCAACTTCAGGCCCCAACTGCACAGTCATTAGTGTTTACAAAACAAGTTTCCAGAGAAGCAAAATTACACACCAAGGAAATAATAAGCAGCAATGTAATCAGATGTGAGAAGGAGATAATTTCATTACCTAAACCAGGCCTCATTATTCACCATTTCCCTGACAAGAGCTGATAAATGCAGGCTAATGAATCTTTGCACTTGGAAGAGCAGTTGGAGCTGCTGGCTCAGTGCTGCCGCATGCAGAACAGGACCAGGGGATCCAACTGTCAGCTGAAAGCCCAAGAGGTAAAATATGAACACATCCATTGCAGCACTGCAGTAAGAGGAGGGAGAGGTTTTAACCACGCCTGGCTTGGTCTTACAGACTCACCTTGGCTGTGGGAATGCTGTGGCTATTATCTGGCTCAGAGGAGCAAACTCGAAACATCCCAAGAATAATAGAGGGTCTGTGCACACTGGTGATACGTGCAAAGACCAGAGGCAGATCTTTGGGAGAAGCCTTTCAGGACGAATAGTATCAGTCCTGACAGTTCCTTCCCTGTCCCAGCTGTTAAATATTGTCCTCAGCCTGGTCATGATACAAAATAACTACAGAGACAGGGGCAACAGCATCAACACACAAAGGCAGGACCTTTGTTCATTTCTGTGGCACTGTCCTTTCTTTAACAGAGTTCCCTGTTGCCTACTGCAGCTATTCCTCCTAAAAACCAGAGAAACAGGGAATACACTATTCACTGTAGATAATTATTTTTAAAATCCACCCCCCCAAAAAAATCCCAAAACACAAACAAACAAAAAGCAATGCTAAAGGAAATATCAGATAAGGGGAGCAAACCTCCCTAACATAAACGAGTTCTCAGAGTTGTGAAGACAATCTCTGCTTTTCCTATACTTTCTGCATATGTCACCAGCAACGTGGATCCCATATTTTATATGAAGAACCAGAACATTTGGCAAGGCTCCTCTGGAAGTAGCTTAGACACTAACAGCCAATATAAGATGAAAACCTATTCAGGGAGGAGCACACATGTCCTGACATTACAGGGAAATACTGCCCTCATCTGTCTTCCAGTGACAGGTTTTATTTTCCTGCCTAGTATGCCTAAGCCATTCATCGCTTCCAGGATGAAAAGGTGACTCTGTTGTTGCAACCAGCTCCAAAGTCCATGCCCGGACTTGAGCCATTAAGCCATGCTGCTGTTGGCAACTGGAATCAATATGACCATGTGTTGCAGTGGTTAAGTCCACCCTACACCCCCCATGTTGCTTCAAAGTGACCTCCCCCCACACCACGGTGCCAGAAGGTTCTTTTTCCCTCGGTCCCTGGTCCTCTCCCCCTCCCCTCCCCTCTTCCATTGGCCCCCGTTATGCCATTCAACCTTTCCTCCCCCCCCAGCCCTCAGATTATTGGTTACTGATGTTCTGCCTGCTCCTGGGACCCCTCAGGGTAAAAACTGCACGTGTGGGTTTGTTCGAGGTTCTTTGTCTCTGCCTCCCTTCGGAGCGCTTTGTTCGCGGTGCGTGCGGACCCCAATAAACGGCCTCGGAATTGCACACAAAGAATCCCTCTTGCCTCTTCATCTCCGGAACGCTCAGAGCTGTGTGTGAGTGGCTGCTTGCATCCACCAGCAAGGGTGAGGCTGAGTGCTCGTGTAGGTGCTGACAGAGCACCGCCACAGCGTCTCCATGAGGGACTCTGTGGGAGAAGCGCGGCACCAGCCCATCGACCCCACGCACCGCGTTAACGATGTTGCTGCAACAGAGTTTAAATGTAGAAATTTCTTGATTATCTACACTGAAGACAGTGTCTAGGCCCAAAAGAAGAAAACAGTTTGTAGATTCTTTATAAAATTAAAACCAAACAAAGAAAAAAAAATTCGTAATGCAAGGAGAACAGGAATACTGAGAATCAGCCGAGGAATTCAGTAAGAGCAGGGCAACCCCTGCTTCTGCAGCCATTTGCATGCTCATGCACCAGGCAGGGATTTGGGACTCTGGATGTTTGCAGTCCAGACTGTTACAGAAAGCACAGAGAGCAAGGCTGGTTTGCCTCTTTCATCCACATTGGCAAAAATCCATCATACACACACATACACAGAGGAGGCAAGCTTTAAGCACCATCAGTGGCCCTCAGGAAGGTGAAATGAAGGAGCAAATGAACACACATTCATTCATATTTCATAAAAGTATAAGCTTTGAAGTTGGAAAAGTACATCTAGTAGACCAAGTATAGCACTAGCCAGTTCTGTAAGGGTTTGGGGTGCAGAAGGATCCTCTGTTAAACCTCCCTCAGTGAGACAATGCCACTGGCCAGCCCACATCCTCAGAAAGTGCTGTGGCTGGTGAAAGTGCAGATCCCAGCACATATCTGGTAGCATTTCAGAACTCCAGAGGAGCACAGCTTTTAAAGCAGATGGAGGTGCCTCTCCACCAATGCCTGTGCCTTTTAGTTCTTTTATTGAAGTTAGCCTTGCTGAAACTCCAAGATGGGAGCTGGAAAGTCCAACTCTGCTAGTTCCCAGTTGGCTGACATCTCTCCTTGCTTGTGCCTTTTCCCCCTTAACTCCCATTCCTTTTGATTTTATTTTGTAAATCCCAGATTTAATCAAAGTCTGCATCTCCAAAATTGAGTGTACAGTTTCACAACATCTTAATGGCTGGAGCATTATCCCAGATCATCCCAGCACAAGCAGACAGGTCTCATTTGTTGACAACAAACTGACTCTGGCAACTCGGGGCAAGGGTCTACTATCAACCACAGAGTCTGGATTTCAGGTCTCCCACAGCAGCATAGTCAGCTCTCACCTAGACTAAGCCTGGAGCTGGCCACAGGCACGGCACAACCACAAGCTTTGTCTGGCCTGGAAGGCAGGTGATGGAAACAAGGCTGGATGTTTCCTGCTCCATAGCTCCACACTAACATCCAGGCTCTTGTATCCTCACCTAAGGAAGACAGGTTAGCCAAAGCTTGCCAGAAACATTTTGATCTATATAGAAATGCTCATAGGAACATTTTTAATGGTTTCATTGAACAAACAACCCTGAAATGTATTTTGTATCTAATTGCTACCTAGTTTCCTAGATGAATATTTTCAAAACAGTCTTTCCAAACTGATTTTTATGGAAATATCAATCCCAAATGATCCTTTCCAAGGTCACAGAAGAAGCGGTGCACTCAGGGCTGCCCAGCCTCAGACCCTCCAGCTGAACCCAGGATCCCTCCAGTGACTCACCCTCACACTAGTTTTACCCAGGTCACCATCTCCAGAGTCTGGTTAATGTCTCAGCAATCAAAGTTGCTCATTACAGCCTTTTTGCCTGACACCTTAGTTTGATCTCACAGCCCTGTAGCTTTGTCTGAACAGGTGGAATATGGCAGATTCCTCTCATTATTTTAGTCTTTGTCAAACAACTGTTATTAATTCACAGTAATCTACTATTTCTAGACTTTCCCTGAAGCATTCTCCTTTCTCTGATCAACAGCTGCATCTTACACCACTCTGTTATTCCTTCCCACATTGCCACCTTCCTTCCCAGTCTGTCCTGGGCTTATGACGTGTGTTTGCTTCTTCAGGCTCTTACCTGGAGTTTCCTGTTCTGCTTTTGAAGTACTTGAACAATACTCAGCAAAGTAAAACCAAGGACCAAAATTCCTGGTGGCCATTTTTTTTAGTTTAATCATTCTGGCCACATAACAGCTGGGGAAATTCTATTTGTCTTCATGCTGGTAGTATTTTACTAACGTATTTGTGCGGCTACAAGCTGCCTTGCAGGCATCCAGTTTAGGTGGCAGTGGTGAACATGAGCTCTCTGCTTTCTTGAAAACTCCACAATTCATCTTTTAAAGGGAATTACCTTTCTGTACCTTACTTTTATTAACACTAGTGGAGAACAATTATACCTCCTGTGGAAGAAAGCTGGCATCATTGGTGCTTGCTGCTGGTTTCACCCTGTGGAACTTAGGCTGCCCATAGCAAAGCCAGTCATGATTTCCATACTTTCTTTAATTATAGTAAGAAAGTCTGCCTAGAAGAGGTTCTGCTTTACTGATTACTTGAAGGAAAACAATGGAAGTCTGGAATTCAGGAGATTGTGCAATACAGGGAGATTTCCAGATGAAACTGTATCCAAAATCTATAGAATGTGAATCTGTTTGTGTCTGGCAGAGGACACACAAGAGAGAAAATTCAATGCATTTCTCTTGGCAACAAGCTTCATTTTCTTGTAAATGAGTTAAAGTTTGCAAATATGTATCTTATAGCTTGAAGTTTACTCTCCAGGACAGTTGTATGAGATTAAACCACAGGTCCAGGGCAGGCCAGTTATCCTGTCCCTGGCACCAACCTGGATTAGACATCAGGGAAGAGCATAAGACCCACAGAAGCATTACAGAACCCTTTGCATAACATTGTCAAAGTCTCCTGGACCAGGAGTAGTATCTTGTTGAGAGCTGGTCTTTTTAATTAGTTTTTCTAAATGGTTTTGAAGCCATGCAACCAACACCTTTTGGGAAGTAGCTCTATGGTTGGACTGAGCATTGGGCAGAACATTCTTCCTGTGGCTTCAAAGCTAACACGTTGTTAAGTTCCCATCATTTATCTGGTTCTAAAATTGCTAGAAATAGTGAATAGCTAGCTCTTGGTCCCTTTCATCATGACTTATTTCCAAGGATTGCCTCTGCTCTTCAGCTTTGATTTTTGCTAAGCAAAATTCTGGTTCCTTTTATTTGCTTGTTGAGCAGAGTGTATTCCAACACTCAGGTCATCTCTGCTGCACATCACATTCAAGATGCACACGTACACTTCACCTCCACGCTGACTCCGTGCTTCTCTGAGATGCAGTTTTACTCTTTCATAATGGGCTGAGTTGTCACACACTGATAAATTAGTTCAAGAAATTTATCCCAAGCCTTCTTGAGATTGTTTCAGTTTCAGATTTTCCAGTTCAAGCTCTCAAAGGCTTAGGATCATAGAAGCATTTGTGGTCACCAACTCCACACACAACATTAAAAGTTTCCAGGTCCAAACCCATTAAAAACAGAAAATCACATTTTATTTGCCAGTTCCAAAATCATTAAAAACAGAAAAAAGAAAAAATCACATTTTGTTTGCCATAAAGTGTTGATTTGTCACAAAAAAAACCCCCAAAACAGTATAAAACATACACCAAGGTACACAGCTTGGGCAAGAAAGCCACTGTTCACACTCCTTCATGTCCAGAAAAAGTGACAAAGCCCTGAGAAGTGACAACTGAACACCCTGCTGTGTTGTTCCCAAGGAACCATTATCACAATGAGACGTTCCTCAGCACACCAAATGTATTCATTCTCTCCCTAATCCTTTTTTCCGCCCTTTATCAAGATTCATTTGTATTACAAATGAAGTCAGGTTCTCTTCACCCAACCCCCTCCTGCCTATGTAGGTGCTCAAGTCTGTGTTCCCAACTGCATTACAAACTTCATAACTTTTCATTAATCTCATGTTTTCAGCAAATTTTGGAATAACAGCACTACAAGGTAGTTGTAACCTTCACTTTAAGTAAAGTTCTGCTTCTTTTGGCCCTACCATAACACTGTTTGAATCTTTAGAAAAAGCACTTTGGGTCTCCTTTGGAAGGGAAAACCCAAATCTGAGTGAAAGAAGCAGAAAACAACCTGATAGGTAAAGCATCGATGAGAGTAGGAGAGCAGACAAACCAGAATTCGATGGTTACTCTCTCATTCTGCAGAGCCTAATGACAGAATATGGAAACATGAGGTTTTTGAATTAAAGACAGATGAGTGCTGAGCACAGGGCATGACAGAGAAGATAGCTCTTTAGGATCCCAAGGGGGATAATGAGAAATAGAAAGCAGCCTGCTTTTCACCATGTTTGAGCCTTATTTCCTGTGATGGCAATTTTTTGCCACTCAATATTTATATTTGTTCAGACAACACACACACAGAGCATACTCAACATCAAATCCTGAGCAGCCTCAGAGCACACTGAGCAAGGCTTAGACAGAGAAGAATTATTCGTGTTCCCTGAGCTCCAGTGCCCCGGCAGCAGCACACCCATTGCTCCCTGCTGACTGCACACCACTGGGGTGGCAGAGCACAGTAGAAGGCAGCAACTGCACCTCAAGGCACACAGACACACACACAGAGCACCTTTGGGCTCCAACCGGGGAGCACCAGAATGTGTCTTTACTGTCCTCCAGACCTGTAACTGCAGTCCAGCTGGATACCAGTTGGATGGGGTTAAGCATGCCCAGTCCAGCAGCCTGGGAGCCTGCAATGTATTATCCTGCCCTCTCAACCTAGATATCTGGTGAGATCTCAGTGCCTAATTGACATGTTCCTCCCCAAAGACTGAAGCACTAAAAATAAATAATATGACTCACTTTCATTTGGGGGCTGGATTTTAAAGGGCAGGGGGGTTGATTTGCCTCTTTTTTTAATTGGTCTTTTTTTTTCTTTTTGTCTCTTTCCTTGTCTCTTTCCAATATTAAAAGACAAAACCCACATATATGCTAAAAAACTGTCATCCAAACAGCCATCTCAGTGTTGCTTGTATACGACAGCAGACACGGTGGGAATCTCGTGCTCCTTTTTCTTCTTGGGATCCACAATGTGGCTATATCGTTCTCCTCGGTGACATTCCAGGTAGGGGCCCCAGTTTGCTGCAGGCCGGCAGCAGCTGACAATGCGCTGGAAAGCAAAACCAAGAGGCATTTAATGTCTTACTTCAGTCCAGGCTACTTTTAAAGTTCAGTAAAATTATAGCTCTAGATATGCACTGCAACTCAACAAATGGCAAATCACCAAAGTTGTTTCAAATCATTGCAGGTATTTTTGGGGTCAGTGGATTCTGGACACAGAAGTCACAGAACAGGAAAAACTGTGACCAACACAACTGTTTGGGAAAGCTCGCCAAGAGCAAAATATCTCAGATCTGTCACGTGCTTGTTTTTATGAGGAATGGGAGGCAAAACTCCAGAAAATTATATGGGGCTAGAAAGCAATAGAACTTCTTCAGAGAATTTAAAGGAGCTGGAATAGCAGCAGAATTGATAAAAAAGTTACTCTTGAATGGTGTGTGTGCACTCCCAGAGAATCAGACTTTATCTTCTTAACAGAACATGGTAGGGTAGATGCACCTTTGATGCAACTACCAGAGATAATGTTTTGGTCTAAAAATCCAGTTGAAAAACATGTCAAAGTAGTAAATGTGTTGGAGAAGAAAGCACAAGTGGTCCTGATAATACCAAACAAATTAAGATTTGAGGCTATGACAGTGGGTTTTTTGCCCTTACCTGAACAAGATTTCCTTCAGCTTTAATTACTTTTACAATAGCAACAATGGGAATCCAGATGACGCAGAAGATGATCATGCACCAGCCAACAGCAGTTCCCCAGGTGGGGTATAACACTGAGCCATAACTGGGACGTGAAAATGTGACCAAAGACCAGACCAAAATAGCCTAGAAAAAATGGCAAAAACAGTAAGAGAGAAAAGCAGGTTTCCAGCAACATTGAATTTGCACTGCTTCCAAGTTGGTTTAATAAAAAGAAGGGCTGTCTACAAGCTCTGCACGGTTCCATCTTGCTTTCTGAATGTGAGAACAGTTGTGCAGGATTTGGTGTTCAGTCACCACTGAACAGCAAGACTGAAAGGCAAGACTGAAAAATGACACTGAGATGCACCTTAACACTAAGTATATCTGTGTTTAAACAGAATTTGATCTCTGGGTTCTCTTAAAATCTTACGTTGGATAATATATATGTTGCTGGCTGGGCCCAGTACCTTTCTCTATATGTTTTGCGTGTTCCTGTATTCCACTATTTACAGGAATACAGGAAAGAATCTAAGATTAGAAATTGGAAAATATTGCTTTGGAAATGTGATAGTTTTAAGCAGCATTTTCTAAACTATAGTCTGGACAGATTACAGATATTGTGCTGGCCAGAGTGACTTGCCACTGCTCCTGGATTGGGGATGTTAATAAATTCTGTCATAGTAACATAATCCAAACATCTACACTCACAATTAGAAGTACAGGAGTAACAAAAACCAGACATGCAACAGGACATTAAAAGGTCTCAGTTAGACAGGAGAACAGCAGAACATCTGAGCCAAAAATGGGATTTCCCTCAAAAGGTTTTCAAACCAATCTCAGTATAAAATTAAGATAATCCAGCTGCCAAGGCAGAGGATCTAGCTGCACTGCGTTAGTCCTTGGGAGCTTAGACCCAGCTCACTAGTAACTGATCTCAAGCTCCAGCCTCTCCTGGAGAGGATCAAAGGAGGAGGGAATGTATCAGAGACAGCCCATAGTTCACTTCACTGGCTCAGCTATGCCCCATCTTTATACACAGAGCCTGGGCAGTCAACCCTGAATCTTCATGTGGAAACCTCTTTAATATTAAATTACTAAGTTCTGTCACATTAACACAGTCATGTGCACTCACCATTAACAGCACAGGAGTGATGAAAAACCAGCACATTCTCCACCACAGCCAGAATAAACGGCTCTTCTTTCCAATCATCATTTCAATGTCTTCAATGAACCTGTTTCCTCCTGTTGGAAGACAATCATGGGACTCACTGTAAAGCAGGTGCCTCCCTTGCAAGTGGGCATACTCAAAAATGATCAAAGAAAGGCAATGATCAAGGAAAGTTTCTCCAGTTCTGTGTTAATTATTAAAGCTTTTATTATTATCTTATATTATTATTCAGATGGTTAAGTTATAAATTCTTTATTGAACTAATTAGTATTTCATATCTCTGGAACTGCTCAAGGCCAGGCTGGACAGGGCTTTGAGAAACCTGGTCTAGTGGAAGGTGTTCCTGCCCATGGCAGGGGGTTGGAACGGGATGATATTTCAAGTCCCTTCCACCCCAAACCATGCTGTGACTCTGTGATATACACTGTTCCTGGGATTGCTTAGTTTAATTATGTATTTTCAATGGAAATAATTTACCGTAAATGTAGATGATGCCTATTATCTCCAGGACAGCTGCAATAAGGATTCCCCATCCAGCACAGAAGTGATCTATTAGGTTAACCCAGTAAATTCCTGCCTGCAGAAGAAACATTAAAGGTTAAAATTTGAGTAGTAACATACTTACACAAATAAAATAAGATGCGTTTGTTGAAGACAATTTAACTAATCACAACTCTGAGTTTTTAAGTTCACAGTTCTCCAGGTCAAGTAAAGATTTGTGAATATTATTTTCTTTAAATCCCTCTATGTAAAGTTGAAAAGCACATCTAGCAAAATACTATAGATGCTAAAACCAAGATCTATGTATATGCAGAGCATGTATAAACAGCTGAGAGCAAGATTTAAATTTGGAGCTTACAGGAATAAAGTTGGTGCTGAAGTCTTTATACTGAGCCACAACAGTAGCTATACCAGTTATCAGTTCTGGGAGGCTTCTATCCTCCTACATGCACAACTTCTCCATGGGATTAAGCACAGCTTTAAACACGAGCATGCAATAGCAGGATCACAGAGCAGGAAACAATCTCTGATCCATTTCACACTCTTGTGTACTAAGTCCCTTGCAAGCTTCCCCGCACCGTTTCATGACTTACATACTTTGCTTGACCATACAACTGACTACTCACCACAATTACTTCCTTCACATTCTCAGTCTATTTACACACAAATCTGCATTTCTAGATGGAGTAATTGCAGTAAACCTTTATAGCCTTAAAAGCAATTGCCTCAAGAAATTTTACACGGTATACTTAAAATTCCTTTTCTGTATGTCTATTTACATATATACACACACGCAGGAGAAGTAACCATGCAATCTACAGATGCTCATGAACTAATGCTTCTCTTTGTTTTTATTACATGAGTAGGCCATTTCTCAATTCCTGTCCTGTTTGATAGTGAGTTCTGAACAAAAAGATCCCATCAGCATTTATTAGGAGTGCCCACAGTGCCGCAGACACGTTGTATCCATGTACTTGTGATTACACAAATAAATTCCTGAACTGAGGAATGATAAATCAGGCTGATAGTTCACAGGCTCTGTGCGGGCCTTCTATTTAAAAGCATGTCTCAGTTCAATAATCACAGAAAACCTTAGGTTCTTCAAGCTTCCCCCAGGAATTTCTTACTTGCGTGTCCAGGCACACAGTCAAAATTCAAGAGTTTCTAAGACTGATCCACACAGACAGGAACAGTTGGAAAGGGTATTTTGATTTGAGTTCATTACTTGCAGCATAACTAAACTCACTACCTAAAAAACTTAATTTCTTACCTGAGTAACACAGATAAGCCCGAGAAAAAAAAGCAGTGTACACAGACCCAGGGTTACAGGCATTCTTAACTTTTTCATCACTTTGGGATATATATCTTGAATGGTGGTTGTAAGTGTTTCTGCAAAGGAAGAAGTAGGGAGTTTGAGCGGTGCAATTAAGAAAGGCAATGGTCATTTGGAAATCCATGAGTCACTTAAAACCCCACTCACCTATGGTGGCAAACTGGGAGTCAAGACCCAAGAGCAGAAGCATGAAGAAAAACAAGAAGGACCATAGAGGAGAAACTGGTAACTTGGAGAGAGCCTCTGGGTAGGCTACAAAGGCCAGATCAAACCCTGAAAAGCAGTGGAAAGAAGGATGTTACTGTCATGCCTTGGTCAACGCAAGTCCCGATACCAACAGCGTGACCATCAGCGTACCTGAGTCCACGACCTCTGAGACGGGTCTCTCGGACACAAATGCCATATGTCCCAGGATGGAGAATATTGCAAACCCAGCAAATATGCTGGTGACACAGTTGGTCACACAAACTAGAATGGCATCTGAGTAGCAGTTGTTGTGGAACTTGTTGTACGAAGACAAAGCTACAAGCCCGCCCCATGCCACAGACAGGGAGTAAAATATCTGGGTGGCTGCATCTTTCCAAACCTACAAAAAATAAGGACATGAGAATTACTGTATTACTTACAGTACTTATCATAAACATTTAAGTCTGCCCTCCATTGAACCTCAAGGGTATTTTTTTTTTTCATCCAGCCTGAATATATAATTCTATTTCATATAAATTTTAGGGAAGTTAGAGTATAGCACGCTGATGACCTTGCAGTCTCAATCACAAACAATATCTCTATGATCTCCAAAGGTCACATCCCAAGCATGTTGCCAAATACTTAAATCTTACTGGGCTAACCCTGAAGAAGAGATTCAATTTGTTCACATAGGTGGGTTGTTGAGATAGGAATCTTGGCACAGAGACAACAAATAAAGACAACCTGGAATGGCTGCAGGAGTGAGAACTTCCATGTACCCTCCCACTTGTGTGACCCAGACACATTGTGACCCAGACAAACCACTTCTGCCTCTGATGCAGTCCCTCAGTTAGTGCCCAGCACTCACGTAAGTACCACAAATAAATATCACACTTAACACCTGCTTTTGATAAAACAGAAATAATATTGGCATAAGCCAGAACAAAAAAACAGTCCCAGCTTTCTTTGCACAAGGTACCCTTCCTGATCCACCTAATTACCCAAGCTAATTTCCTGGGCAAGGCACAGTCTGAATTTCAAACTCAGGGATCCCTTCAGCCTTCTGATAAAGTCCCTTAAAATTATCAGCAAGAACTTTCTCAGCAGGTCTTGCTAAGATGAAATTCCAGCGTGACTCCCAAGAACTGTTTAGAGGCAATAGCACAGTTGTCATCACTGTTGTGGCAGGGAGGAGGAAGAAGGTGACTACCTTTCAGTTTGAGAGTAGCTGGAATAGGGGCTTGGACTTTTTACACAACCAGCTGCTGATGCAAAATACAGGGCAGGACATGAAGCACCTGACTGGATAGAAAAGAAGCAAGCCCACAGAACCACAGAACTTTGTCACACTTCTTGGGCTGACACTACTTCTCACCTCTGCCTCCATCAGCTTGGTGATGTTGGACTGTCTCCCAATGTAGTATTCAATGCCATCCAAAGCACCTTCCAGGGTGGCACCTCGCACCAGCAAGATGAGCAGGATGACATATGGGAAAAGTGCAGTAAAGTAGACGACCTGGAGAAAGATGGGCAGGGACACACATTAGGCATGAGGGGATCCATAGACCTCCATGCAGGAAGACTGGACAGGCTTTAGGCTAAGGTCTGCTAGAACAAAAGAAAAACAGGCAACCAGGGAAGTGAACACATATCAACCACCAAACCATCTGGCTTAGCCAGTTCTGGAGCTGCATTCCAGCAGAAGCAGAAGGCCCAAGCCACACATCCACATATCAGATAGCACTTGACCAGTTTCAGAAATGCATTTTTCTGACATGATTTAATGCTGTACGAGATCAGGACTCAACTGCCCGAGACATCTCTTGCGAGGTAGTGCTTCCAACAAGTGCAAACTGAAAGCCAGGAAAAACTAGGTGACCAGGGTGGAATTATCTCCTGATGAGCTCCCTGCTACTCCCCCCCCCCCCCCCCCCCCAAAAAAAAAGCCAAAACAAAGCCAAAAAAAATTTTTTAAGTCACTGTTCTGGAAACTTTCTTTACTGGGAACAAGGACTTTTAGGTTCTCTCAGACACAGGTCTATTCTGTTGTTGTTTGATCTAGCACAATGGGACTGAAGCCAGCAGTAGAGTTATTGTCACACTGGCTACATTCAACAATACTCTGGTTTCTTGAGTCTTAGCTTCACTGTTATGCAGACAAGTAATTGACCCAGTACTGCTGGTTCCACCAAGCCAGAACATTGCACCATCATGTGGTGAGTGACATTTCTGAAGACTGTCTTCATGCTTGCCTAGAATAGACAATTCTCTCTGCTTTTCATCAGTCTTGTTCCTGCCCAGCTAGGTTCTTCCAAGTCTTACCTTACTCTCCCAAGAGGATTGCCTTCGTGCCAGAAAAGAAGGGACAACGGGAAGAGCCAACTGCCAGGAACCCAAAGAACATGAGATTAAGAGGAGCCATGAAGCCAAATAACTGAGGCTGGGAAAGCAAAAATACTCCACCCCAAAGCAGTGAAACAAGGGCAGAAAGCTCCAAAAAGAAAGAAAACAGGAGGAGACATCACACTGAGCAGAGGAAGGCAGGCAGCAAGGAACCACAGAAAGGCACAATGGCAGAAGGAAAGGGGGAGAAAAAAATCTGTGCAGAAAAGGTGAAAAAACAAAGGCAACTGAGGCTGAAGAAGTAAATGATGGAGATGCAACATGAAGGTGAGAAAAGAGTATGAGGAGGAAGGAATAAAACCTAGAAAAGGGTCTCAAGTGAGGAAGGATGAAATTCAGCCTGCCTGAAGTCAGCCTAGCCCAAAAAAACCTCCAGAAAACCATGCTGCAGCATGTGGAAATGGGAGCTCAGCAGAGACAGATTCTGAAAACAAGCATCTAAGTACCTAGTCCCTAAAAATCATTTCATCTCTTGAGAAAAAACAACATTTCAAATCTGGCAGGAACCTGCACACACAAATCTGTTCACAGGACCTGACCTGTATTGTCCAAACATCTCAACCAGACTGGAAGTGCAAAATGATCATCAAGTGTTCCCAGGGCGTGTGCCCATGTGCCCATCACACGCATGCTTCCATCACGCAGCCCAGGCTAACTGCCAAAACTCAGCTGGAATCACTGGCACGACAGCAAGATCCCAAAATACAGGGCAGCCTGATGGAGTTGAGGCCTAGGTGTTAAGTAATAACTGTGTAATCAGCACCTTACTCATATTTTATGTAACAGTTATAAAGCCAAGGAGCAGGAGGGAAGCCAGATGCTGAGCCCAGCAGAGGGGGGTGTGTTAGGACTGCGTCCTGCCTTGTGCTAAACTTCCCTGGGTCCAGCTGAAGTCGGAAGGGCAGAATCAGGCCAAAAGTCATCTTCTTGCTCTTCCTAACATACCTTTCCAGAAGATTTTATTCCTTTAAACAGTGCAGCTCCAACAATCATCCAGGACAAGAGGAGGCAGAGAGCCAGGTACCACACAATTCTGCCGGTCTCGTCCAGCCCACTCGAGCGCTGAAGAGCCACTTTGCTGAAAGCACACAATGCTCCCATGAGGAGAGGTGACAGCAGCACACACACACCTCCTCTTCAGCTGCTTCTCAGGAAAAAGTGAGCTGGTGTGTGCTGCTGTTACAAGACTCTGCAGCCTCTTCCAAGAGTATGCAGGTAGAATTGCATGATTGGCATTGAAAAGTTGTATATTTAACTGCATTTCCCCCCTCTTTTTGAAGCCTACCAGCTCTCATCTCTCCATACATCGCCAATAAGGCCCACCTCAGATATTCTGTGTTAATCATGAAATTCCGACAGCAAGAGAAGAGCCCATAAGAATCAGTTTCCAGGAACCCAGGGAACATGAGGCAAATTGAGACCATGGGGCTGTAAAGAAGCAGCAATTTCTTAACAGGCCCAGATTCAGAATAAGGTTTACATATATTTACACAGTAACTCCTGAGAAAAATTAAACTATATGCTATATGTAAAGATGCTAAGTAGTGCCTACCAGGACTCCAGAGAAGAGGACTTCTTTAAATTTGAATATTTTTCAGTTGGTTAAAGGTTGACTCACTTGCTTTGCTTTCTATACATAATTTCTTTTATAAAGGCCAAACTTATCAATTAAATTTTAAGTCCCCTCTCTAGTGATTTGCATGCCCATGTCCCTTGACTACATTTATTCTGGACTGCAAGATAAGACAAAAATAAAAGGTACATCCAAAACCACAATGCATAAAAAGGTATTTTTAGTAATTTCTTTAAAGTATTTACTTACTTCCAGTATTGCTCACTGGGAAATTGCACTGGTTTGTAGTTTATGGTGCCATTTATACATGTGAGATTGTTGCTTGTGATGAATGAGTAGTTTGCATGAATGATTTCCCCATTCAAGGTTGTGTTGCAATCGCTTACTAAAATCAAGAAAAAGGAAACATTAACACTGACATGACTATTATAAAAAAAAAAAAAAATCAGACTATTACAGCAAATGTGTTTCCTAAGCAATTACAGCTTCAGTTTGCCTGCTAACAATATCTAGAAACAAACCTGAAATGTCACTTGCAGCTGTGACTTCGCTACTTGACTGTAAATCAAAACACCAAGAATCTACTGTGCTCACCACGTTTTACTTATCCTCAAGGATACTTGTAAAAATCAGAACTGAGCATAGTTAAAATTGTAGCCTTGGTTACTCTATGAAAACCTTTGTCCCAAACCAAGGTAGACACATAGATCATCTGGTATCTGGTATTCATCTTATTGTGGCAGAGGGCTTATTGGAGTGCTTTAAATATTTTTCTTTGAGCAGGGTTGGAGGAATGGAGACTAGGGTTGAGAATTTTTTGCCAGAACATACAATAAAGAACACTTCATCAGCATACATATCAGCATTTACTGGAAAATCTCGTTGAAGCCTATTTCAGGACAGCTTCTTCAGTTCAGTTTTGTATTTCCCCAGCACTTACAAATTATGTACAAAAATATTTTTTGCTTTGCCAATAAGTAATCATCAACTTTTTGTTAAGGCATCTTAGACGAGATTTTCAGATATATGGTTGAGATACATTTACATTAATACTGTAAACAGTGTAATCTGTCCTTGTCCTTGTTATTTTAATAATCACTGGTTACAGTGGCAAGACATTTCCAGTTGCTAACTGGTAATTACCTCACCAACCTCACCTTTTGCCTTAAACTGGTCTGATATGGAAACCGGTGAGATAACAAGTGTTTGGCCCTACATGCGCTGCCAAACACAACAACAATAATGTGGAGATATGTTCTAAAGAGTTAATGAAGTGTGAAACCAGTGCCTCAGTGGTGCTCAGGATTACCATAGCCACAGGGAAGGCAAGGGGTAATGAAAAAACCTCGATAAAAACTGCAGTAGTTCATCTCATGGAAGGAAGGTATTTTTTTGCCACGAAGCCTGATGAAATAGGAATGCAGTATTTCTAGGGACCGTATGTACTAGAAAAAAGCTGAGGTTTTAAAGGAGAAAAAAAAGGATCCAACAGGGTGATTTCAGCCCAGTTCTCTGTAGATTTCCCAAGCACCCAGAACTGATGGCAGGGAAGCGGATAAGCATCACTCCTGTGTTCAGATGCAAACTCCAGGAAGGACTTTCAAAGCCACAGGTATCTGTCTTGCTCGTATAATTTCACCCAGAAAACAGTACAATTACCAAAACCAGTTATATTAAACTCTATCTAGTAAATATGGTACCTATTCGTGTCTTGCTGCAGAATTCATCTGCCCAGGAGAAGCAGTCTGACCATGGCAGCACTTTTTGAAGTGAGGCAAATAAGTAGTAGAGCGCATAAGCAATGATAACGTTGTAGTAGATAGTCACAAATGTTGAGATGATGACCATTGTGATGCCCACTCCTAGGAAAGAAAAAACCACAATGTCTTAACCACCCCAAACTCATAAAAACCACCCAACAACAACAAAAACCCCACCAAAACAAATAGCCTTCACTTGGCTTTTAGAAGGCTACTTGGGAAGAACGTGAAGTTGTTTTTTGTTTGGTTTTAAAATATTTTTTAACAGCAAACAAACAGTGAAATCTTAAACCCATGAAATGATGGCTATGATCCAAACTGACCCTCTCAAACATGGTTTTGAAACAGATTTTGAATCAGGCCCATAGAAAAATTGGACTATTTGCAAAGTCTAAAGGAGAAATTCAGTATTTTGTTCTCTCCTCGTTCAGAGGGAAACTTAGTAAAATAAAACAAACTGTACTAGGACTGCCTAAGCCATTTGAAAGATTCCACTGTAATGAATGCTTTTAACTACAGTAAATCTATGCCAATATTACTGTTCTCCCCCTTGTTAAAATTAGTTTTGTTCCGTGAGTTTGGGAAAGCCTGACAAACTGTACCAATCATCTTAGAAACTGTATTTAAGTTTCTATCTTCACAGACACATAAAAGATATGCTGTGCTTAAAACCTTTTGCTTTAAAGATTAACACACTGCTTTCGTGAAAGGTTCTTTTGCTGCAGAACAGAGACTGGCAAAAAGACTAAATGTTGGGGCAACCAGTTTCTGTAGGTGACAAGCAAAATTCTTGTTGCATCAGAAAGAAACTTCCTTGTTCCTACATTAACTCCTCTGGTAGATCAAGACAGACGAAACCATTGCACAGTTCTTTACACCCATGGCACAAGACCGGGATGAACAGGAGTGAGTAACCAAAAAAACATGGTTAATTGTTTCCAAACAAATCTCCCTATGAAATGCAAACCCTCACAGAGACAAATTACCACTACAGAGTGCAGTGATTTCTCTTATCTCAAGAGGCACCTCACTTTACAAAGCCAGAGTCTAGGCTATTTTATCACACCAGCAGATGACTCCCAAGGCAGCTGCTGGATGATTGTGCACCGTATTGCCCAGAGCACCCAGACCTGTGTGCCTGTGCCAGCGCTGGCAGCCAAATACGGAATTAGTCCATCCAACACAGAACTGCATTGCCAGATACACTGGATGTGAAGCATAAAGAAACAGTGATAGTCAACTTCTAAAATTTATTTTCAATCTGTTGCACCCAGCACACCAGTTGTTTTACTGAGGTTTTCCCTCAGACAGCAAAACAGGGTTATTTCCTTCCGTCTGGACAGCTAGAGTGAGGGTGATGTGCTGCTTAACACCGGGAGAATCATTGATAAAACCTTTCATGACTAGGAACCTTTTTGGGAAAATCTTTAATCAACATCTGTTTATTAACTGAATAATGAGGAAGTATGTACCTGGGAACATAACACTAACCCTGCAACGTTGGGAATAGTTGCTACATGGGTATCAGTGTCTCAGAATTAGTGACTTCATGAAGAAATCATTAATTCACAACAGTTAATTACTGGAATAAAAAAGATCTAAGGAAACATAACAAAACCAACCTTGAAACAATGGTAGTATTCTCCAGATGGAAACTGGCCCTAGACTGGCAAATTGCCCCAGGGAACATTCCATGAAAAATAAGGGCAAGCCAGCTAATGCCAACATCAGGGTGTAGGGAATTAGAAAAGCACCTGAGAGAAGGAGATAAAAAACAGGAGAAAAAACACAATCACACACAGAGAGAAAACAATACATCTTTCAGCATTCACCATGGTTTTATCACACTTTATACTCCCCCTTTCCCCCCTGCTCAAATACCCCACTGTAGGGGCTTTTTTTCAAGATAGAGAGATTTGTTTCTAAATCCTGTTTTCTATAAGACTAAATAGTACCTGTAATGAAGAGACAGAACTACTGATTTAAAAAGAATGGCTTCACTTATAGAAAGTAAATTAATTTTTGTAAAATTACTGAAGGTGTGCTCTAATACAAGCAGGAACATTGCTCAGCTGTAGGCACCACCAGCCTTGTCCACTTTCTATTAAATCTCCAGCTTTTAATTTAAAGAAGAACAGAACCATTCCTTTGTGTACTTAGCTGTGTTTTGCAACTGCTGTGTTAAGCAGCTACTGGACATCAAAGCATGAAGATTATTTTCTATGGCTGGCCAAGTCCTGTGTCAAACAACATCTCAGGATGGCTCTTGTTCAAGTCTATTTAAAAGTGCACGTTAACCTGATATCAATGAACGACCTGTTCTGTGAAAGGGACTGGCACTTCTTTGTGTGTGCACAGAAGACAGGGAAAGCAAGAGCACAAGTTTCATAAACACAACCCGATATCCCCGCAGGAATCTGTTCTCATCACTCTCAGTGAATTTCAAACAATCAAGGACCCAGTTCTGCAAGGAACTGCAAATACCTGATGTGATTTCAGGAAGCAAACTGTCCCAGAGAATTAACTGGATTACTCCTGTGTTTCAAAACAAGGATGTAACAGTTGTCTTTATCAATCATGGGCAAGAAGCACAGAAAAGGATGCAAGCAGCAGCACAAATATGCTTTAAATGCAAAGTTTCTGCTGCAGCAGATAAGAAAAAAGATCTAGTCCAAGGGCTGACGTCACAACTTATTTTGTTTTCAGAGTTTTCTTCAACAAAACTGTAAGTAATGCAAACCAGCCAAGCTCACTCCAGTAAAACTTCTGTACTGAGAATGCCTCCTTATGTTCCATGCGCAGCTGTGTGGGCTGTGCTGCATTTACAGTCCAGAATTTGACTTCAAAGACTGTTAGGCAGAGCAAATAGGTGCATATAAGTTCTCTACAGTTACTATTTACACTCTCTTTAATTACCGGTGGTAGCCTGGCAAGTAGATAAAGCTCTGGAATACGAGCCAGGGAAGCCAGTGCTTCCACTTGGCTTTGCCACTAGTTCATTGTGTGAGCAGGTAGAGTCTCTCTCTGTCTCACACTTCCCAAGTGTCTGATCTGGGTAATTATTGAGCTGGGATAATTATTCCAGCTTAGATTGTTTGCATGGAAAAACAAAGGTGCAGAGGGGATTCAGCTGTTCTCTATAAACATACTAGGTATGGTATATAATATAAACTTAGCAGAAGGTAAGCACTGGGGAGGGAGAATAGCTATTTAGACAAGTAGAGGATATTGGCACATGGACAAAAAGGTGCATGTTGGTTATGAGCAAATCAGTAGAGTTCTGGAATTCTCAGGTACAAATTTCCAGTTAAAACTAAATACAATTTCTCCTCTCAGTTGGTACCCAAAAAGCACATAGATGCCTCTTACTCCCCTTTCCCATGAGCAGGCTCTATCCCAGTTCCCAGGGTGATGCTGACATCCAGCTTTGACAGAACATGCCCAACCTCAGGGCTGGCCCTTGGAGCTTGCCTTCCTCTCTCCTGGGGATAGCAAGGTGTGCCCACCCAACCCTGCCATTCAGCACAGGTACCTCCTCCATTCTGGTAGGTGAGGTAGGGAAAACGCCAGACGTTGCCCAGGCCCACAGCATAGCCCACCATGGACAGCAGGTAATCGCCTTTGTTTGACCAGTTGCCACGCTCCAAGTTCTCATCGTTGTCACTGGAGTGGGCATCTTTTTCATTTGTCAAATTGAAGTCCTTGGAAGAGAAAAGGGAAGGCTTGTGATCACCCATCAGGCAAGCAAGGCAGTCATATCCTCATTTCTCTGTCCAGAGGCGCACCTTGGCGTGGCTGGGCAGCTGGACAGGGTGGGCATAGCCAGCTGGGCTGCCAGTCCAGCTGATTCCTGGCAGGACAGCACAGACTTGTGAGAGAGGGTCCCACCAGAGAGCCCAAACACCTCCACAGACAGTTTTGCCCTACTCCTGCCCTAGTCCTTTGTGCTCTCAGCTCCTGGGGGCAGCTCTAGGAGACTCCCCTGTTCTGCCCCCGCACATGCTCAGATGCCCCCATACTTGTTCAGAAGTTCACATCAGCACATACCTGTATGCCCACTTTAAAAAACACCTGTCCTAGTGTCTTTCACACATGCCCAGGTGCTCATCCCACTTTACCTACCACTACCTGTCTTCATCTCACCTGCCCAGACAACTTCATACCTGCCCACAGCTGCCGACGTACCTGCACCCTGCTTGCCCGAGTGCCTCTATGCCCACCTGGACACCTCCACAACCCACCTGCTCAGGTGCACCCACACTTGCCTACATTCTCGCACACCTACCCAGGTGCCTCTGTACCCCACCTGCCCGGATGCCTCCGGCCAGCCTCCCCCCTCCTCCTCACCTTCTTCTTCCCGCAGGACAGAAAGCCGGGCAGGCTGAGCATCCTCATCTCTGCCGCCGCAGCCGCTCCGTTCTGCCCGCGCCGGCTGCGCCCGGCCCTTTATCGGACCAGGTGGCACAACAGCCCAGGTAGGGCCGCCCCCAGGTGAGGCCGCCCCCCGCCCCACAGCCCAGGTGGGGCCGCCCCCCGCCCCACAGCCCAGGTGGGGCCGCCTCCCGCCCTCGGGGCAGCCCCTCGTAGCCAGCCTCGTGCCCGCTGCCCTGCCTCACCTCTCCCGGTGACCCTCCTCCAGGACCGCGCCCACTTCCTCGGGAACACCCACCAGCCTAACCCTACCTGGTCACCTCACTCCCCCTCCTAAACACCCCCTGCACTCCCCACGCCCTCGCTGCTCGCGTTACCCCGACCCACTTCCCCTGCCACAAACCCGCCTGGGCTCGCTCCCCGAGTCTGGGCTCTTTCAGCCCTCGTTGCACCCCTGCCTGGCTGCCTCTCTGTAACCCGCCTTCCCTTCTAGCATGTCCCCCCACTCCTTCCCCTCTCCCTCCTCTTCCAATACCTACCCACACATTCTCCTCCTTGTCTTCTACCTCCAGGCTGCCAGCTCCCCGTCGAACACTGACCCTCACCTGAGCAGCTGACCCCACTACTCCCTGTGCTTCCCCACAGAGCCACTGCCTGTCTGCCTCACCTATGTTCACTGGCCAAAGACACTGCTCCACCCCTACCTGCTCCACTCTCATTCTTTCTTAACCTGCTCCATGCTGGAGTCCAGGCTCAGGAGATGCAGGAAAGCAAAGGGCACAAGGGGGTTAAACACCATGGAAATTTCAGCTTCTGAACACACCTTTCAGGTACAGGCACGGGAAGGGCAGGTCATAAAAGTAATCTCCAGAGGAGGAATTTGAGCAGAAGGACTTAAGGATTTTTCTAAAGCACTCCCCCACTTCACCCACCAACATGGCTGTGACATCCCACCCTTTAGGGGAAGGGATGTCACAGTGACCTTCCCCAGGCGTTCCGTAAGGTCACACACGAGGATACTGGTCAAAGCACACTCCGTGTACAGACATAAGGAGACACAGATTGACTGGGCACTTAATTGCTCTCACCCCATTACAAATGGTCTTTTCCATGGCTCTTTTAGATCCATACCTTGATAAATACTCTTTCTGTCCTCAATCAGTGGGACTTTTCGTTTAGCAAAGTGCTACCCAGCGTGTTTCAGTCCAGCCACAACTAAGAGGTACTCTGGGAGTGAGAAGTGTGTGGGACAGCACCTGAAAGGTGGGAAGGTAAAATCAGATTGTATTTTATTACCCCACGCAGCAGGTTCTCTAGGAGACTTCTGTTTTAGATACTGGATAGATGCCAGAATACTCTTATCATTGGAACAAAAAGCAAGTAGAGGTGCAGTGTCCTGACAGGACACAGGCTTTGGGAGAAAATAATAAATAAAAATTAAAGAAAACACTCCTTTACAAGCTGCCTGAAAATTCGGAATTGAAGGGGCCAAGCTACAACACCAAACACCTTCGGGTTGGTTCTCTATGGAACTATACAAAATTCACTCAGACCAAGGACACACTGAGAAATTAGTCCTTATTCTTCCATCTGTCTGAACTGTACGTAAACTAAAGAAGCCTATTTGACAATCTTGATCTGAGTTAAGAATTTGAAATAAAATGAGAGAAAATGATTTTACTTTCCATTCTGGGTAACTTCAGTATGTGTGGGTCACTATCTGCCTGGGGGGAAACAGAAACTTTCCAATAAACGATTTTGGGCCTAACAAAAGCTCTAAATTCTCTTCCAAGCTCATGATTCAGAACTGATTAGCAGCTTGTTTAGCAATGAAATGACATTAAAAACAACCTGTTAGCCACAGCCTCTCCTTCCATACTAGGATTAAGCAAATGTGGTAATGCTGCAGAGTCACTGCCAGTGTCATTCCCTCTGTGTTAACTGGAGATGACTAAAAGTAAAACTATACTGGAGGTAGCACTTCTCAGATGTGTTTTGTTTCTGACCGTGTGAAAGTTTAGTTTGAAATGCATTTTCTATATCTAAAGGAGAAAAGTAAAAATCACAGCACAGGGATAAATTCAGGGGTGAGCAGTGGAGAGATGAGTGTCTCCAGAGAGGATTGTGCCTAAAGCAGGGCTGTATTTCTCCTGTTAGTCATGCAGTTGAACAGCACAGCAACTCCACTTGCATTCACTAGGGGCTGAGTCTACCGGGCTGATCCCTGAAGGCTGGTTCCTCACAGCTGGGATAGCCACCCACTGACGAAGCACCATGCCAGCCAGTTACACCTGGAATGTCTCACCTAGGAGTACAGAATTATCAGCCAGCAAACCAGAGCCAGTTTGGCTCTACCTTAGATGAGATATCCCATCTCCTGACCAGCAGCCCAACTGACGTCATCTAACTTGGAAAGCACTCCTGGATTACTATCAATTCCACTTAATGTATCTTCTGTTAATCCAATGGGGAGAAAAAATAATTTTAAAATGAATTAATGACAATCTCAATGTGCTGAGAATACAGCAAACAATTCTGACATTTCCTAGGAGCAGCGAGATACCCATGTTTTCTGTTTGGTTGCACCAGTGCTATTGTCAGATGTTGGGTATTGCCCTTAGCTAACACAAACAGCTCTGGTGACACAGCAGATTGTGTTTGATGTGCTTATTTAAGAATATGATGAGTAAATTTTGTTCTTAACCTATATCTTCTGTGATAGCAGTGCTTACTAATATTGGCACCTGGCACACACATTCACAACTGATTCAGCAGACAAAACTGGGGCTCATTTACCTCTCCTCTTCCCAACTGGCATGAGCTAAAGACCAGGAAACCCACTTTGCAAATCACTTTAGAATGCACTAAATCCTGGCAGACCAACATCCACAGACCAACCAACCAACAAAAAGCCCCATGCTGGCCTTCAGGATCTTAGGAAGATGACCTAAATCATTAAACCGTCTATCAACAGCATGTAATTACTCTCATCCAGAACTCATAAGCAATGTTACACTCTTTAGAAGAGAGGATCAGAAAGACAGGCAGGACTGCTATAAACTGACAGGTGAAGCAAGGCAGAAAACTTAGAATGTTGGCTCCTGCAGCTGCAGAAATTATCCTCTCCTCTACAGATGAACAGAATCAAGCCTTACACTTCGCATTTAAAGTAATGCTTTCTGCCTAGGAAAGCATCAACCTTGATTTAAAGACAAAGTGATAGCAAATGAGTCAATTTCCTTGGTGTTGAACTTATCTATAGGCAACTTAGATGAAACCTTTACTGCTAACTTAAAAAAAAAAAAAATCAATCATTGGTCTAGTAACCCATGAAAGCAAGGCAGCATTCTCCATCTGGTGAGAAATGTTTTATTTCACTGTGAGCCTGCTCTAAGCAAGGTGGAAGTGTATCTACAAGGAGGGCATGTCAAGAAATGGCCCTTCTGCTTAAAAGACAGAATGGAGAAGCGATTATGGTATTGTCAAGGACACAGGCAAATTACAAAGGCAATAGTTTCTGAAATGGCCATCTGTGACTTCAGAGAGGTACCTATTGAAGCAGACAGGGTTTATAGCACTACACAGTGTGGGAATTACTTACTGAAGAGGCCTCGTGCCAGTACTGGCTTGCCTGGTTCTAATGGCCCCCATCCAACAGTTTGTGCAACCAAGGTATGAAACAAATTTTGCTTCCAACTCTTCCTTCAGGTGATGAGGTTTTGCTCATGGGAAAAGGAGTTGACATAGTATATATCCTTCCTGGATCTATTTTTCTTTATCAGTTTTGTGCTTTTCTGCATAACTGGGGTGTTCATTGCTGCTGCTCAACAGGCCACCAGGACGCACACATCTACTCAATATGGATCTCTACCCAAGAATTTGTTTTCATTAAATGGAAATCCTGAAAAAAATTGATTCAGAATCTTAGAAAGGGAACACTGAAAGTTTTCAGTAATGTGTGATGAGTTTGGTTCACTAACATAATGGTAAATAATACACTCTATTATGAATTATGTAATCCTATTGAAGACCTGTATTGGCAAAATCTCAATGATTGGTGCTTAATCAAATTTTCCCCCAACTTCAGGACTTTTGGATTCATCTCTAAGGCCATCTCAGAGGTGAGAAATGCAGCAAGGTCACTGCTACTTGCCTCTGTGGGCAGTCTGCTACCATAACCCAAAAGAAACAGCTGAAACCTCACTCGTTTGTCTCCTCACAATGGAACAGTCGCAAAAGTGCTATAAATGCAAAATGCTTAAGCCTTCAAAGTCATGCTCATAGGATGGGTGGAGACTTGAAACTATATGGAAAGCAAATTTGCCTTCAAGCATTTTCAGCAGGCTGCAGCCTGCAAATTCTTAATATTTTATGCACTAATCAAGTTATTGATGGGGAAGTTTTACACATGCATGTAGGAAAAACTTAGAAAGGCGGAAATAAATTTAAATATACCGAGAAAATGGAAAGGTTCTGCAGAACTGCTCTTCTGCTACACCGAGCCTGGAAGATTTTGCTGTCCCAGCCACTCAAGAGGAAGCCACAGGTCTCCATCTACAAAATTAATCAAGGTGTTTTCATGACTTTTGGCAAGATTGACAGTTCTGTATCTATGGTACATTAATCTCCACTTTAGTTGATTTTATTCAAGAGTTGGAATGTGCTCCTCAAACACTTCACTCTCTGAACAAAACTCGTTACAGGATACCATGGTCTTTTCTTGTAGCACTCTCTTTCTCCAGTCCCTGAGAGCTCATCAACTTGTGAGAGATTACTGAAGTTGCCGTACAGGAAAATATGGTTGTTCTCAAACACAGAGCTCCATATAGAATAAGGAGAAAAGCAACCAAAAGAGGACTAAATGTTGAAAAAGGTTTTAGATGTTCAAATCATACAACTGTCTGAAGATCTCTGCTGAAATCCAGACTTGCATTAGAGTTACCTAAGCACAGTGAACAACAGCATTTGTGGCCCAGGGCTCCTAATTCTCCCAGTTCTGCTTCCTCTTTTGGTACAGAGCATCTCAGTTTTCTATGAATCGTGCAGCCCTGTGCCTAACAAACATCCAAGCCTTTCCAAGATGCATCAGGCAGGTGTCACTCCACATGCCCCCTCCCTGACCATCCTAGAGGCAGGTTCCAAACACGTTCAACTTGTCTTTGAGCAACTGAAACACTCTGTAAACACAACACCTCAAGTATCGCATGATGGAAGACGTAAGAACAGATACAACAAAGAAAAGGGAAGAGATAAAGTATGGGAAAATGAAAAACCGGGAGTGTGCAATTATCAAAACTTAATGATCAGAGAGCACATAGGTGTCAGAATATAATTACTTTCCTATTAGGAAATATTTCAGAGGTGGGGCCAGTAGAAACTAAGGAGTCATTTTTAATTGAGTAAAATAAAGCCTAGGAGTGAGTACAGTAGTAATATTCAAATACGCTGCACTGAGTTCATCAATCTCATTAACAGTTTCATTTTTAAACTCTTCCCCAGCACCAAGTGCCAATATTTCTGGAGTTCAGCACAGCCAAGAGATGCTGCTAGGTAGTTTTTCTTCCCCAACCTCCCCGTTCTATGCTTTCTTGCTAGTTGCTAAAAAAAAAAAAATAAAAGCATTTCACAGAAGATAACATAAACGCATATTATTGAGAAGCTTTTGACTAACAGTAAGGCTTTGAAATACAGGCACTGGCTATCTCACAGCAAAAAGAAGACCTTCCAGCTCAGTCTTTTCCTTGAGGTAATTTTGCATATTGACATGCAGTCTTGCTATATGATAGCCAAGAGAATTATCTTTGTGATTGTCCTCCTTCACAAAAGGACAAAAGCCAGGCTGTTAGTCCTGCCTGATATCTTTGGAATGGAAATACCTCCATCAACACTTTCCTTTGTGTGATACCCGTTCCTGCAGGTTAGCAATTACTCTCAGAAGGATCTCATCCAAGTCAGTGGGGCTTCTCATGTAAGCCCTTCTCATGGGGCTTCTAAATCAACCTCATATCAAGTAGTAATGCCATAAAGTCACCTGTTGCAATAACACGATTCTGAGTCCAAAACAAAAAAGCAAGATTTGCAGGGACACTAGAACAATTACTTAGCTGAACATTTTCACAATTTGGAGGAAAAAAAAGGCATTTAAAAGAACTTAAATACTAGAGATATTAACATTCTTCCTTCTGCTATCTAGATCTCCTACAACTCTTTTCATCATTAGATTTAGAAATCCTTTCTAAAAGAAACTGGTCTTTTTACCTTGTTACAAGGATGATAGCAGAGGTAGGGCTCAAGTATTTAATATAGCACAAGTTTAGCAGAGAGCGTGTGGACTGCAGTGGACACAAGCACTAGACCCCATAATTTCTTTAGCTTTCCCACAGAACCTCATCCCCTCTAAAATCAGGGAGTGCATTTGTATTCCCCTTAAGCAGGGAAGAAAGCTGACCACCCCAAGGTAATTCATAACTGAAAAAAAGCTTTAACAAGAAACACCATAAGTTATTTTACTACCCACAACATTCACCCTGGTTGCCACAAACCTGGTCACTCCTCTGACATTCCTTTCCAGGCCCTCAGGCTCTCTCCCTCTGACTCAGGCTCTCCTGAGCAGCCCATCCTCACAGCCCAGACCATTCTTTTCTCCTGCAGTATCAGGAACAGCCATACCTGACCCCAAAAGCCCAGAGAATCGGCTGGGGATGTGAAGGCAACTCCCTGCTTCCCATGGCCCTGCCATTAACAAGGCAATGTGGCAACACCTGCTCAGAGATGGATCCTCTCAGCATACTCTCACCTGGCCCAACAGCCAAAGAGATGACATTTTCTAATGAAACACTGATTTTAACCAAGCCACTTAGAACTCCCAACACTGAAGATTTTCCAGACTTTGCCTGACTTCCTGTCCCTAAACTCAGGGCCCATAGATTTTAAGCATGTTATGCAGCATCTCAGCATGAAGCTTCTAGGATTACAGTTTTGGATTAGTGTTCCGCCTAATTGCTACTTGGGACTGGTAATTTATTTGGGGGAAGGGCTGAAGTCTCTATCAGACTTCAAGGAGTCTCAGTACAGAAAGGTAAGGGACTGAGTACTGTCCTGATGTGAGGTCTCAGTGCAGATGTGCCTCTGAAAGGTGAATTGCTAAAATTATTAGTATACCCAGTGGCAACAACCTGCTTCCACCAAGTAACAGCTGCTCTGTAGTGCAAAAGGTGGCTTCTTCTACAAATGTTTTACTTCAGAGGATTAAAAAAAAATACACTCCACTTTCCTGAAAGCTGAAGAATAGTGTATGAAGTTTTACACTATTATTTTTTTATTCTTGAAGGAACTGCATTTTCTGTGTCTGGTTTTAATGTTCAAGTGAAAAAAGTATTATGAAGACACATTTTTTTCCTTAAAGCTGGGGCAATTATATAAAGGCTGATATCTGGTATATTAGCATTTGGCACTCATCCGGACACCTCTGGATTGTGAAGCTTTGCAAACTTTTATACAGTCGTGAGTTTCTTTGTATACTTTTGGTCTGGCAATCCTATTATCTCCTGCACTTCTCATTACAAACTTCTCCTTGACTGGCAAACAAGGGAGTAAAGTTTGAACAGGAGTAAAGGAAGGCAGAGTAAGGAAATGCACTGACGTCCTTCCCATGAGATGAAGCAAGACACAAGAACCCGTGTTTATGCACTTGGCAGGGAACACCAGGACAAGTCAGAGACTACTAAAAAGAGCAGTCCCTGGAAAGTTACCATATAAACTGTGATGGACAGCAATTACTGATCCGTAGGGGCCTAGCTGTGAGAAATGCTCTGGTTTATAGTGGCAATCTGGGTGTGACTCCTGTACGATGTTCAGGTTTTCATCCCCAAAGGCTCACCTTCTCTCTGTTGGTTTCATTTTGGTTTTTTATGAACAGTTGCAAAAGCCAAAGGAGAGAACCAGATTTTCTGTCTGTGATGGGAAGTCTCCAGGACTGTTCCACACAGCATAGAGCATATGCAACTGCTTTTAGGACCATGTAAAGATGCCCTACAGATTTATTGCTGAGTTGTGCTAGCCAATAAGAAGTTAAAAATAGTAGCAAGCCCAGAGTTTACACAGAACGGCTACTTCAAACCCAAGAAATGTGCACAGAGACTGTATTTGTTTGCATATCCAGATATACGCTTTGCAGCCATACCTCCCATGCCAGTACACGTAGGAGTATTTGCCCTGTTTTAGCAGCATGAATTATGCAGTTAAAACACATTATATTTTCAGGCTACTGAATAGAGACGGCCCACCTTGATTAAAGAATTTAATCAAGTAATGTGATTAGATGATTTAATCAAATCAGATCCTGTCCTACTGACATCACGTAACATGATAACTTTCCCAGTTGCACAGTGCAGTACCTGGAAAAAGTCCCAGGAAACTTCCCTCCATTATTCCACCCAACCCCATGCACTTCTGAGCTGACATTTCAAGGCTTAGTACAATCACTCCAGAGCTGTTGCAGTACGGAGAAAATTTGAAACAATAATTTCTGAGTGTTAATTTTCATTTAAAAATTGATGATTTATGTCCAAACCGTAAGATTCTATATTTATTGATCATCACTTCACAGAATTTCATTAACTAAGCACATATCGCTTCCTTCTACAGTTGTTTCAAGGTAGCATTTCATTTAGGACATTCTGGTGGTAGATATTAAGCAAAAGGTCAGTTTACAGCATTGTTTCCAGTGGTGCTTGTGGTGCCAGCAAGTGTCCGGTTTTTGGGAGAAACGCCAATCTTGCTTATACAAGATTCTGTGGTTACAAAACAGTCCTGTGAGGCAGGGCTTTGTTAGTTACAAGAAAATTTGCTTTCACTTTGGAGTGAGGGGTTCCTTTGCTGTTGTTATTTTTTTATTTGCTCTCTGGAATGTGAACTTTAATGTTGGAATATAGTTCCATTTAGAAGGAATTGTTCAGCACATAACTTGGTCACCTCTATTCTGATACATGTGCGTGGAAATAGAAAAAATGTTGCCTGAATCTGAATCTTCCTAGCGTATGAGTCATGGTTGCCTTCTTTACTGGGACACTGAGGGATGGCCCCAGGTATGTCTGCAGCATTAAGATGACACTGACACTAAATTAGGCACTGGTAGTAACAGGGGCAACACATGAACACGAGTCCTTCCAGCAAGGGGTTAATACTGGCTGCTTTCTTTTTCCGATGTTTCAGTGTTCTCATGTCTTGGCTTTTGCCCATATGTGTTGTGGCTTTACAGGCTAAATTACACAGCTTTATGTCCTTCCTTTTAGTGCCCTTCCTAGCTAAGTGAATGTTGAAGCAGGGGAGGAAATATTGTGGTAGAAAGTAAAGCCAAACAAGAGGGCTACATTTACTCACCTGCTTAACTACTAAGACAATCACGTTTTTTCCATTGTATTCAAATTACATTCACTTGGGACTTACTCTGGGTGTGTACATCTGAAACGCTAAATAAATAGATGTTTTCATTTGTTAACCTCAACAAGGTTACAAGGAGGTTGATGGTGCTGTAAAAGAAACATTTTCCCATCAAAGACTAAAAGACTACTAGTGATACGAATTCAGTCAGAAATCCTGGTGCGTTTATCTTGACTGTTTCCTAAGGCTTTCACTTGACAATTAATATGCTTTCTCCATGGGCATGAATTGGCTGATTAGGTGGATGTGGATGGTGGAGAGGAAACTGAACCCTAGAGAAGAGTTCCATCTGCCACGCTGGCAAACAGATCTACTGCTATGCTGCTGGCTGTTTATATAAAGATTGAGGCCAGGTCCTTCCTTATTTGCCTAGATCAAGGCCAGATAAGATCTCCGCTAGTTTGAATATTTCAAGCACAATATTTAATGACATGGACACTTGTTTTAGGCCTTTCATTTAGGAAGATAATTATTGCAAACACAGGAGTACAATCACCACATGGCACTCTGAGCAAGGTCAGGAGATTCACAGGCACACTAAGGTCACAAATGATAAAACATTGACTGCAAATGGCTAACTTGCTAGCTTTGCTCCAAACTAGAAAGGATATTTGCCAGCTTGGCACCTGGATCTTCTTTACCAAAAGAAGGTATCAAGCATTCCTATTACAGGGTCAGGAAAAAAAGAAGTAAGTATTTCTATAAAAATTTGTTAGAATGGGTAGTCTGCAAGGGTTTATCCTTGTCAGCTTCTTTAGTAGGAAGGGTTACTGTGTTGTCAGAAGGTGCAAAGCAGGAGTTAGAAGACAGGCAGATCTAGGCTGTACAATCCAATACTCTGTGGACAGTAGCATCATTCCATTTCTCTCAAAATGATCAAACCACAATTTAACCTGTTAAGGTTTTCCACCTGCTACTCAGAGCATTTCTGCTATCTGACATGTCTGAAGATGAAATGTACCTTTAACAACTGTACTTATGCTTAATTAACTTTCTTTTCCTGCTTTGCTTTTCCCCCCTTCTCCTCTATCCTCCCGTCTTCCCTTTTGCCCTTTTCTATTGAGACCTGTCATATCTTTCCCACTCTGGTATTTCTAAGGTAAATAAACCAAATTCCTCTAGTCACATCTCAGTTCCCCTGGTCATTCTGACATCCCTTCTCTGCATATCTTCCAGACTGGATTAAGCTCCTCTGAACATGGGTAACCACAGGCAGGGACAAAGAGCAGGGAAGGCAAGGACACAAACTTTGAAGACAACCTAAGCATCCTGTTTACATGAGAACCCAAACAGAAGAGGCACATTCTCGAGCCATTTGAAAAGCTGGTGATCCCAGCAAGGTGATAAAGTAGAACCAGTAAGTCTAAAGTCTTTATCAGCTTAACACATTTATTTATTAAGGTGTTTCTTTGGTTACTGTTTGAAGGTAGTTTCCCATTGGAAACAAAACAAACTTAACTATATTTGCAGAGGATTAGATCACATTAGTCTGTTTTATAAAGAGAAAAGTATCTAGGAGGAAGTCACTGGAGGTGAGATGTCTTTTTTAAATGGCAAACTCAGTAGAACTGATTTTCCAAATAACTAACTCATTTCAAATTCAACAAAATCTCAGGCATTGAAAAAAATTTAAAAGGGAAAAGTACTGTAACATACTTTTTAAACTTTTATTTGCAAAATATCTTTTAAATTTTGTTGTAATTGCCTTTATTTTTTTTTTCTTTCAACTTAACCTGAGCATTTATATAACAACAGGCTCAGAAACAGAACAACTCAGGCAGGAAAGTACCTCTAGTCCAGACTCCTGCCTATCAGGTGAACAGGTTTCTGCCTTTTTTATATGAAATTAAGTAATGAGGATGGAAATCTAGGCTGAAGCAAGAAGTTAGGTTTTGCTTTATACTGAAACTATTTTTACCCTCAGAAGATAGCCAGGAGAAATAGCTTATCCTCATCTCAGAGTAAACAGAGGCAATCAGAGGTGGCCTGTTTTAATATTGTCACAACAAACATTTCTGCTAAAAGTCCTGAGATCTGTTTTAATGAACCTGTAGTAATGCAAATGAAATTCCCGAAAGAGAGAAATTGAGAAAAAACGTCCATACTTAAAAAGTCAATACCAAAGCAAAAGCCTGCTGGTGATGAGGGAAAGAAAAAACAGTGAAACAGAACAACTAAAAGCTTCTAACACCCTAAAATCATTTAAAGTTATGGGAAAAAATTAAAACAGGTATTTGACAGTCATACAGAAGCAATTCAACAGGAAAAAGGAGAAAAAAGTGATTAATCTTTCTGAAGCCCAGAGATGCAGTTTGGATATATTATGGCACTTCGCAGGCTCAGCAGGCAGAAAGCAGTACATAGGTCATCTCCTCATGCCCCATGAAACAGAAATTCTTGCCAGACCAATGCCAGGAAAAGAGAAGATGCTTTTCTTCTAAGAAAAAACCCAAACCCAGTAAAGACCTGAAGCATTTCCTCTCCTCAGCTCTTCTGCTGAGATGACATTTCAGATGATATGGGAAACCAAAGACTTGAGAGCAGGCATTAGGACAAGAAATCACAGCTGCTATTGCTCCAGAGTCACTGTTGTGTATCCCATGTTTAAACAATATGGTAGATTCATCACATACACAAATGTGATTGCTATGAAGCCTTACAATAATGAAATAATAACACTGTGATGTCATCCAAACCCTTCAGTTGTCTTTCTGCAACTCTCTCTCTCTGAGTCAATTGGCTATATCTATCCTCATTGGATTTAAATATATTTCAAAGTCTCTTTTATCAGGTCACAATAACAGATTTCTCACCGTTACTGAAATCTGCTAGGCTCTAAGGTTTTTGGCCACACTTATTTTGTATCATGAATGAAGAAGAATTTGCAAATGAAGTAGATAAAGTGTGGGGGAGGTATGTATTGGCTATTTCCTTTTCTCTTCAAGAAATGCCTTTGCATCTGCTCTTGTTTTTTCCAGTTTGGACTGACTGATATATAATCCAGACACACTTTAACCAACATACACAAAACCTAAGCCACATGCAATCACAACAGAAATTCCAATTTCACAGCAGGATGGTGAGAAAGAGACAAAGTTCAAGCTTGATTGTGGAAGAAGGATAGCAAGCCCAACTTGTTTGTTTACTAACACTATCTCCCCTCTGATGAGATGCCAAGCTTAGCCTGTGTACAAGCAAAGTTGAGATGAGCCTTGGAGCCTGTGTTGGCCACGTTGGTCAAAGACACTCAGATGACCTCCAAGCTCTTTCTAAAAATACCTATTTCTTTCTCTTCCAGAAGCTCCATGACAACTGTTTTCTATGGGAAGCTCACTCGTGTTTACAGTTGCTGAAGAAACCAAGACGTGGTAAGTGGACTGAAACCCAGGGCTAGTTTTCCTGATGACAGGACCAGTCTCCTCTTCCTTGGCCAAGTTTTCAAACCCTAGCAATGATCTGGGACCTTCTTGGACAGGCAATTTGAAACACCTTGCAATGGAGCCTGATGAATGTGCTCTCTGCCAAGGCAGCATCTGCACACTATCTCCATTCCTCACCCCTCTGATGGGATGCCAAGCTTAGCCTGTGTACAAGCAAAGTTGAGATGAGCCTTGGAGCCTGTGTTGGCCACGTTGGTCAAAGACACTCAGATGACCTCCAAGCTCTTCAGTGCTGGGAATGATGGCTCTTGGCTCCACTGAGGGGCAATTTCAGAGCCAGCTGAGAATAAAGCTGTTTGTTCAATAGCAACATTTGAGTACTGGAACAAACTCCCACATACATCAGTTTAGTTGTGTCTATTGAACAAAGTCAGCATCTGGATAAAAGGCCAGTACAGCCTAATAATCATGTGGAGCAATCCACAGCAAAACACCTTTCTATATACTTTATTCTTCCTTTCCCCCTTCAGCTCTTTTTATGCCAAAACGCTTGGATACCATCAGAGGTAGAGTCTCACTCGGTGAAGAAAACTTCCTTTTTAGATAAACGTTTCCGTCTTGTTTTTAGAGGTAAGATAGAAGTTGGATAGCACTGGACTCATAGTTTGCTTAAGCTAATAGTCAAAGGGTGTTTACAGCTTTCATAAAAGAATGTGATTATTTTATTCTTGTATTTATTCAAAATGAGAAATTATCATCAATCTCCTTCTATTAACATTTCATTTTCTTCCACTCAATTCTATTCCTTAGATTCTGTTTTGAAAAACTCAAATAATTTAGTGTTTCTGTGCCTACTATATTTTCTCTGGATTAGACTATTTAGACCACAAAGGAAATGTCAGGCTTGTTCTAATTCTTTGTTAAGCTACACCATCATCTGTCAGGTGGATGCCTAACAGATGTAACAGCCATTTCCTTTTTTATTTGCAGTATATTCAGATCACAGGACTTCTGTATGAGCAAAGAGAGTAATCTCTTTGTAGCAGAGCAGTAGAGCAGGTAGAAAACTGGATTCTAAAAGGCTACATAAAATTCCTTTATTTCCCAAATGGGACACAGTATGTCCCCATGGAAGTTGCCAGATTAGCTTAGGTTCCATTTAATTATATCTATTTTCACAAAACCTACTAAATGGACCCTGTGAAGATATGCTAATTGCTTTAAATATGGTAGTAACCTCCTGCCAAGCTAAGCCAAATCTTCAGTTGCCATGTCTTTTCCTTGTTCTTCCAAACTCTGACTCTGTCAGCAAGTCCTGAACAGAGAGAAAACTTAAAAGCCTCCTGTGTTGCAAGTCCATACTGAGCTAAAGGAATCATAGAATTATAGAATATCTCAAGTTGGAAGGGACCCATAAAGATCGAGTCCAACTCCCTTCTCCTCACAGGACTATCTAAGGCTGTCCCATATGACCAAGAATGTTCTCCAGACACTCCTTGAACTCTGACAGGCTTGGTGCCATGACCACATTCCACTGTGCAGCCTGTTCCAGTGACCAACCACTCTTCCAGTGAAGAACCTTCTCTTAATGTCTAGTCTGAACTTTCCCTGACACAGCTTCATCCAATTTCCTCATATTTTGCTGGTCACCAGAGAGAGATCAACAGCTCCCCCTCTGCTGCCCTCCCTGAAGAACCTGTAGACTGTGGTGAGGTCCCCCTCAGCCTTCTCTTCTCCAAGCTGAATAAACCAAGTGACCTCAGATGCTCCTCCAAGTCTTGCCCTTGAGACTTTTCACCATCTTTGTTGCCCTGCTTTGGACATGCTCTATAATTTGATGTTCTTCCTACAAAGAAGCATCAAAACTGCACACGGGACTCCAGATGGGGCTGCACCAGCACAGAGCAGAGCAGGACAATCCCCTCCCTCAAATGGCTGCTGATGCTGGGGTTGATGCACCACAGGACACGGTTGACATATTCAGCTTGCCATCAACCCAAACCCCCAGTACAGTTCTCACAAGTTAAAATACTCAGAAAGGCCCGAGGAGCAGGGATGCCTGGTTAGAATTGACCATTTCAAGATGCCACAAGGTCTATTTTGTAACAAGAGGGACCACCAACAGGCAGGTGTTAAATGCAGCTACCCCACTTTGCTTACAGAGTCCCAGAAATACACACATGCTGTGAAGCCCTGCTAGGTGTAAATGTAGGAGGCTTTAATAGCTGTCATGGAGCTGTGGTAAAGAGGCAACTCCCAGATGCTATCAATTGCCTGGCTCTGTTTCTGTTTTCTGGCTGGTTTGTTTTGAAAGTGTGAGGTTTATTTTTTTAAACTTTCCTTAAAGTTACTTGGTCTGGCATTGAGAAAGGTAATTTATTTACATAGAAGGGGCTGGAGTTTAGACACAAAGACGACTCAAGATAACCTTTCCTTCTCTGTTTTACCCAAAAGGAATTTACTGAAAGCCTTTATTGAACCCTCTCCTCCCACAGACTTGGGAGAAGGAAGAGGCATAAATGGATTAGTGCATGTTCCACCTGCAGCAGTCACAGAGTAAAGGCCAAACAGTGAAAAGTTCAAGAAAGTAGGTAACATTGTCACCTCACAAAGATCTGGGGACCAGGTCAGTTGTGAAACACACACTCACAGCATGGGGCTGGCCCAGCCTTTGAAACAAAAAGCTGAAAACAAGATTTAGTCTGACACCACAAGGAAAGGAAGCACTTGAGCTCAATCAGGAGGAATGTGCTGTGTTGCAAACTGCAGGGCTTTATTGCAATTCCCACTTCCAGTAAAATCACCAGCAGGGCTCAGTGGGGCTGGCTCTCTCCCCATCCTTGGCACAAGAGGCAGCTCTTGGCTCTTCAGTTTTGTCTGCTTAAGCCTCTCCTGTAGCTCTGGGTGTGTTGTGGTTTAACCCCAGTCAGCAGCCAAGTGCCACAGGCCACTCAGGTCACTCCCTCACCAGCAGGATCAGGGAGAGAAATTGGAAGGGTAAAAGGTGGAAAACTCATGGGTTGAGAAAAAGACAGTTTAATAGGGAAAACAAAAGCCATGCACACAAGCAAAGCAAAACAAGGAATTAATTCACTGTTTCACATGGGCAGGCAGGAGTTCAGCCGTATCCATCAGAGCAGGGCCCCATCACACGTAACAGTGACTTGGGCAGACAAACGTCACCACTCCAAACATCCTCCCCTTCCTCTTTCTTTCTTTCGCCTGCTTTATATACTGAGCATGATGTCATGAGGCATCTTTCTGCAATAAAGAACAGTGTCATAACAACAACTACAATTACTGCAGAAGGTTGCTGCAGTGTGCCATGGCCGGTGCCACAGCCAGCAATATCAAGTGGACCAGCAGGTGCATTGGTTTGATACCCACACAGGGTATGCAGATCATATCCCCATAATTGGCCACCCCCATGTCCTCCCCTTCTCCCCTATATTTGGTTCTCCCTCTAGAAAATTCTGTGTTCCTCGACCCCCCGTCAGCCCATGTTATTTCTCCCCTCCCACATTATTCCCCATTGGCTTTGTACCCCTTTTCCCACCTTATTACAACCCCTGTGTCCCTGCATTATTGCCTGTTTCATATTTTCCCCTCCCTTTTCGTAGGGGTATAAAACCCCCTGTCAAAGGCACTTCTTGGCTTCTTCGTGCCCTTCCCTGGATTTCTGTTGGACCCCTGTTCAATAAACCCTCTCCTGTTTTCCCACGAAGAAGTCCCTCCACTTTCTTTCCGCCTCTTCCGTGCACCCTCACCACCGGTGGGTTGGGTGAACCCGTGCTGGAGCTTCGCTGACCCTCCCATGCCCTGTGAGGGTCCAACAGAAATCCAGGGAAGGGCACCTCCCGTGCGGGCGGGTGCCCGGCGCTCGTGGTCACCTCGCTGGCTGGACGGACAGCGCTGCGGCAGAAGGTCATTATTTCATCTGTTCAGAGACATAACTTCACCAGGGCAAGAATAAAGTGGTAATGAAGGTGGAAGTGTGTACATCCCTCACAGCTCATTTTGTGTGTATTTAGCCCTCCAGTACAAACTTGCTGCTAGTTCTCTGTAGCTCAGTTGTATTCACTGTTTGCTGAACTTTTCTTCAAAATGGGCGAAAAGCTCATGGCTAAATTTGGGTCAAAAGAGATTACTGTGCTGAGATTTGGATTCGACTTTGTTTATGTAATTGGAAGCTCATATCAGCATTCCAAGTCTGAAAGCAAGACTCAAAATCAGTCCATTTTCGGTTTGGATTCTGCTCAGAAGAATCTAGGTAGACAATCCCACAAATAAATAAAATTTTACCAACATTATAAGCATCATTAACAACTTGATTATTTTTCTGCAGCTGTCTCTCTGCCAGCTGCCTGAAGTTAAATATCCAGAGTCAACAGGAACATGCTGAAAGAGCTGCAAGAAACAGCAACTTCATTTTTTCAAACAGCATCTGACTGGTATCTTCTGAAGATTGAAGATAAAGAAATATCAAACTCCCTAACTTTCCATCAGCCTAGAAAATCCTGTGCATTTAAGGGAAGCACACACATACAGGGTATGACTCTGTTGACTTAGGCAATGTGGGACTTCACCTGTTGCTTGGGTATATCTTTCTTGCAATTTCCTTCTCTTCAGATAACAGGAAGCTCATGTATTGCTTAATACAAGGATTTATGTCCTATAGTTTATGCTCCCTTCAGCAGCCTCCTCTTCCCCCCAGAACAGCCTTAAAGATATGCAATGTTCTTCCATAAGTGCCAGCAGCAGGGTTCAACAATTTTTCACTTTGTTTTGGTCTCTCCTTCACTTACTGCCCTTGCCACAACCTGATCTGTCCCTAGGATCTACCACAGTTAAAACATAATTGTTTTTGTAAGTAACTGGCCTGCAATATTAGCTTAACTACTGATGCTAGAAAAAGGCTCTGTGTTAAAAATAACATGCCTAAAATCATACTGAACACAAAGGATCTTGGAAGTCACATGATTTGGAATAAACACACCACAGAGCTACCATTTCTCATATACAGGTGCCTGGATCTGGCCACTTTGGCAGTCAGTGCCCAGCAGCTGCTGCCTATGAGTGCTGAGGAGTTGGCACCTGTTAGAGGAAAATAAACACTCTGTTATCTTGCCCATGAAGCAGTCACCCCTTTCCCTTTATTTGCACAGATAAAAACTTTCCACGCATATATTTCTACATTGTCCTAAACACTGACCTAAAAACCCGAACCATATCACGGTGGCAAATAGAGCATGTGAGCATGTAGCAATACACTGTTCACACCAGACAGAGCTCATGGCCATGGCAGGGATCCCTGGAAGGAAAGGGACCACAAGGCCATGACTAACTGAAAAGCAAGAATTGAATGTGAATCATCATCTTCCAAAGTATCAAAATCAGAACCATGTTAGGTAACAGATACACACACTGAGACAGACAAGCCACACTTCCCTTGCCAGAGCAACACAAAATTCGCTTATTATTCTTTCATAAGCAACCAACACGTAATTCCTGGCGGAAAGTACACACAGGACCCTCTCCTACAGTAGCTCCCTCCCTGTGACAGCCCTCCCCATCCTACTCTTCACGTGTGCTACTCCTGCCCACCATAATACCTCTGCACTTTTACTGCTGAAGAAGTATGGGCAGCAGGAGCAGATTCACCATAGAAACACACAGGCTGTAGGACTGTCTGGCAGAGTTCAGAGTCAGCTCATGTGGGAGGGGCACCCATTCTTATACCATCTTTCATCACCATCACTGTGGCATTCAGGTCAAGGTTAGCATGCAGCTCGATCCTGTCTTACTAAATGTAGCAATATGAGCTGCAGGAGTTTGTTTGGGTTTTCAGTTCCGTTTCTGCTTCTGATATTGATTTTGTTGGTGTTGTACATGCATATAAGCGGGATAACATTACATGAACTCAAATGGCAATGGCAGTACAAAGATGGTTTGTTTGAAGCACTATAAAAACCTTATGAGATCACAGACACACACACACAGTTGAGAGAATGTGTAAACAAAAAGAAATGTCTTGTATAAGCTGCTACAGCATTCTTAATCAGGAAGCTTTCATTGCTGTCAATCTCAGTTAGTCATTAACTTCATTGTTAATTATAACCCTCCCAAATTTTATTCCATATGATTCTTAAGATCTAGGCTTTCTGACTGAGACAATCTTTGAGGCCAACACCATAATACAGAAACCTGTGAGACAGAAGTGCCTGTCTATAAAAAAAGGTACATGGAGGTCAGCCCAACTAGCCAGGTAAAACTCTCTGTGCGTTGTGATCAACTTAATGGGTAAAGGCTCCATATGCTCCTAGTAACTTCAATTTTAATATTTTGTTCTAATACAAAGTTACTGCTTCCTATTATTTGTAAAACTTATTAAATGTAAGACAGATGAAAATTCTAAAGATTTAGTAAAACTTCAGAAAGATATTTCACTTTGGCTGAAGTCACAGGGATCTAAAGTAGGAAATGGGAGTGGACATTGACATTAGACAATGAACAATTTGTTTAAGCAAGGATTTACACTTTGTGACAACTCTTACAAATTGTGCAAAACACTCATGAAAAACCCTTCATCCTGTGATGCAATATCCACGCTTCTGCCTAGGTCTTACACACATATAGATCTTTTGGTTGCTGATTACAGTGACCTCTGCCCATACTTCAGCTCTCAGACTGAGGTGTTCTTTGCCACTGAGTACTTGCTCTTCATGTAAAGACGGTGTAATGATTTGTATGTTGTGAAGACATTTTGTACTCATTATTAATACAGCAGTATTTCCGTACTTTGAACATCTTCTGAAAGACCATCTGTATAGTTTTCAGAATTAAATAATGTGCAAAAAACAAATCTGTCAATGTTCCAAAGTTTACTGAGAACAGAATTTATGATTGCTTATGTACAGTGTCCCCTTTTCAACTTGAGAGCACTCCAACAAATACCTACATTCATTAGGATGGCTGTCAGGACTTCAAAAACTCTTCTTGGGACTGCACATAGAGGAAACATTATAAGCTTCCTCATTCTCTAAAGAGATTAAATGTTATGGAAAGGCTGGTCTATCTGAACAACAACTAAGAAACAAGGTCAAGCTCAGAAGTGGAGCCACCAGACAATTCAGAACCAGAGCTCTGAACTGCAACCCAGGTCTTACGACTGAATTTCAAACTTCCTTAGGTAAAATGCCATGTCCTTCCACAGAACTGGTCAATTAGATTAGAAATCTGGTAGGAAATTATATTTGATGAAGAATTTTGTATGAAGCCAAGTACACAGTCTTAAGCAGAAAGCAGCTTAAACAAAACTGAAGGTCACTATTGACTGTTTACAGTGCAGCATTGATATTAACTGGTGGGGAGAATTTGGTTTGGCTTTCGGCAAGGAAATACTTCTAAAGGTTATCACAGACTATCACAGGCTGACTGTGAAGTTTGGGGAGTGAGCAAGGGGATGGATTCTGGGAAAGGAAGGAGGAAAAGACTAGAAATAACTGTCAGGTCAGAACTACTTATTCTCTTGAGAATTGGATTTCCCCAGTGTAGTAATAACCTGACCTGATTCAGTGGAAATTATTCCAAGGCCGGGGAAAGGCAAACAAAAGCACATGTCAGAAAGCTCCAAACAGAACTGGCACTGCAGGATCAGTATTTCATCACCTCTAGGGAAAGACAGTCTGAGCATTTCCCACAGGGAATACCAAAACAATCTCCCTTGCCCTACAGGCACACGACTGGATCCAAGGCAATTGCAGAGGAGAAACCAATCATCTCCCTTTCCAGTAAGGGGCACAGACAGCTCTCAGTAATGCCATGCCCACAGTAGTTTCAAGGATGAACTCAGAAACTACTCTAAAAATAATTGGCAGTTGCCAAACTAAATACTCAGAATGTTCCACTTGTTTCATAACTTTATGTTTGTTTCTACCATATTGCTATGAACAGCTGTGGCACTTCTTCTTAGCAGGTGCCTCTAATTATAAGTTCTTATAAAAATTGTTTGCCACAGAGTCTTAGGAATGATGGAAAAAGCCCACCAGTCTCATTCTTTCAATTGCTGTTAGATCTAGATGGAAATTCACCCACAGAACAATTCTCCAAAAGACCAGTAACTTGGTAGTGTTGTGTAATGGGTCTATGGCAACATTAATTTTGTATCTGTTCTCTACAGAAATATTTTGTTTTGACTTCAAAGAACTTAACATTAATGTTTCTTTTAGTCCAATAGAATTAAAAATCTTGGGTTTAACACTGCTGAAGAAGTCATGAAATGCCTTGATCTAGTAAAAAATATTATGTTTACCTTGATCATTTAGAAGTAAAATGTATCAGAAAAAATTAATTGTTGTAAATTTAAAAAAAAGTCAGCTTTTCATAATGACTCCAAAGAAAATAATTCTTAGGACTTCTAGTCAGAAAAAAAATCATTTTTTTATTACATTCTAAAAGCAGGTGAGATTGATGGAATTACTGGCATCATTTCACTTTCTCATGGCTCGTAGTACATTCTTACAAATTTTAAATCAGAGACCATGTAGCTTGCCAGGCTCAACAGGGAACTGGAAACTGCAAACATCCATCCTGAGTCTGACACAGACTCACTGCTGCCCAACTCCCACCTTCTTTCTCATCCACAGCTCTCAGGAAGCCTGTGGGAGGCTGGGACATGCCTGGAATGCAGACACGTGGCTCAAGAGGGCAATTCCATCTTTCTGTTTCCTCCTATATGGGAACTGGGAGAACTACTAAGCTACAAATCTAACCTAAGATTATCCTTGCACAGCATTTTGTAGTGCAGAGCAACTCAAGACCTTGCGCCTGTTTGATTTACCAGTAGGACTGGTACAGGATTAAAGATTACGTCTGATTATTCAAAAAAGCTGTGTATAGACATGTGTTCCTCAGTCCTGACAGCTGATGTGCCTCAACAGAGGTAGAGCCCAGAGCTCTTGTTGCTACATCCCTTCCAGAAGCTGAGTGCCATGAAGAAAGAGACAGAGGTTCATCATATGACCAAAAGCTACAACTCCTTAACCTTCCTTCCTCCCTCATCCACCAACCAATCTGCCCTGGAATTTGGGGGCAGATACCAAATCACCTGTGGGATGCACCTGTGGGATGCACGTGTTGGCAGAACACTGTCTGAAAGCAAAGCTTGATCAGTTGTCAGCTGGTTCCCTGACAGCTGCTCGAGGATCACACCAGTGGTACAAATACCAAGACCACGTACTAGGGGAATGACTGTGGACTCTACAGCCCTTGAAGACAACAAAGCTGAACTTCTGGCAGCCTCTCAGAAGCTGATAGCAGACACAGGCAGACTGGGGAGGAGTCTGCCAACAACAGAAGAAACTGCTTAATCTTTTGTTAAATTATCAGGATACTATAGGGTACAATTAAGTCTTAGGACAGTGTAGGCTCTAAGGGCTGTATTTGGGTGTGGGAGAGGGGTGATTTTCTCCCTCCCAAAATTCGCGTACACATTCCTCAGGTCCACTGACCTCACTGAAAGGGTGGAGAAAAGTGAGGAGGACTTCACCAAAAGATAGAGGTGTTCCTGCAGTAGTAGAAAGTAAGGGCAAGACTGAGATTTCCTCCTTCTTTCAGGCCCCTATCCCACCATATTTGCCCCCTGTTAGGATTCCCCTATTGCCCTGCATTTCAGGAAAGTTAAAACCCCACAGTCTGCCTCCACCAGACTGGAGCCCACCCACACAGACTGCATTTGATGTCTTGTGCCTGTGGTACAGTTTAGCACAGTGAGTTCCCAGAGTGACAAGGCAGAGTCACCTCCCCACTGCAGTGAGAAGAACACAGAAAACTTTCCTCCTGTGTAGGAAAGTCCTTCCCCCAAAGACTTCTCCCCTCAAACTGATCAACTGATAAATACCCTGGGAGCTTCTTTGACTCATACATGGATGTAGTCGGGAAGAAATGTTCCCACTCATCTGAGGATAGTCTAGGAATCACAGTCTGACCAGAATGGTGCCTGGTTTCCCAACATCAGTTCTCAAGTGGTGCTGGTGACCTGCCAGCTGAGCACGATGCCACAGCCTGGCACAGACTGCAGAAGGTCACCCTCTCCAGCACCAAACAGCCCGTGGCAGGTGATGGATTTGCAATTCCTTGCCTTGTGGTTACTCTGTGCTCCAGCTAGACCTCCCCAAGGTAGTTCTGCTCCAGAGAAGGAACAAAACTGTTGCTCAATAGGGAGAGCTTTGTGAGCGTATGAGACAAAGCTTCCAAGAAATTGGAAGGAAACCAGGAATGCTTTGGTTGCCAGATTGAAAACAAACACTGAGTGGTCCCTCTCCCTCCCTCCATTCAAAGGTAAATACAACAGCA
>VZRV01008892.1:66136-121935 GCA_013398115.1 Falcunculus frontatus | reverse complement strand
CCCCCCCACCCCCGGGTGCTCCCAGCAAGTTTCTGTCCCATCCAAAAAACAAGGAACAGTAAAACCTCTGACCTGCTGCCTGGTGACAGAAAGAAGAGGAAGCAATGTCACTGACTTTGTTGAATGGTGTCCCAAGGCACATTACTGAGAATTAGAGAAAAACCTGTTTGGAGGATTAAGACCTGCAGCAAAAAGGTTAGAGGATTACAGTGAAATAATAGCTGATCAGTTCTTCAGGAAGTGCTACACAGGTTTTTCGTGGCATAATTTTGAGGGTAGTTTTCTGTGCAGTCTGTGCAGAGACCCAGAGGAACATTCAGTTACACCTACACAAATAATTGTTTTTTATAACTCACAGAAGAAGTTTAGAAAGCTATTTAAAAAAAAAAAAAAAAAAAAAGAGCTGACCCACAGAAAGTTATTAGATCAAAAATCTTGGACAAACACCACTATGTTTCCTACATCAGGCAATGATCACAAAAAAACCAAAACGCAGAAAGACAATTAGGATGAACCAAAGAAAGATCCTCTGGGGAGGTGTCTTCTTCTCCAGTACAGAGCCTGGAACAAATTTAGAAGCAGGCATAACTACTGGATGGTTGATTTAGTGTTTTCCAGTGATTTCTCTCAGTGCAGTAAAGAAATATATTTGCTAAAAAGTAAGAAAATTCTAACTGCAAGTATTTTGTCTTATAAGCCTTTTCTCTACATGTTGGAAGATGGAGAAAGAGGGTTTGATGCTGGAGGTCAGAGGTACCTTGACAGCCCACCACACCCTTTCTTCTCAAAGAAGATTTACGGGCTTAACTGGTGTTACCAAGCATTCCAACTGCAAGAAACTTCATTTTTTGAAGCTGAAATGGAGGAAGAAGCTGAAGGAAAGAAAGAAGCCATAGCTCCCCACTTTGTAAATCAAGCAGCAAATCAAGCAACTGAAGGAGGTGATGTGGTTGTTTATTTAAAGGAGTACAAGGCAGGACTCTGTATTATACTCTGTAACAGTTACATGTGCCAGGACCATCCCAGCACTACTCTCATCATCTTTGTGGTGGGGTTTGAGGGAAGGAAGAGGACAAGGTTAACAAATTTGGAAGAAACTCACTGTAAACAACCAACTCTCAGGTCTGACCATATGCAACTTGCTGCATTGGAAGTTAAAATCACTCAGCGAAACATGTTTTTTATCAGAAGGAAAACAAAAATAAAGCTTACCGGTTCTACTGAAACCAAGCAAAGCCAGGAAAAAGAAAGTAACCGTGGCACAGGAGACAGAAAACAAGTAAAATCAGACAGAAAATCTAACTTCAGGTCTGAGGAATGCACAACTAAAGCTCTGTAATTGCTGTGAACCAAATAGGAGGGTGCACGAGTAGAGATGGCCAGAGATTTGCAAAACAGACAAGATAAGCTTAAAAAAAGAGGAGTAGAACCAACAAGGACAAACAGGTTCAGATCTGAAATGCTGACCTGACAGCTTTGGTAGGCTGCACAAAAGCAAAAGGGAGAAATGGGAATGAAAAGAAGATTTGGCTGCTTCTGTTTTCCATCAGGAGTTATTGCAGTGTATGATACTAACGGGCAGCATCAGATTTCTCAATATTAGCTTTACTTTTTGTTGGAAATGGCAAAAAAAAAAATCGATAGTATGGTGTTAAACAGAATCTTACAGAAGAATGTTCCTTCTTGGCTGAAGCATGCCATTTTTGTCTGTGTGTATTCCTTCTACGTGCAGTTTTTATCTCTATTATTTCTTCAGTTTTGGAAAGTTAAGACATTAGTACCGAGGAATTTTGAAGCTTATCAGAAAAGCTCTAGAGCATTCCTTCAGTTCTTGTATATTAAGGGTTTATGAACATTTTCTCAATTGCACAAGACAGAGAAGACTGGAGGATTCTGCGGGCAGAAATTAGAGCTGCTGATAAATCAACCAGGTGGTATTTATTTACTCAAGTAATTACTTTGCTTCAGCTAGGAAGGAGAACAGCTTTTGTAAAGGTACCAGAGAAAGACATGGCAAATTTGCTTCTTGTGACCATATGCATAGAAAAGAGAACACCACTGTTCATTTGCAGCCCAGAAGGTCCCCAGAGGAGGGACTGGTCGCTGCAGTGTCAAACACACCATTTGTACTCTGATTATAGTGCATTATTCCTGGACTGTGCTTTGGCAGGGGACATGAAGATAAAGTCTGCTGCTCCCTTGGAAGCTGACAAACCTCCAGCAAGATTTCCTAACAGATAAAGACAATCATCAGCAAATGATTGATTTACTGAAGTATATTGACCTCCATGTAGTGAATATTTTTCTTCTCCATGATCAACCCAACTGGTTTGTAAATAATACTGATATCAGTGGCTCATGGGTGGAGGCACTGCTGCGTAGACATTGAAGGATCAGCAGTGGTGCCTATGACACCTTTTGACTTAGGAGTGTGTGAGTTTGCGTTTGCAGACCTTGTCACATGCTCTTTTGTTTTCAGCATGTTCAAATCACATTCCACCACATACATCATGGTTTTCCAATCTGATGGAAAACACAGCTCTGTGGTTTGGTGCCTCTTACCCATGATCCCTGCAGACCAGTGGACTACTTCTACAAAGAATAATTATAAAAGAACAGTCTAGTAATACTCTCTTGGTCTTACACTTTTCGTAGGACTTTTTTTAGGATTCCTATATCCAAACAGTTGGAAAAACACAACCTGGCTGAAGTAGGACTGTGCAGGAGATAAGAGTAGTCAATTATAAACATTATAAACATCCCTCTTGTCTTAAAATCTTGGAATTTCAGATATTAGACAGACATAGTGAAACACTTAAGCTCCCACTAGCCTGTCCTCTTCAAGAATAGAGCATGTATCCAAAAGCACAGCTGGGACAGACTTGATATTATGGGCCAGATAACTGGGAGGCATTAAAACCCAGCTCTGAGGACTTCTGTCCCTATTAACTTTTGACTAACTTTGTTTTTTATTTGCTGTAAACTAACTGTTTTGGTCTGGAATTTATTTATTACCCACATAGATGCCAGACTGAGCTAGAGCTTCTACTGAAACGTGTAAAAGAGCTGGAATTGCCACATGAAAAGAAACTGCCACACTTTCCAAACATAATAAATAATTCACTTAGGAATAAAGTCATATTCATATTTGTGGATTTTGTCACATTGAGTTCTCTAAATATAGTTTTTTTCTCTGAAGTTATGCAACTTTTAAAAAGTATTCCTATTTTTGCTATTATATTGCTATCTCCATCTGATCTGGTACACAACAATTTATGCCTGCAGCAAAATGCCTCAAACACAGAACAGAGCTGATTTCATCAATATGTAATCTTACATAGAATCTTACCTTATCTTCTGTCTTACCCTTTGCTTCTATGTAATTTTTTTTGAGAAGCCTTGTACACAGGAACCCCATTCTTATTATAGCTACACAACAAATTAAACTGACCTATTGGAATTCCATGTCACCAGGGCATGCACTGACGACTCGTGCAGTCCCATCATGGCACTCCCTGGGCTTGCAGAAATTACTAAAGCAATGATGTGCATAGTGAGTATTTGTAGGGAAGAGGTATTTTCATGATACTGTTTGAATAAACTGATATGGGCACAAGTGCACAGAGACACTGATTTTGGGCACCTCCATTTCTGGACATTTCAAAGAAGGTACTTAGGGTCTAATCTGGAAAGTACTAAACTTACAGAAGGTTCCAGCCGTCAGTGACTGATGAGTGAAACTAAGCACCAAAATATGACAAATCTAAAATTTAAGAACTTTGTTTCAGCCATCTTTTTGGACAACACCTTGGCTCAAAGGGAACATGGGAAAGTGCTTTTTATTCTCGCAAGAAAATTGTTTCATGTTGTGTAGATGACTCATTCCAGATAAAAACAGCCATTTACCTGTATGTATTCAAATTACCCTGAACTCTATAGAGTAGATTAGCCTTTGAAACAAAGGGTGTTACTGGAACCCTGATTGAACACTAGAGCATGCAATGCCTGATACATGCCCTGGGGAATTATTCATGCCATCTACCTTAGTTATCCAAGTATGATTAAGCACATAGTCACCTAGGAGAACATTTCCTCCTGCAGACAATGCATGAAAAGCCAAGTATCTCCAGAAGACAACAAAAAGACCTTTGGTCAAAAACTCATCAGTTTAGACCCTCCTCTAAACATACCAGTACCCTCCTGCTCTCATAAAAGTCAATGCAGAAAGAGGAGCAATGCCAGCAAGTAATTCAGATTTATAACAAACTGTGGGAGTACCTTTTTCAACACTGAATATAAAGAGAGCCAGAGATGCTGCAGCGCCAGTGGTATCTCTGCAGCCCACAGGGATTTTTCTGTGGTGCCCCAGCAGCTGGTCTGGCACCAGCAGTTAACCTTTATGAACATCTGTTTCATTGCCCTTCACCCCCCACTCAGCTGTGACAGCGTTCTGTGGGGCAGTGGAGTGTTCACAAATGTGTCGGTTTAATTACCAGAGTGGGACTGTTTTCTGAGTGCTGCACTAAAGACTGCCAAATCTCTCTCAGTTTTTATGACAAGCAGTAGGTCCACCTATAAAACAGACACACTGGATTTTTAAAGTATGGCTAATTGAGATCTGATTTTTAATGTCTAACACTCTTGGGTTTTTTTTAAAAAATACCTTCCACAAATAGTATTATTATTGCATCAAAGTTGTTTTCATACCTTCCAAGCAGACAGTTTTCTACAGCAGCCCATAATTCGGCACTAGGTGGCCTCTTTCTTCTTTCAGAGAAGGTCTGATACGTCATTATATCACCTAAGGACTTAACCAAAAGTAAAAAACCTTAGGCAAATCTAAAGAACTTTGCTCAGTAGGATTTTAAGACAAATATTGCAAAACTGCTCATTGTTTCCTAACTGGAATGCATACGCTGTAGCTCAGAATACAGAACTGATTATCTGTAACTTGGCTTGCAGCCTGAGCCTTGAGCAATGTTTTATCCACACAATTTCAAAGGAGGTACACACAGTATTTTATTCCTGAAAAAAAAAGCCCAAAACCACAATGTGCCTTCATCCAACTCATAGATGCAAGAGCATATAGAGGGGAAGAGGATGTGAAGATAAAACAATTACTCTCTTCTACTCAGCTTAGGTTTTGCCAGATGAGATCCAAAATAGCAGTCAGAGCTTCACCTCCCCTGTTCTGAACAAAGCTCATACAGTCCAACAGCAAAGGCTCTTTCTGCCAAGTGGTCTGCAAAAGCAGAAAACTGATGAATCACGGAGCATTTAAGAGACTTTCATGGATGGTAAAATAATTGAATGGAATTGAGGTTTCTAATGCAGAGACCAGCGACCAGCGGTAATAGTTTAATTGGAGCATTTAGCTTTCTTGAAGAGGCTAACACGGAAATCAGCATTGCCTACAGCAAGAGAGCACTCTGGCAAAATGGCCTCAGGAAAAGGGTTCTTAATTTGCCTTTCAGAATTTCCCAACCACCGAAAGCACAATCACTTCATTGCAAAATCACCGTGTTTCTGCAGGATAAGCTTTGTGCTAAACAAATGCTTGTAGCAGTATGTGCGATTAGGTGAGATCATATGAGGAAATAAAACATGTTTTGCCATGGTGTGGCTGAACAGCAACTTCCTCCATCAGTTGAAATGGGATAATTTGTTTACGGAGCCGGTAAATGCTTCTTGCTAGGCAAAGAATGAAGACTGGAGCCTGTATTGCTGGTAACTGAAGAGCCAGCAAAAGGGTGATTTATGAAATGCTGCTTCTCTGGGGAGTTCTGTGGACATCCCCATGAAAAGGAAAATAGTGACTTCTTTTGGTTGCCACATGAAACAGAACACGTGGCTGTCTGTGCCTTAGTCCTGTTGTGCCGCTGTGCCTCTGACTTAACTCCTCTGCTCCTTTGGAGTATTCTTCTTCTCAAACAAGTAACAGGAAGGGTTTAAGACCCCAGTGAAGTTGAAGAGAGATTTCCTCTACATACTGCCATTAAATATTGGGTCTGAGACAGAAAGGGAGCAAGGCCAAAGGAAATGCTCTGTATGACAGCTTTAGGTGTCAACTGCCAGCATTGCCCTACTTTATTATGAGCTCAGCTGGTCTGAACACCACTGTGCATCTACAGTAATGTTATAACAAAGATTATAGGACAGGCACAGGTGGCATAAAGAACGCACCAAAGATTTATGGCAGGATCCACAGTAGGAGGGAGCTCTGGGATCAACCTCTCAATTCTTCATGTGTCTCCAACCGCATCTAACTCGGGTCACCTGGCCTCATGTTACCAGTGTTGCAACAAGTCCTCAGCACTGTCACCTGCCCTGCTACACAAGGAAAACCTGCAAATATTCCTCAGTAATTATTCAGAGGCTTTCAACAGACCCTCGTGCTGAATCCACCCTGTTCATTTCACATGAATACCTGACATTTTTTAAATGGTGGATTTTTTTTTTTTTATGGCATGCCTTACAAGAGTCTTGCTTAACCCAAGCGCTGTCTTCGCAATCAACAAGTACATAATTTCCCACCCAACTTGGGTATGGCTAAAATCTGTTCCCGCCTTCAGCATGAAGACTGCTCTGAGTACTATTGTAGTTGAATTAGCTACGGGGTAGCCCAAAATTAACAACTTTTTGTTTTCATTACCTGTTCATGTTCCTCATTCATCCTAAAGTTACCTGCAAAGTATCAAACCTCAGAATAAAAATAGCTAGAAAAGCAGCTTGTTGTGCCATAGTTCAGATTCATGTTTGACTCAGAGCTGAAGGAATAAACATTCCTGACTCCTATTGGTAATTTCTTTTTCAGGTGTTCCGGTGGATGAAAGAAAAGTCTCTTTGCGTTCCTGCAGGGGATGAAGATCAAAATAAAATCAGATGAAAGACTATCAGATCCCAGGCTGAGAGCCAGTGGTGTCCACAGGGCTTTACCCAGTTAATACAGCATATTTAGTGTCATACTATAAAGTCTTTTTTTCTTAGACTTGTCCTTGAGAACAACTCCCTTGGGTTGTATAATTTCCCTAGCAAAAGCCCATATATACTGAACTACAGCAGCCTATTAGCACAGATTTGAAATAAAAATGAACCTTTTCACCATTAAACACATTGATTACATTACAAAGTCTATCTTGGTCTAGAAGCACATTCTTAAGCAGATCTTTGTCAAACATTTTTACTGCACACTGAATGCACATGGAGGAATCCTCTTGCAAAGAAGCACAAGCACTTTGAAGAACAAATTCTGCACACTGTACTTATCTAACAGCAGATAGCTAATACAGTAAAACAAGGACACTCAGCACTTTATGATAAAAAAGGATTCATAATGCTCTATAACCCTGGAGATCACAACAGTAGAGATTTGTATAGAGAGAAAAATTGCAGAGTCCTTCCTTCCCTTGGAAGAAACCTGGCTGTGATCAGTGGAGGTGTTTGGAGGGTGAGATGGAGCATATGAGTGTCATAAGATCTATTTCACTATGTGTAAAACTCCTCAAAATACTCACCAAAGCTAGTCAAAAAGCACAAAGTAATGCTGCTCAGCATCTACTGAGAGAACTTATCATGCTTCCCTGCAAGTGAAGGCCCTAGAGAGTTGTATGTCACATAAACATCACCTCTTGGGAGTGCTCCATTTTCTCCAGAGACTGGGTACTTGCTACTTATTTTCCACCCTGCCATGACACAGCTGCATGCCTAGCACACACTGTATTCCTCATTTTCACTTTCCTGTCACTGCGAAAGAGCCCATGCTTGGATGCTGTCCTGGCTGTTCCTGCAGATGTTTTGCTGTGCTTGTTGAAGGAGGCTGTGCTTTGGGTATGGCACTGCACCCTGGCTAGTGGGACATTCCAGAGTGCCTGGGGCTGGGACAGCTGACAGCACAAAGAGCAAGTTTAGGGCACAGACAAGTTACTTCAGAGTTCAGTCCCATGCCTCCAGCACAGCAAACACCTCTACATGCATGTACTTCCTCCATGATGAATGAACTGCAACACGTGTGGGCAGAGAGATTCAGAGCACAACCTCACAGGCATCACCAGGGAATGCAGAAGACACAGTAAAACCCAAGTTGAAACAGTAATAATTAAATGCTGGTTCTGTCTCCTCATGGATATATTATATGAAGGTGATATCTTTTTATTTCATTGCTTTAAGTCTCCACAAGCTCTCCCACACATCGTTCAAGGGTAATTGTATCTCATATATCCAATAAATCTCTGGCTAAATGCATTTCATGATTACACCACTTCCCTTCCTGACAGAAATTCTTCTTACATTTTTTGCAAGGTGAGTGGGATTTCTAGAGACAGCCTTGTCTCTGTTCCATTTCAGCTGTCTGTCGTGTAGACTTGACAGCTGTTGGATAAGTCACATTTGCACTGTTGCAGTTGTTGATTTTCTTATTTAAATTTACAGTACTAGAAGCCAAAACTCACACTGGATCCTGGCTTCCCATAACTGCTTGTCTTGCAGGAATGAAGCGGAGCTTTGTGATTTTATGTTTGCTTACTCTGAAGAGTTACTGGTTGTCAGAAGGGGATAAAGGGGCAAGTTCAGATGTACCTCATGGCAGGTAAATTAATGTCATGACTCATTCACTTCCATGTCCCTCTGCTTTGTCCCTGTGAAGTGCTCTGAGGATTAACATAGTTCTATCTGGAGCTTACAGTATCAAATCCAGCCTCTGCCTCAGCTGAAGAGGAAGTGGAAAGTAAACATTTGAAAGAGGCAGTGAGAGAGGTTGGCTTGCTCCCTATACCCAGACTCTCTACTCCAAGACCCCACTGTTTTCAATAAACAAATCTCTTTTTTTACTCCTTTTTATTATTATATTTTCTTTCCCATTTTGGTTCTAATGAAACCTGGCAAACAGGAGGGAGCATCCTCTCTCAGACAGGTACCTCACTGGATGCTCTGCCAGAAGCATGGCATTGGGCTGACCACTGCACCCAAACCAGAGGTTATCAGATGTTGAAGACAGCAGCCTGGGCTCCTTCCGTAGACAGGTATCTGGTAAGGCAAAGCCATGGGAGACTCAAAACCCTTCCTGGCAGAGCCCATGGGCCACAGGAACAAGCCCCTCTCTGTTGCACCCAGCTGGATCCTGCAGCAGGCAGACGTGAGGAAAGCACATCCCAGGACCTTGCTGAATGGAGCAGCCCTTCCCAACAACAGCAGTCGTTTTCCTCCATGGGAAGGAGATTTCAGATGAGATCAGCAAGGCTGACAGCATGGAGCAAAGGCTTCCAGACCATCTTGATCCCCACACTTCAGGTTTCCTGCATTCCTGCCAGGACCACTCAGAATATCCAAAAGGCCTAATTTTCATAGGGAAACACGAGCAGTTCACTTGCTCCATGGCACCATCTCGCCCTTCAGCCAGGACAAGGGGACGTGTTGTGAGGGGAAGCCAAGTTGTGGCAGTCAGCTTCAGAGTGGCAAGATGATATTCCTGCTCAGAATCTGGCAGGAACAGGGACAAGTGTGCTGAGTGGGTGCCAGCACAAGCTTCAGGCCATGTTGACTTCTCAGGGAGAACATGCTGTACCAAACATTTCTTACTGTATATCTTACATAAACAAAACATTTAGCTCACCACCCAGCACTAGCTCATAATAAAAAATGCCACTGACTTTCTCTGCTGCATATATTGAAGTTGTGCAGTCAAGTCAGCCCAGGGCACGTGCAGGATGCTCAAAGTGGTCTGAGCAGTCATTTAATCTGAGAGTAACCAACTAGAGCTAAAAAAGGAAGCCACAAGCAGGTTTTGCTGAGCAAATACATCAGAGACAGACCGACCCTTGTAGGAAACCATCTCTTCCATCTCTCTCTGGGGAAAGGCCATCCCACAGGTCCAGAAGTACTCCAGGACATTCCCCTCTCCAAACCCATCAGAATTTCCACATGGTACATCACAAAACACCCACTTCCACAGTGAGCTTTCCTCTCCACTGATGCTGCTGCACCACAGCAGAGCCAAAATCCAGGTTTTGCTCATAAATTCATCTTTCTGCACTTAAAGAGTGGGCAGCCCTAAGCAACCATACACACTCCCAAAGTCCCTGCCAAAACTATGTGAATGGCTCTAGTGTCCCAAAGTCTGGGGGGGTGCTGTGGGATGGGCAGGCTGACCTGAGCAGGGCTCCCAGGCTTGCACACCCCATGAAAGGGCTGCAGGACTCCTGCCTTGGAGAAGGGTCTGCATTTTTTAGGAGACTTTAAGACAACATAGGGCTTGCAAAGGACCAGGGTGGGAGATATATTGGAGTCTGAATGACAGAGGTTGCAGCCCTGCACAACTATCAGAATAATTTTCAAATATCAGCTAAACTTTCTCCTGAAAAGAAAAAAGAAACTTCTAAATTGCAAGGGAAAAAAAACTACTTAAATTTCTGTCCACATTCTTTTGCTGAAAATCATGAAAAAATAAACACAACATGCAGAAACTGTGAAACCCCTCCCACACACACATTTTCCATTAAAAGTCCCTCAAAAATCTCATGAGAAACTTAAGTATGATGAAAAAAATTCTTAGAGCTCAACATTAATCAGTTTGCTCTAAAAATAAAGCAAAACCCTTGATACAGCACCTCCTCTGTTTTCCCCCTCTTGAGACAGAGTTTTTGGGATTTTTTTTAACCACACTGCACAAATTCATGACCTATTAGAGGTACAAGGCAGATCTAGCAAACAAAAAGTCACACTGGGGTCACTCAGTTTGTCACTCTTGCAGAGTATGACCTTCAGGGTAGACTTCTTTTGAAACCGCATTTTGAAAGAAAGAATTTTCCTCCCCTCTCAGTTCACCTCACATTTAATACTCTTTTTTTGTTTCCCTGTTTCTAGGAAAGGGACACTGGGAGCAGCTGCCTTATCCCCTGCAAGTGGTTATCAATCCCTGCCCCCAGCAGCCAAACATGAGTTTGTCTCACAGCAGTGGGAGATGCTGCATGGCTGCTCTCTCCTTGGGAAAGCTTCATCCTCATTTTCTCCAGCCTCTCACAGCTGTAAATGCAGCTGGGTTTCAGATTCCTGTAGTATTTCCCTAACAGCGTAAGTCTGCACACCAGGCAAAAGGCACAATCCTTGTTAAACACTGTTGTTTTTTAACAGGTCCAACCTGACATATAGAGAACGTGCAGCCTATGCTTCCTCTCGAGACAGGTACAGCTGGAGCACAGGTACCACAGAGGTCAGATGGTGCAGGTTAGCTTTTGTTTTGAGACTCTAAAGACGTCAATTAATGTCCCACTTGTGTTCATTACTGACCTGTATTGCAGCAAAGGTAAAAAGCTTCCACAACCTCTTATTACCCCTCTGAGTCTGCTGCCTTGAACACCTGGTGATTTTCTTTGTTTGCTGGTTTGTTTTGCTGTAGCACAACTGCGCTGCTGTCCTCATTGCTAAGTAATTGACAGTTTGTCCTTCCAGAAATACCCAACGCCCCAAACACTATTAGTTCCTCAGAACATTATCAACAAAAACATTCCAGGGGAACTGCATTAGTAGCTCTTCCATGTTCAGCGATACGCATCTCTCCAGCCACATACCCCACTACAGAACACTAGAATAGGACAGGGAGAGGGGGTTACTTATGGTCAGGCCCTGTTTTGCCAAGTTCTGCACAAACTTTTCATCTCACATCACTCTGAGACAGGCACATTTCTTGTGTAACCCAGTGAAGAAACTTACCCCTACCCTACCAGTGAAGGATGGCTCCTGCACCAGGTTCCCATGGCTTCCAGGCAGTTGGGACTTCCAGGGAGGCCAACCTGACCCATGGATCAAAACTGTGAATGCAAGCCTCAAGAGTAACTCATCAGAGACAATTCCCTGAAATTAATGATCACTCAGCCCAGGGAAAACCTGCAAGCAATGGAAAAAGGTGCTAACAGACCCCTCTTTTAGACTGAGCCTATCAAAGAGTCCAAGAGGACCAGTATCTCTCCAGCAAAATAAAATTTCAAATAAACATCAGAAGCAACCTCAAAATAGAATCAGTATTTCCGAAACACTTTTTTTTCCTCACTCATTCTTTTAGTTAAAATGAGTAAACTCACACCATGGTTTTGCTTCTGGGTGACAAGACAGAGTCACTCAGGATTTCTGTATGCAGTACTCCAAATTTACAGTAGGCTGCCAGCATGGAGCAATTGACATTTAAAATGCAAAGGTCCACACAAACAGCAAGTCCTTGCCACAAAGGCTGCTGGACAGTGTGTGGGGCTCAGCACGCCCACGCAGCAGTGGGACACTGCATGTTCACTTCCTGCAGTATTTTTGTGACATGTGACCACATTGAATCAAAGAAAGGACCCTCTGGCCTATGGACATGTTACGTGCTATAAGAAAGGTATAAAAACGTGCACTTTGTGGTTTACTTTCCCACAATAATACCCTCACACCTTCAGCAGTCTGCAGAACCATGTCTCCACACATTCTCAGGATCCCAGGCTGAAGCAAGCTGGAAGTATATTTGAAGCATTTCACATACATCTCTAGACATATATTTTAAAAAATTAAAATAAACAAAATAAATGCCAACGTATTTTCTTACAGATATGTACAGAAGTATCTGCACTACTTTATTTACACACTCTCTAATGAGAATCTCTTTTAGAAAATCAGCTTAGGGTATAATACTCAGCACCTACGCAATTGTAGCTATGATGTAATGGTCCTTCAGTATATTTAGATTTCTGGCATTACACTTAACACTTGCCTGATCTCAGCCATACAAAAAGCTGATATTTAAAATGCCATCAATACAGTTATTTGTCAGAACCTTCTCTCTGTGTACAACTTGAGTTCTTGTTGTGGAAAGGAAGGAGGAATAAATCCCCATGTATGACAAAAACAGATTCTCCTTCAAACAGCTGGTGAATGAATGGGCACAAAACAAAGGGAGAGGAGAGAGGAATGTCACCACTGCAGGGACATCCAGCTGCACTGACATCACCCCACATCATGTCCCAGTGCCTACAGGAAAGACTCAGGCTCCCCTTCTTTGCCCATGGGGGTTTCAGCATCTCTGAAGCAGGTGCCCTTCCTCACAGAGGAGCTTTCCCGATGGCTGTTGAACTGATAAACTCGTCTCTTGAACAAGCGGTGGAGCTTCTCCTGGAACTGGTTGCCAATGAAGCAGTACAGCGGGGGGTTGATGCAGCTGTTGGCAAAGGCCATGCAGATACCGAACGGCAGCGCGGTGTCGATGACCCCCATCACCTCACAGCTGTTAATGATGTTCATGTGAGCCAAAGCATTCAAAAATGTTAAAACGTGGAATGGCAGCCAGGAAATCAAGAAGGCCATGACGACAGCAGCCACCAGCTTCAGGACTTTGTCCCTCTTCTGCCTGCTTTTCCCAAACTCCTGTGCTTTAAGCAAGTGCCTCCTGATCCAGATGTAGCAGGTTGTGATCACTGCCAAGGGGATGAAGAAGCCAAGGGCATTTTTCAGGAAGGCGGTTGCCACAGACCATTTTGCATAGTTCTCATAAGGAAAGGCCATAATGCAAGCATTGACCTCCAAGCTTTCAATGTAGTAAGTGTCTCGGAAATAAAAAGTTGGGAGGGAGGACAAACAGGCGAGGCCCCACACAACCAATGCTACAAAATAAGCTTGTTGTGGAGTTCTCCTTTGGGAGTGAATAGGATGGACAATGGCGTGGTACCGGTCCACGCTCATGCACGTAATGAAAAAAATACTTGCAAACATGTTCAGACATAGGACAGAACTGGAGATCTTGCACATGAGAGACCCGAAGAGCCAGTTGTATCCCTGTGCATAGTAGGTGGCCCAGAAGGGGAGGGTGGCCAGGCACAGGAGGTCTGCCATGGCCAGGTTGAAAATGTAGATATTAGCAACTGTCTTGGGGCCAGTGTGACGACAGAGCACCACAACCACCATACTGTTGCCAACCAAGCCCAGAATAAAAACCACAGAGAAGAGGGCTGGAATTAGAGAAAACTGATAATCTGAAGAGGTAAGGGGGCAAGGAGGGGATGAGTGTGACATAGCCGATGAGTTTGTCAGTGCTGTAGACAAGACTTGGAGACTTTCCCTGGTGGTGACAACTGGGGAGTAGTTGCTCTGCATGGTGGTGCTGGTGGAAAGGGAGTTTCTTCAGGAAATTCATGGGCTGGCAGCACTTTCCTATCACATCACACACCTGCAGATCAGAAACCGCATGTTAGATGTGCATTCTGCAGCTGTCTTAGCTCTGAAATCACACAGTCACAATAAAATAAAAATAAAAAAAAAAATTTGAAGTTATGTCAGTAAGCTGAGTGCTGAAATACCAGGCAGTCCTGCTGAACTCCTTACCTCCATCCCACTGACAGGACACAATTAGCCCTAGAGAGGTCACAGCATGTTTTAATTAGCCTGGCAGAGAAGAGAGCAGCTGGGGTTTATCTGCGATTACAGATGGTGCTTTCTGTGGCCAGCAGAGCAGAAAGATTATGGACTCAGGAGCTGGAGATAATTTGGGAACGTCTGTGACCCAAAGTCCACACTGGAGCTCTTTATGATACTTTTCTCAGTTTTCTCATGCTAGTTCCAGCACTCCGAGCAGTTAAAATAATATAAAAAGGCAGTAGTCACCAGTGGAGATCAGGTATGTCACACCTGAGGGTCTCCCGGGACTCCACAGGCATGAAAGCAGCATTTTAACAAGACTATTAGGAAAGCAAGCTGAGACTTTTTTTTTTTTTTTTTTTTTTTTGGATTCACATGGCTGGATACGAAGACACTGAGGAGTCTTTGCAAAATGTCATTCACTGTCGGTGTCCTTCTCAAACATATATGCATCTCCTTCCCTCTTAATAGCTTTAGTCAGAACAGTAAAAGAGATAATTTCAATGTAGACACAAGCAATAAACTCAGTCCGTGCAGGCATTGGATTTAACAGTACTATGTGCCATTCATTTAGAAATATCAGGACTGGATTTCAGCAGGGGAAAATGTAGCTATAAAACAGCTAAAATAAGACAGTTAATTGACAGGTCTGTCTTTGTTGCATTTCAACAGCTTGTGTCTGCACTCTGAGCAGGACATTTTGCAAACTTTAAGACTTTCTAAGTCAGTAAAGAAGATATCATACCCAAGTATTTTATTTTACATACTAGAAAGAGGCAGTTAATTTTTAATTAAGTTTTTGTGGAACCAGTCAGCCATTTAAGAATTCTCAAGGAGCCCTAAAAATAACAGAATTTTTCACCATGACAACAGACTTGGGTAATAATTTGTCATTTAACAGAAGACAACTGATCATTTCAAACGTATTTTTCTGTATCAACAGTTTAATGTACAGTAGCTTATCAGTTGTTCAATGCAAAATATGCAATATACTACTTCGGATATACTGACAAAAATTTAATTTTAAATATATTGTCTCAACAATGAAAATTCAGAGGGGGGATTTCTGCAGAGTGCCGGTATTTAAAGTCACAAATAGTTGATCATAAGCCTATGTTCTGCATTTGAACAGGTCTTAAACCCAATGAAAGCTTTTTTGTTTGGGAACACAAATATTCAGAGAGGGTCTGGAGTCCCATTTCACCCTTAACTGTTATGTGCTGAGTCCTTCAGTCTAACATATAGAAGCTGAAATCTCAGAACAAGTCACAAAGCATTACATACCTCACTGACTCCTAGTAGAGGGACCACACCATAATTACTTGTAGCTGCATTACAGAGAACAAGGTTTCATTGACACACTCCCCCCCTCTGGTCATGAGCAACTGGTGCCTTAGGATCTGCTCTGAGCTACTCATTCCTACTCTTACTGCAGACACAAGACACTCCAGCACAAATTGAATCAAATCAATGGAAACTGTGTTCTAAGAGTAGATAGAAAACCTACCTCTCAAACCCCACATTCATCTGGATGCAGCTCTAGAATTCTGTGCTCCTTTTTTCCGTTTTCCTTCTGGTGAGTATCACCACCAGCAATCTGCTCTCTCATATCTTCCCTTTTCCCGCTGGGAGACTTTAACCCACATAACTTGAGAACTGAAATATGAATGCCTGCCAGCTTCTTTTCCTTTTGGAATCAAAACAGTTTGAGAACCCCCTTTTCCAAGGCCACGTGAGCTCATGCAGTAAATCAGGAGAGAGCAACAAGACAGCCAGAAAAAAAGAAAAAAAAAAGAAATTAAGCAAGCAAGAAAAAGGAAACTCACACAAATATCCCTGTGGTTTTCTACTGCAGATCTTGGGCCAGGAGGATACACCCACACACAGCCCCTTTCTGCCCTCCACGTGCACACACAACACGTGGGAGCCTCCATGAAAGGACTCATGCATCTCTGAGGGCAGGGGGATTCCCATGCAGTCCGTGGAGTCCTAGCAGTGGCTAACACATTTGAGAATGAAATAACATTTGGGAATGAAACTAACTGGCTGTTACTCCTGGCAGAATTGACTGTAATGTGAACACAGAGAGACAGAAAGTGGAGGAACATCACTGCATTCACAACAGCATTGCCTGTGTAAGGGGGCTGATCCCATCTCCCAGTTAGTTTGGATGGGAAAGCCACTGCCCTATTCCTTGCAAAGACATGCACACTGCTGGGACTAAGGAGGGCAGCAGGACAAATCCACGTGGCTGAGAGCAGGCTTGGTTCTGAGGCTGCACTGGGGTAGGACATCACCAAAACGAGCTCATGCCAACTCCCATTCACACGACACAGAGTTTTTACATCTGCTCCTTCCTTGCATCACATGCTGTGCCTGGTCCCAGCCTCCTCTCCCTGGAAGGAGCTCCAAGGGGGCTCCTGGAGGATAAGAACAGGAGCAAAGGAAGCACCCATAGGCTTAAACATTTTGCCCTGATGCCTGAGTGTGATCTCCTCTGCAACAACTGCCCATCTTCTGGGGACACATGTGCTGTGCTCCCCAGCAAGGCTTCATGTGCCAGACAGAAATCAACCACTGGAGTCCCTGTGGCCAGGGATGTGTCCCTTTGCCCCAGCCAGGTGCTGCTGGCTGGTTTTCAATCACTAGCCAGTGCTGGAACCAAGCACATCCCATCCTTTGAACGCCAGCACAGCCTTGGAGCAAGCTGTATGCACCTGTGGTGGCTTGGGGAAACCCCAGCGCCTGCCCTTGCTCCAGGACTGTGCAGCACACCAGAGACAACGGGGGTCACCAGCTCTGTTTACACCAGAGTGACCCAGAGGAGAGACAGAACAGGGAAAACAGCCTTTTACCAGCATCTTCAGGGGAACCAAGGGCTGAGCAGGCTGTGGAGAACAGTCTCACCAGTTTCACCACAGCCCAGCTATGTCTTTGACCAGAAAAAGCTTCAGAGAATGTTGAAGAAGCCTTTCAGCAAACTCACATACATCCATACCCTGGAGGTGAGTGCTACATTCAAGGCAGACAGAAGAGTCCGTGGCAGCTTTTGTCTTTATCTGCCTCATAATTCAAAGTCCAGTTCTTGGCATTTTCTGTGCTAAAAGGAGACTGAGTTATTTAAAGAAAGGGAATTCCACACAGCATTTCTATTTACCACAGTGCATCAATTTACTGCTTCAAGGACATGATGACAGAGCAGTCGGTGGTCAGGACTGTCAGGCTGCAAGCACACAGTGCCTGTGCTTGGAGCAAACACTGGAAGAGAGAGAGTCATGAGTCCTGCTGCAAAGGAGAAGAGATGCACCTTTTGCCATCAATTTCCCCTGTACACATCCTGCCTGGGTTCTGCAGGACTGCTGGCTCACAGGTGAGTAACCTGAGATGTCAGCACTCACTCTGAACCATATTTATTAACTTTTTTGGTAACAGGATGTGCCAGGACACCCTCAGCCAGTAGTCCTTGCTGCTAGTTGCACACAAGCAATCGGTAAAAGGTTTTGCTCCATTCCTCAGCAAACACCCAGTGAAGAAAAAATGCATGAGAATGTTTATTTTTCAAAAATAACAAACACTAGTTGTTTAGACCTAAATATAAGGTTTTCCTTTCCACACAACTTTTGGTCCTTACAGATACTGACTGTGTTTATTCTGTTTTGCCTACAAAACTGAGACTTTAGCAGACAAGAAATGGCCCTGATGCACCCAGTGCAATGGGGGTCATACCTCAGGCTGCCCTTTGACAAATCCTGCTCCCATTCTTTCCCCTGCCAATGCTCAGTGCATCTGATTCTTTATCTGATCCCAAGTTCTCATTGCAAAGCTTCCTCTCACTAACGTACAAATCCCTCTCTCTTCTATTTCCCCCACCATTTCTTTCTTCCTCTCACTATTTCTGAGCATTCTTGTATGGCTGTGAAAGGGATGCCCAAGTTGTTCATGCACAACCTCATGCCATGTAGTGCTGCAGTTGAGCTAATGCCCCCTGAACTTCTGGGATGTGTTTTCCACAGCCAGGCTGGTAAATCCAGCACATGGATTTGCTCCAGCAGAGCCCAGCACACAGCTCAGCACAGGGCAGAGCCTTTTTACTGCTCATCTGGCTGCAAAGTTACAGAAGCTGGAGTTTTCAACACAAGACCTGTTTGATTTCAAATGAGTAGCAGCTTGAGCTTTCTAGGGGTTGGATTTGGGGAAGGATTTTAAGTATGTCTTTTATAGCAAATGAAAAAAATCACAGTTCAAGAGGAGCAAGAAATTTTTTGCAGGCTCACATACAGAACTTAGGTTTGTCTTTCTATCCTTAAGCCTATGCACCTGAAGAGGTCAAAAGGTCACCAGAAGTGTTAAAAAAACCCCCCCAAAATAACCACCACCACCACACACAATTCAAATAGCAACTTCTGATCAACTGTACAAATAAAAAGAAAAGGATCCATGGACTCCAAGTCCTAGGTCTTGGATTTTGCAGAGAAGTGCTGCCGCTGTCAGGGATGGAATATTCCAAACAAGCAGCCTATCTGACTGTGCCAGCAGGCTGTCAGAGCCACCTCTTGAGGCTAAACCTTGCCAGCCTACCAAAGGCTCAAAGTAATATGAGATCCAGATGCAAACTATATTCATGAGCTTGATTTGTTCCTTTTGGAGAAAGCAAGAGGGGAAAAAATCTTTTATAAATGTACTCCCCAGGATGCGTAACCCAACATAGATCACATTGATTCCGTTTGGTGTTGATTTACAGCAGGATTCCCTGACTCCCTGGTCCCGCAGTTGGCAGCAGGAGTTGGGGATCGAGCATGCACTGCCAGGGCAATGATGATTTTCATCATGCCAAACCCTGGGATTAGCTCAGTTGGATGGAGCATGCTGCTAATAATGCCAAGATTGCAGGTTTGATCCCTGCATGGGCCATTCACTCAAGAGCTGGACTTGATGATCCTTGTGGGTCCTTTCCAACTCAGAATATTCTGTGATTCTGGGGTGTGTTGTGCCAAACAACAGGCCTTCTGCATACACTCCCCAAAACCATCCTGCCTGCAGCTGGGCTCCCCCAGCATTCCATAAACTTCTCTAAGCATTCCTCCTTCCTGTATTTGTTTGTTTAAGGGTTTCTTTAGAGATTCATTGCTCAGTCCTGCAAGTAAGATTGGAGAATCTACCTCACCCTTCCCCAGCCACAGAGCACTCCTGCAGAGAAAGCTGATTGCTTGCATCCTTTCTGGGGACTCAGGGAGGGGAGCAGTTGTGAGCGGTGACCTTGAAGGTTGGAGTCCAAGGCAGTGAGTCCTAGTCCCATCCAGCATCCATGGTTCTTGCTGGGTCAGTTCTGGGTCTTAGCACTGTCTCATGTACCTCTAAAGCACGATCAGTTCTGGCAGTGGGTGTCTGCAAACCCAGTGTTTTGGCCAAGAGGAAGAACTGCCAGCATTCTCAAAGGCAAGACCTCCGTCAGTGTTTCACTCTCCCTCCTGGAGCCATGATTTCACAGGGAAGCACTAAACAGGCCTGGGGAAAGCGATGCTTTTTCACTTCCCAGCAGCACAGCAGTGAACACAAGGGCCACCCAGACAGGGCCCATCAGATACAGGGTCAGAAAGCTCTTGACCCATTGAACAGACCTTCTATGCTGGAAGAGGTCAGTTTTGGAGCAGTTCAGTGACAGTGACAGAGCCATTTTGGAGGGAAGAGGGATGCTCTTTCCACCTCCAGCATGCAAAAAACTTATCCAAAGCATTTATTTTATCAGAGATGTTTGTGTGCAGCCAATAGCCCTGCCAAGACTGAGGTTATCCTCCATGACATTGTTTGTTCAAATTATTGGCTGTAAGCATTTTACAAGTCCTAAAAGTAGTAAAGAAAACAAACACATAAGTGATTTTGGAAACCAGCTGCATCCATTGCTATTAAAGGCAGGGAGTGCACACACACCCTGGCACCACTGCCTGTTCTTGGGGCAGGCCTGCTCTCGCTGAAGGCAGCAGGACTTGGTCAAAACTCCATTCCTGGGTGCTGCACAGCTCCCAGCCATGCCCCCAACACAGATAAACCACCAGACTCCAGGGCTTGCCAACAACAGGCACAGAGCCTAAATGGTTATAGCAGCATCAGTGGCAAAGCACAGCATTTTGGCAACTGAGATGACAACAGGAACCCACAGTCAGCTTTCGTAATTTATCATCACAGGTAATTTTCTCCTACTCACTTCTCTCAAACCAGTTCCTGTGATGAGCAGCAGAAGTCAAGACACTGATGCCCATAGCTTGTGGGAGAAAGCTCCCTCCTGTCTAACTTCTGCTTTATTAGTACTAATATAGTTGTTTATAGCCTGGCATTTAAAGGATGTGGGAGAATGCCTCACACTTTTTTTTAGGGTCTCAAGGTGATATTTAGGAAGAGTTAGGACTCTATGGAAAGTATTATAGAGTTACAGAGCACCCAAAGGGTCTCTTTCCAGAGATCTTTTAAAAACAAAAATCTTCCTTCTTTTGCTGTTTTGAACTATAACCACTGCAAACAGCTTTTCCGCTTTTTAAGTGTTTTTACTAGAAATTTCTCTTGTGTTCCAAGAATACTGAGATACACACAAAAGAGAGTTCACCAGCTAGATAAAGCTTTGGGGGTGTCAGATTTTTTCTGACATTTGAGTATTCCACCTTATTTAGTCAATCTTTTAACCAACAAAGCTATTAAGTGATTCTGCTCATTGCATCTTTTCCCAACAAAAAGTTTAAAGAAAGGAAACCTTGCTCTTTTAGCTTATTAGACCAGCAAGACCATCCCAAAGTAGATGTTTTGACTGCTGCCTCCATCTTCTAAAGAGAATTCATCTCCTTAAAATCTACGGTATTAGGCAAGGCTCTTGACATCAGCTACAAACAATTTCTGAAGGGGATGTGCTAGGCTATAAATCCCAGATGTCAGATAAATCAGTGACTTAAAAAAAGACAATAATACAACCATGGTCATGCGGTGGGTGGAATACATTTTAACAGAAGACCTGCAGTGGTTCAGCTTTTCCATTAAAGCAGGACGGATGAGCCACCTCAGCCAAAACACATGATGCACTCCAGAAAGCCTTCCAGCAGATGGAGTGAGACAATCAAAATCCCTGCACGTGGAGCACAAAGAGCTGAGCTTGGAAAAGAGAACCCAAGAGTAGGATGCTAATATTTGAATGGACCATAAAGGGAAAGTTTGTTAAAAAGGTAGCTAGAGAAAAAACTCATGTCAGTTCTTCTCAAGCAGCATGTCCTTACCTTGTTTCCACAGCACTTGGCATGGCAATGACTGCAGTAGAGATGCTCAGGAAGCTGGAGCTGGACAGGCAATGCTGAGCACTTCTTGCACAGGGCACTGCAGCACACACAGGACATTCCGGTGGCCGCTCTCTTGGACCAACACTCAGCCCCCAGCAAAAGTTTAGCTCTCTACAGTGCTGAGTGCTGGCACACCACTGCATTGCTTCCACTGCAAGGACAGCTGCAACCAGGGCTGCCATCAGTAAGTTCTGGCAGCCACAGCCAAGATGCTGGCAAGGCAGCTGCCACCTCACATCCATGCTTTGTGGAATCTTTACAGGGAGCAACTGGAATTGCCATACCTCTGACAAAGTGTAAAAATCTGGTCACTTTGATACTTATGGGTTTTCTTGGCCCTAGAGGCTCTAAAGCAAGGAAACGTTCTGCAGCTGTATGGTCCTGTTCCACCACAGTGTTTTAGTCCAGTTAAGCAACATCTGGCAGCAATGAGCTCCAAGAGCTGCATACTTTTGGTCTGAAAATTTCCAATACGAAATCAAGCAGAGTTACAAAGAGCAGTGGGCTTAACTAAGAGCTAGAACAGGTAACACTGCTGGAATTACAACCAGAATTACAACCAGAAATAAAGCCTGTGCAGAATAAAAAGTTACAACCAGAAATAAAGCCTGTGTAGAATAAAAGGGACACCAGAGCAAGAGATCTATCTTCCTCAGCCTGAGCTACAAACTTCAGCTAAAGGCAAGACCATTCCCAAGCACATAGTGCAGCTCACTTGTCCTGTACAGAGATCAGCAGAAACCTGTCTCCTTCACAGGGTTGCACAGACAAAGTGATGGAGCGATGGATATTCCTAGCTATGCTGCATCAGGAGGCAAGAGAAGCCATGAAGATCCCAGAAGCAGGACACCCCTCCAAGGTGATGTCCTCAAAGGAGCAGTCCCAGCTGAGCCAGGAATACAGAAAACAAAGATTCACCCACCAAAACCTTTGGCCTGACCCCAGACATGATCAGCTGAATGGGGTGAGCAGTGCACATTTCTACCTTCCTCTGGGGCTCCCAAGACCAGCCCCTGGGCACGGTGCCATCACTGCTGCTCTTGGTGGAAACCAGATTTTGGCCCCCAGTAACACTGCACCAAAGCCTGTCTAACTAAATAAATGATGTTGTTTACAGCTGAAAGATGGTCTCCATTACACAACATGATCATCCTGGCCAAGCTTCCAGGGAGAAGCTGTCCTTCAGGGGATTGTTGCTTGAAAAAATGAAGAAGAAAACAGAAGTAGCTGAAGCCAACATAGCGATTTAACAGCCCAGGAAACCTAATCTGCTTCTGCTGAGAAAACAACAGAGCTGCAAATTTGTCCAGTTCATACTTACTGTTGGGCATACTATACATTTGGGGGGTTAGCCACTGTCTAGACAGAGCTGGCAGAACAGGGGAGAGAAAGAAAACCCAATCTGTAACACATGAAAAAAGAAAAAAGCTGAGACAGACCAAGAAATTCAGAGGAAGGAAATGCATTGGAAGGCAGGAGGCTTACAAAAGGTGCTTCAAGCACATCAGAACACATGAGAACTCCAACAGAGAGAAGTGGAAAAGACAAAAGAGTGACAAAAAACACAAGCAGCAATTGTGTCACTGGCTGCCCTAATGACACATCAGCTGCAAGCCCTGGGTCTAGTCTTCCTGTCATCACAAGCAGAATGATCAGCCTGGAGATTGCTGATCCCTGGCTGTTGAGTGAATCAATCAGGCCCTCAAATGCACTTTCCCTTTGCACCGTCGATATAGGACAAAAAACAGGGCAGGGGCAAGGACACAGATTTTTAAGGACCCAAACCCAGCTCCAACTGCTCAGAGGCAGCTTCCAATGTGCTGGAGACAGGCAGTGCCCCGGGAAGGACAGTGTGCCCTTGGGGTGCTCCATGTTTGACCATGGGGTTCATCTTTCACCACTCATAGATGGCTCAGGGCTTATCCCAAGAAGGGGCACCGCCAGGACACAGCACTCCCCTGTGTTCTCCCAGCTATCAGAGAACATGAGGATTGCACAGCTCCTGGCAGTCTCCCATTTTACTGCAGAGGAGTCACAGCTATCACCAAGGCAGTGCTCAGGGCTTGGTCACAGCTGCATTTCCCTGTGCCTCAGCCCAGGGCATCTGTCAGTGTGTGCAGCCACGCTGGGGTGAGAGCCCTCACCTCACACCTGGATGGCAGAGCCACCTTCCACTGCCTTTGCTGAAGCTCTAGCTGGAGAAAAGCACAAAAATTCCTCCCAGAACAGTTTTTTTGAGCCAACTGCCAAGCAGACTCTGAGAATGGTGATAACCCATGAGCAGGAGCTTCTCCCAGACAGCTGCCAGGGGGAGTCTGTCACCTGTTGCTGTTTGCAAAGGGCAGGAGGTGGGAAAAACCACTATCAGAGCATGATGCTGGGCTGAGAAATCTCCCTGCCTCTCAGGGCAATGCTTAATCAGCTTTGACGTACCTAAACACTTAATCCCCACGGGGCTGCAGCAGGAAGAACCAGCTGATTTATTTTCACTGTGCACAATCCAACCGACCCTGCCATGCCCACGGTTCACCTGCCCAAAAGGTACATGCTCTTTTTCTTGCCTCCTTCTCTACTATCCATCAGGTATTAGATGCTGTGGCTGATGTGTGGCTGGTCATGTTCTTTCTTGTTATATTTATATTTACTTGTGCAGCAAAGGCTGGGCTGAGTCTGAATGTCTCCAATTCATGCCCAAGCATGTGCAAATGTACACCTGAAGAGACCATCCTCTGCAACAGAGCTGGACTGAAAAGCCTGCCTGGAGAAATAGCAGCATCCACAATCTCTCTAAACCTCTCCAACAATTATTTGCGGATTCTCAACACCAACACCTTCAGAAATCTGACTTTCCTTCACAGCCTCTGGCTAGATGGGAACAATCTGACTTTCCTGACCCCAGGAACTTTCCACACTCTCAGCAGACTGCAAGAGCTGCACCTCAGCAGGAACTCACGCCTCACCTACCTGCACGCAAACACTTTCAGAGGACTATTAAACCTCATCAGCCTGGATTTGTCCCACTGCAATATCTTCGAAATCCACCCACTTTTATTTTCACACTTGCCTTCTTTAGAAAGGCTTGATTTAGCCTCCAATAACATGCGGTACGTCCCACAAGCCTTTAGGAACCTCTCCAGCCTCACGAGCCTCTCCCTGGAGGGCAATCACATAGAAGCCATCGGCAGAGATTCCCTGAAGGACCTGGAAACCCTGTACGATCTGAATCTCAGGAAGAATCGGATATGGATCATTCAAAATGGAGCTTTCGCAAAGCTTCTCAGATTGGGCATGTTAAATTTAGGACACAACTTCATCACTGATTTGCCTAATCAGCTTTTCGATGGGTTGAGCCAGCTCAAGACCATGCACCTTGAAGCCAACAGAATCACTGCTGTCAACTGCACCTTCAGACACCTGCTCAACTTGAGAAACTTGTACTTGAACAACAACCAGATCTCCTCGATCTCAGACTCTGCTTTTTTATACTTAAACAAGCTACACTTCCTTCACCTGAGCAGAAACAACCTCAGCTCCCTACCCACGCGCTTGTTCGCCAGATTGACCAAACTGAAGTACGTGTTCCTGTCCAACAACCCCTGGAGGTGTGACTGCAGCATGCTCTGGTTCTGGCGCTGGACAGCCACGCACAGGGCCGTCATTGAGGGGCTGGACTGTGCCTTCCTGGGCCCTCCCAACACAACAGCACCTGAGGATCCCCACCCTGGGGACCTGGGGGACTGCACACTGCCACTGGAGCTGGCCAGTGAAGACAAGTGCAGGGTGGCCAGTACCAGTGTGGCTCCCGGGCCCCCCGCTCTGCCCGGCCGGCTCATCCTGCTGGCACTTGCCTGCCACACGTGGTACAGTGTGAGGGGATGGGGCAGCATGGTGGCCATGTTTTAATGGTGTTTCAATTATAACGTGGAGGCTACTTATTTTTCTTGAAATTTGTTTATGAACAATGGTTTTCATGACAGGTGGATTTTATATAGAAAAAAAGAGATTTTATTATATAGGAATAAATTATTTCCTTCATGGGCAATACTCTAATCTGAAATGCTAACATCAAAATTCAATGCAAATGCTCACATTGGCAAGTTCAGGGCTGGGTCTTGTGCTGGTGATGTGGGGCCGGGAAGCACATTTCCCTCTGTCCTCACCATTTCCCAACTGACCACAGCCAGGTGTGACCTCCCTGGGAGGTGCTGCCTTCCTGTGCCCAGCCCATACTGGGCATATTGTGGGTACTGCTGAAATAGGAATAAATTGCACATGCTCCAATACATCTGGAGTCCTTAAAAAAGGCCCAGTCCACCAGCATCACTGTGAGCATGTGGTACCTTCCCACAGTGGGCACACAGGGATCTCTGCTGTTGGAGTGTAAGACAGTGTTGGAGGTGTGGGCAAAAACATCACCATGTAAAACATTTTATTGCTCAGCTGCTCCTCACAGCACTGAACCTCAGCTAACGTGGCTCTGCATTTACCCCTGCAAAGAGGTCATTTGTCTCAGGGATGGTCTGTACGAGTTGTCTCCCTGCATGCCACCAAGGAGCTCTGTCACAGCACCACCCCAGTGCCATACCCCCAATCTGCCTCCCTCCAGTGGCTGGGAGACACAGAAAAGCCTTCTCCATCCTCCTAAATGGAATTTTCCATTTCTGCAGGTATATTAAAAACCCTTATCCAATGTTTACTGAGTGCTTGCAGAAGGAAGCAACAGAATGTGTGCCAGACACACCACATTTGTCCCTGTCCTTAGAAGAATTATCCCAAGCTGATAAGAGGTAAGAGACAAATAAACCCTCGTTCAGGGCTGAAAACACACAAACCAGCACATTTTGACATGGGAAACCTGCCATGGAGTGCAGAGTAGGACCAACCTTTGCTGTTGCACCAGGCAAGGGACCAAGTGGGGCTTCACAACAAAATCACACATGCTGCATCCTTGTTATATTTGTGATTAGGTTTGTGCAAAATATTTAACGGCCAATACAATAAATTTTTTTCTTACATTTTTTGTGCTGTTTCACCATCCTCACTTTCTTCAGCTTCACATACTTTGAAAAGTAGTGGAAAAAAACTCCAGTTGGTTTCTTGCCTTTGCATTCCTCTCTATCAAGCTGCAGTAGAAAAAAGCAGAAGCAAAAAAGCGAGCAAAGTCCACCTCAGCAATTTTTAAAGCTCCTATAATATTAGATTTTTTCCATCGAATAATATAAATTGGCAAAAAATTTATATGGACAAGAACCTTGCCTTCTCTGAATGCTTTGAGAAAATATTCCTTCCACTTTCACACCACCACCTCATTAAACAGTAACAGGAGCACAGCTAAGTTGCTTCCTCTGTGCTATGATAAAAAGTGATAGAAATATTCAACAAGGTATACACATTATGCTCAGGGAGAACATGTGGCTACATTTTCAAGCCACAAAAAATGAAACTTGCAAGGAATACAAGAAAAAGGTCAGAAAACACAGGCCCTGAGGAAGCAGTCTGGGCTTGAAAAGCCTTTTAAAGGAGGATGTTGAAATTAAGGATAAGGACAACATACACCCACAAGGGCAGCAGCAAGTTCAACTGTTTAAAAAAAAATTCAATATGAACAAAGCTGACACTGCTAAAAAACGTTGGAAACAAAAAGCATGTAATTGAAGAAGCAAAACCAAGTATAAATACTAACAAATAATTTAATATGAAAGAGGAAAAGAGTTTCAGGAAGAAGGAAATGTGCTACAGTTTACATCTCCTGTTGGAAATTTTAGGTGTGTTTGACAAAACAAACTATTTGAAAACTTGCTTGTTAAGAGTGTTTACTGGAAAGAAAGCACTCAGTTTGTCCTGATTGTCCTGCACTGGACCTTCAGTGTGAGAGATCCACTTTGCTTGGACCCCAAACTTTTCTTTCTTAAATACATCCAGCACAAGGAGGAGATGCTTTCCCATTCTGTAATTGTCAAAGTACCCATTTCTCCTCCTTTAACCTGGTACCAGGAGGCAAAAGAGGCAAGACAGGACAGATGCACATGGCCACTTCCAAAGTCCAAGAATTTTGCCCTTAATTACACCACACCTCCAGCCAGTGCCATAAATTAACAGACCACTGCTTCAGTGGGATGGCTGTGACTCCACTTACGGTGTATCACTCCATCTTGAGTGAAAACATGCAATTTCCTGTGGGAAGCTTTGTTCACATACTTTTCTTACAAAAGGAATTGTACCAGTGGAAAGTTTCCAGCTGGCTCTGCACAAGGCTTCATGCAGGGAATCACTGTGGTGGTTTGCTGACACTCCACACTCAGAGCAGGGAGCACTCCCACCCAGTGCCACCGCAGCCCATGCCCTCACCCCTCCAGCAGGCAGGGCTCCTCGCTCATCTCCTCCCAGGTGCACCAGCCCTCTTCAGCTCCCTGTCAAATTCCTCCTTCTCACCTACCCTTTTTTCATCTCCTACACATAGAAAACTTAAGCCCCTTTCACTCAATTAGCCCTCATACAAATGTTAATCACTGAAGCCCCCAAGGCACAACAATACAGAGGCTGCTGCTTTAAACAAACTCCTGCCTTTGCTTTTAATGGACCTTTCCCTGCTGAGCTCCCAGCAGCACCAACCCCTCATGCTCTGAAGGACCAGTACCTAGTATCAGATTTACCTGAGGCCATTAAAGATGAAGAAAGACTGTGTGTAGCACTGCAGCCCAGAAGCACCAGCTGCAACTGAAGACAGGCTGTCAAGCTGGGTCAGTGCAAATAAGGAGAGAAGCGGGTATTTAAATGTTTTTATTTCAACGAATGCTTTGCCACCATATTACATCACTTTGAATAGCTTGGAATAGCAGTATGATCTCAAAATATAGCAAACAGCTTGCCAAAGCAAGAGAATATTAAATCCTATGGATACAGCATCTTCCTTCTTTGGCGACAATGCTTCCACTTATCTGTAAAAATAATTTTATGTTCCAGCACATTTGCTGTTCACTTTATTGAACCCTGCTGTTTATACCATTTGCCTCTTTCCTGCACAAAACCTCTCCACAATGTAGCATGGTTTTGTATCTGAGAGCATTTTAAATAAAAGTTATAGTTTTCATGCAGATTTTTGTAAAAATTATTTTCTAGGTGCACAGAACTGAACCAAGATGCATACAAAAATGCATTCACTTCCGTTCTCAGGTGTAACCGTGCCATCAGCAACATGATCATGTGCTACTGCAAGAGGTCCAAGGATGGTGGTATTATCATATGTAGTATAACCTTAAAAAACAAACAAACCAAAAAACCCTTTTTATAAGCAGCAAGAGAAAAAAACTGCCATGCTTTATTTGTAAAGTAATCAAAATAGTTAGATGTACAAAAAAGCACCATGTACAAAGAATACCAGAGGAAGTACATCTTCCTAATTACACATTTCTCATTTAGCATTGCGAGCTGGCCTGCAGGTCCCAACTTGTACTGTAGCTTTATTTGCAAAATTAAGGATGTGGTCAAACCTAGAATATGCTTGGACTGTATGACAGAAATTAAAGTGGACTGCAGATAGAAATTAGATTTGTTTCCATTACAACTCATACCAACCACCTTATAGCCCTCAGGGGTAAAAAAAACCACACGTCAAGTATCTGAGAAATAATGGAGTGAAAACAGCTCCAGAGCAATATTGCAAGATGCAGGTCTGCTATGAATGCATTTCTGTGAGCTCTTGATAAGTTAAACTTTCCTTTGGGAAAAGAGCACATCTGTTGGTTAAAACTCCTCCCCCCTGAGAATTTTGATAAATTTGTCTTGCAAAGCAAAACAAAGTCCTCTGAACTTCAACAGTTCCAAGGCCAACAGCATTTCAATGTGATCACAGCCGATCTGCTACTCATGCACCCAGGGTGGCAGGTTGGGTTTTCGTTGCATTTTGGGCTTTTTTTTTTTTTCTTTACATGGATCATCTCTTTTATACTCGCTTCATTCCTCTGCCCATCAAGCAGGCAAACACGGTCATGACCATCTTTGGCTTCACCTCCACAAGATCTTCTGGAAGAGCATAAACTCTGGCACCAATTCTTCTTGCCATGGACACAGCATACCTATTCACCATGGAGAGATGAGGTGGTCAGCACCGAGACTGCTACCAGTAAATGACAAGTCAAATCCTGCCCCATCCAACACAATTTTACCTATTCTTTACCAAGATTCAAGATGTGGAACAGTTTAATCACACCATGTCCTTTTGTTTTATAATTTTTTATCATCTTTTTCTGTTTTCCTTTTCTACAGTAAAGTGTTTTTTGATGTGCAAATTGACCTTTGAATGTCAAGTCCACTTTACCGACAGTTAAAAAAGAATGTTAATTAATATTTGTTAGGGCTAATAGCATATATAATGAAGGATTAATCATGTAACATTTCCTCTCCTGTTTGCTCCTTATGAATAATAAAGTGAGACTATTATCTGCCAGAAATTTTGATGTCATTCTGCCACTGCAGAACAGCCACAGAACACACATTTCAAAGGCATGTTTTAATAGGCATACTTTAAACTTGACAATCTATCATGATTCAACAAGACAAGACACACAAGGGTTCAATTTCAAAACTGTGAGCCACCAGCTAAACACTTCAAATGCCTGAACAAACAGGTGAGAAATGGAGTATCACCGGTAAGAACTGCTGGAGCTGTTCTGCATTTCTCTCAGCAAGCCAGAGTTCAGCCAACTGCTCCCTCCAGCGTCACAGGCAAGGACAGCAACTGGATTTCAGTAAGTGCTGCCTGTGTAAAAAGTACTGGGCTAAAAGAGACTGAAAACCACAGCAATAAACTGTGGTCAAAACACCTGCAGCTTGAGGCCAGCACATTGAATGTGCACCCTTACAATGCAGAACAGCTTCTGAGAGAGCAAACTTACTTAGCGTTATTTTGCTTGTCATCTTCTGACAGGTGACCAGTCTTTACAAGGTCATAGTTGATACATCCAGGCTGTATGGCATCGATTAAATCCACAACTGCCAAGCTTGTGCTGATAGTCTTGTCCTAGAGAATACAGGGACAGAGAAGTAAAGATGAGTGTCCAATCCTTAAAGCATAAGTCTCACCTCAATTCAGCTGCTCTGCAACATGCAACCAAAGAAATTTTAAATGAGCCTTTTCAAAGCAGCAGTGTTAGTGACTATTCCCAGGTGGACCAGAGGGAAAACCGAACTGCTGCCTCACCTTTGGTGATAGTACAATACTATTACTCCATTTTACTGCAAGTGCTCTGAAAATACAAAGAAGTAGTCATTGTGCAAGCAGCAGGTCTGACCTGTTGAGCACAGCCCAAGGCACAATGCTCACCTCCAAACGCGCACCAGCTCCAGCCCCTTTGCTTGCCAGCATCTCAACTCTCACCTCTGCCCCAGATCCTGACCACCCTCCCCTCCTCTGCCACTACTCCCTGCTATGGGCAGTCCTGAACAGTCTCCTGTCTTTAGCTTGAAGCCACTCTGTTCCCAGCACATCCCAGCACAGACTGAATCCTGTCTTGTTTAAACTCCTTTCTAAGATGCCCCTGCTGTTCCTCCAGCCGAGGAAAGAATTTTTGGGCGCTCATCTCCTTTTGTATGCAAGAAGGGAACCTGCACCTTGAAGTTCTGGATGGAGGTGGACTTGCCAGCTTCTTTCAGGGTCTGGTTTACCCAGCTGACTATAATGTCATCGTTGGCTTTCTGACCATCACCCAGGTCCTCGAGGACATTCAGCGTGTACCTGAGAACCACCAGAGAACACAAGATTAGGTACAGAGCCAGGGCAAAGCCATGCAGCCAGGATGCAACGGGAGCCATGGCAGCTTGGAAAGTCTTTACACAGTCTCAGCTCTGGGTTTTTTTAAACTCCCTTAGCAAAAAGAAAGAATCAGCTGAAGTGTGATTTCTGTTAAAGCATTTAGTCTTTCTAGCATTTCGTATCCTTTAATAGAAGCTCACAAAATTGGCTGGGCTCGGGACACTTGTTAAACTGTTTGACCATTGAGCACTTGCTCCATAGGGGTAACACATTACCTAAAAGGTGTGGATTAACTCAGGAGCTGGCATTCAGACCTCTAATGCCAAATCAGGAGCTACTGTGCACCTTTTTTCCAGACATATATTTGCATAATCTTACAATTCTTCAGAACTAGATACGAAACAGGAAAATCAACTTTATCTGTTATTAAGTTTCTTCTTTCCCCCATTCCAATGCAAAAGAGGACTATAAAGCAGCCCCAGAATGTTTCCCTCTCATTTCCAATTGAAATTTAGAACATAAAAGCTCTGTAATATTCCTGCTCAGGGTTTCTGCATGTGGACCAGACTTGAGCAGGTGAGAGAGAGGTGACCCTTGTCAAAGGATGATCACAGGTCCACCAACAGGCTGTCCAGAGGTGTCTGCTCCAGCCTCTCATGTGCAGCTCTATCACAGTTTTTTCCAGGTATGTCTCAGACACCCCCCAAAGGACAGAGGTTTTACTTCCTGGGTGACCTGTTGCAGGTGCTGCAATGCTCTCATGGAAAAAACTTCCAAAATTCTGTACTCCATTCACAAGTTTCACATGTTTGAGAGGGGTCCTACCTTCTCATCAACTGCCAGACCAAGGCCAGAGTCAGTGTTGGGTTTCCATCATTCAGATCTTGCCCTCCAATGCCAACCAGGGAGAATTTAGCTGGATGCTTTCCCAAGTCTACAGCGTAGTTACAGTTTTCTAGCTACACAGGACAAGAGTTTAAACAGGAAAATCATTCACAAACACACTCATTTGACTGGAAGCCTCGAATAGGAATTTTTAGTGTCCGTGACTTCTTTTAAAGTCTTTTGACATGTTTACCTTTTTCATATTTGCTCCAAGTTTAGGGTACGGAGGCTTGTTAACCTTATTCCAGTCAACAGGAACTTTGATCTTTTCATATAGTTGTAGTATTACCAGTGCATCTTGGAGATCACTAAAGGGGAAAACATGGATTAAATCTAATGTTTCAAGATTTGAGTGCACTCTGACTTTGTCACATCATGAATAATTACTATTCTTTACAGGTTGCAGCAATTTCAACAACCCTAGAAAGAAAAAAAAAAGCTCGGTCTCCCAAGAGCCTAAAATTTACCCGTAGAGGTGATTTACATGGGGGTTCACACCAAGGGAGTTCATCCAGTTGCGGAAGGTCCGTTCCTCACGTGTCTCTCCTACATGACAGAAAACAGGTTCATTGAAAATTCTGCAAGTTCAAAGGTGAGCAGGGATTTTCACCTTGCAAGGCAGGGAGCTTTGAGCAGCAGAGCTCACCAGGAGTTTTTAAGCAGAGAAAGAGTATTTTTTTCTACTATCATTTTTTTCAAAGGAAGAGGGTGACCCTGCTATCTAGTCTTGGATATCATTTTGATTTCCTCAGGCCTCAGAAGAGCATGCCTTCTGCACTTTCTTCAAGAAAAAGGAGCAGAAAGGTCTTTCACATGGGTGTTAGCTAACTGCTGTCACAGCCCCAGTCCCAGCTGTACCAACAATTAGCACTCCCATGAACAGCTCACTGCATTACCGAGGTTTTCTTGCCCATCACAGGAAATGGCAAAACCAAATTCCCTGGCATGGTGAGTGATGGGCTGCTGACAGTGCGCCTAGAGGTTCAGGCTCCCCAACAGAGCTGAACAGGCTGCCAAGGGCCCTTCTTATCTGCCCCAAACGAGTAAACAACCACTGCAGCACTGAAGCCTCAAATCATAGGTGTTACTTCAATGGAGATACCTCTGTAGGGCACAGCCTCCTGTGACACAATTGTTTATTTGAGATAGTCCCCTCCTGCTAATTTTGTGACTGATACGGCCATCACCTTCCAAAAGAGTCCAGTCGATGTCCTGGTTTTCAGGCTTGGTAAGTGCTGGGTACTTGTTGAACAGGTTGGCAACGAAGGCCAGGTTCAGTTTGGGGTTGCCACTGACCACATCAGCCGGTGTGACGAACTGCCGGCAGCCAAGCCGATCTGCCTGCTGCAGCATATACTCTGCCCTCCGCAAGTCATCCTTTTCCTGCCAGGGACGCAATGGAGAAGAGCTGTCATGGGAGAGACTGGGCTACAAAGCAGATGGGAAGCTCCTGACCACAACCTGGAGCAATGTCACAAGTCCACGTTTGGAGTCAGTCGCTAACTGAGCGAAGGGACGAGGCACACACAACAACCCCTGCTGCTGTGCCATTGTCATGGCTTGTCTTGCTATTTTTCTTAGCATGGTGCTTTCCAAGCTCACATGATGTCAAATTTTCATGCTTTTGGAACTTGGTGGTTCAAAAGGAGTCAATATGCTCCTGAACAGAGCAAGCCCACAAAGGATTTCTCAATCATGTCTGTTAATTGGAGGGTAGTGACCAGGCTGGCAGGAAGCACTCATTGAACACACACTTGAGGTGTGCACATGGCCACTGACACTGTACACGCTCTAGAAATTAAGATACCGGGTTACCCAGATGTCATAGGGCAATGATAGGGTACAGGTAGTTCATGATTCTACAGGATGAGGACACGACAGCCTGAATACTTACATTGAAACCCGACATGTTAATATCAATCTGAGGCTCTCCTTCTTTCTGCCCTTTGGGTGCAATTTGATTGAGGAGGTGGAAATAGGCTCTGGAATCCTGAAATGAATGAAAAAGAAAATTCAGCTCTCCTGCACAGCGGTGAATACACCAGAACAATTCATTTCAAGGTCATTTTTAACAAGTCACCATGCATAATTGGCTTATGTACCTTTACTGAACTGCCAAAATCTGTAAGCTTAAAAGAGAGCACAATGGTAGAAATCCAGGCAGCAGGAAAGGAATCAAAGAGAAAAGGTTAGAAATATTTATGACAATTATGTGGTTTGACTGTTTGAAAGCTGCCTTTGCTGCAAGCTCTGATGTCACAGCCACCTCTGCAGTGGCTGGAGGAGGCAATGACCCCATGCTGCTCGCACTCATGGCCCCCAGATGCCCCAAGGCAGCCCTAACCTCTAAACAAGGCAGCCATTCCTACTGCTACAGCAATAATGAAAATGGTTCAGTGAAGACAAATTCCAAGCAAAAAGCTGATTATAAGATGTCTGAATGTTTTCTCCTGTGCCTGTGCATTAGCTAGAACAGCTCAGAGGAGGGAGGCCAGGGACGGTCAAACCAGGAGGAGCCAATAGCTGTAAAGATTATTTAACGACTACATGTCCTTTTAGTCCTCAGCACTAAGGAGGATCTCAGCATATCATGGCAGCCTAGGACATGCACCAGAGAAGCCAACAGCTATCAGCAAAACTGTAAGTAATTTTGAAGTCGGAAATAAGAGTGACCATGCACACACAGGTCAGATCTATGCTCCCCATACACCTCGATTTTCAATTTTTTTTCTATCTCAATCTTTCTCCTTCTTGAAACTGCTGGCCACGTGAATAAGCTCCAGAAAACTGCTGAGACCAGTGTCCAGATGGCCCACACTGACCTGGAGTCACCATCCGCCGGGTGCCCCCCCTCACATCTGAAAAGCAGCTTTAAGAGTCCCCACTCCCATTCCTACTAAACCCAATGTGAAGAATAAGAGATCTTGTTTCCCTTCCTCTCTCCAGCCCATGACATTTTAGATGAAATGCCATCACCTGCCAAGAGTATGTGGAAGTCTCAACTCTCCAGTGAAGCGCTTTTTCCTGTTATCTCCATCAAAATATGGATTAAGGACATTTGAAAACACATAAGTAATACCAGTTTTGTAGTTGATTAAAATACACCACAGCAGCACTGGAGGAAACACTCAGACAGTTCAACACTGGGCTCATCCGCATGGCAAGAGAGAACAGCATTACAGGGCCTCAAATATAACATGCAAACCCCCCTGGTAAGACCACTCAGTGTATTAGGGTCAAGAAAGGTGCTGTCTGAGGATGAAAGGCCTCATTTACACATGCAAATACATCCTTGTCTGGCTCCCTTGTGTTTTCCCAGGCATTGCAAATCAGGAGAGCTTTGGTACCTTGATATCTGAGCTGAAGTTACTGATTTTGTGCCAGCCTGCGTTTTCCAGGTGGAAGTTGGCCCATCTCAGGAGCAGCTCTTCTGGGGATAGTTTCATAAGATCCTCCAGATTTTCACCATCACGAAGTAAGGCAGCCAGTGCTACAAGAAAAATGCTTGTGAGGGGAAGAGTCAAACCTGCATGTCAGAGCTGCAGCAAGATTTCAGGGGGTACAATACCAAATACTGATTATGTCAAAATGTTCTGGGTATTAACAGAGTTTTCCTGAGTTGGTTGTTACACAGAGAGGAATATAAATAATCTAGTAAAATATGTGTAAAAATGTATTTTCTATTTTCTTGTAAAACAAAATTCTCTGGACTTTATGTGCAGTCTTTTAGGCTGATGACAGGAAGCTAAAGGCAAATGCACTTCTATCTCAATGAAAAATGCTTCCAAGCAGTTTCATAAGCACCATTAAAAAAACCCAGAGGAGCCAAGATAAGCACCCTTTCAGCTGGCCAGTGCTTCCCTTGCCATGAATTTTCAATCTAAGCCAAACAATGTCAACACTTCACAATGGGGAAGCTTAAATAAAAGACACTGAAGCCCCTCCATCCATCCGGATGCTCTGATAGCATATGCAGGTATATCAGAGCTCTTAAGATGATTTGAAAAGTTTAAATTTTGGAGCCTGTCATGCAGGACCAAGTGAGCACAGGGAGACATCTACAGCACCAGTCTCTCACCACCAAGGACAAAGCGAGAGCTCAAGCTGCACCCACTGACAGTAGCAAGGAGGATTTTAGAACCAAATAGCTACCACAGAGCTGAAGCCCTGTTTTTAAAAATTTTTTTGAGAAAAAACTGTCTATAATCCTAAAAGGATCCAAGCAGCTTTTGCCACATCCCAACACTGTTAGGTACCTGCAGCTGGAGCAGCCTAGGACATCACCAAGCAGTGTGCTCCTTCACTGCCAGGCTCAAGCCAAGCTGCATCTTGACTTACAGGCTGGTGTTCAGCCAGTTCTCCAAGGCTGATACACATCACCAGGATGGCACAACCCACCTGTATGAACCCGCTGCACAGCTACAAACAGGCTGGAGAACATTCAGCTCGGCACATGCCCTGATGATGCTTCTTCCAGCAGAGAGGAGGGAGGGAAGAGGCAACGGCGGGGCTGGGGCTGACAGCACAAGCAATGCTGTGTTCATGCTTTAGAAGCAATAACTTAGAATTTATTTTACCTTCATTTCTGCTGAGCTCAATGTCAGCGAACAAGCCGATCTTAATGATCTGCCAGAGGAGCCCAAGCACCAGGTGGGGTTTCCCTTCCCTCAAGTCCTCTGCGCCAATATTGACAACATGACAGCCGATGGCAGATGCAGAATTCAAGGCCAGGTTCAGGTTCTCCTGCAAACAGCAAAGCCCAGTCAGACACAGTCCAGGGAGATGCCGCTTTCCCTTTCATCCAGCACCAGCAGAGTGGAGGTTTGCCCCTTGCTCCAACAGCAGTAGCTCAGAGGAAACACTCCCAGCCGCTCTCCACCTGAAGTTTTAAGGGAGCTGTGGTGGCAGCAGGCTGAATCAATAAGAACTGAACTAGGCACCAGGGTTTAATTTCACCCTCTGGTATTTAATTTCAGCCTCCCATTTAGTTGCATCTAGTGGCATCAACAGGAATAAGGCTAGAGAAGTGCTAATTAAACACACACAAAGAGGCATCCTCACAAAAACAACTTGCCCTAGTATGAAATGATTCATAGCCAACACCAATAACCACATTGTTTAAAAAAGACAGTGCTGTATCCCCACAGCAATAACACGTGTGCACAGCATTTCAGCCACTTTACCTATTTTGTCATTAATTCAGCATTTTTGAACCACGGCCACAGAACTGTCAATTATGCATGGTACAAAACTGCATTTAATAATTAAACAGAAGCTACAGAACTTGCTTCTTTCCAGCATTCCACAATAATGCCTTGAGCCACCATGCTGTATTCATTAATTCTATCTTAATATGAATTTCAGAAAATAAAACACAGAAATACATTATACCTGAATTATGAATGGTGTGAGCTTCTTCTTATTAATTGCTCTTTCATCAATTGTGTCAGGAACAGAAAGATTGATCATTTTGCTGTTAGGAGGGAAAACGATATTTGAACATTTAGTATTTAATCCAAACAAAACTCAATGTACTGTGACAATACTCACCACAGCACATTTCCTTTAGCCTGCCTGGTTTTGTGTAATCTTTTTTCATAAAATCAAGGTTGTATAAATCAGAAGTTAATATTTACATTATCGAGAATGTATTTGTAACTAATAGCTAAGCCTGAAACTTTAAACATGTTCCCAGCCACTGCTGATCTCAGCTGCTGGAGCAAAAAGAGCACATGAATTATGCACGGTGCAGTCCCTGAACTAGTGAAGACTCAGTGCTCTGCTGACATCCACTGCACATTCTAGTAAGACAACAAACTTCCTCCTCTTGTAAAGGTTCACTACTGCTGGCAAGAAAACCTGCTCCAAAAAAGAACAAACACTTGGAGAGCTCAGTGGGGACCATGTGAGCACAATGAATTTTTAATCAATGCAAAAAATGGCAAATTTAAACTTTATATGATGAACTACTTCCTACTCGGTTCAGTCTTTGCCTAAAGCCACGAATTACTTGAAACTTGGGAAATAAACTAGAAATACGTATCACGAGCTAAAGTTAAAAGATAAAAGAAATTAAAGACAACAGCTAACTCACTTAAATTACTTTGTGTATTGATACAGAGTTACTGAAATTCCAGGTTGATCCAGTTCTTCACTACATTAATTCACTTACAATATAACAAATGAACTTAACCCATAAAACCAACAAAAACCGCATACACAGAAGGTTGCTGGTATTTAGCAGCCTTACTTAGTGCAGTTATTAAAAAGAACAAGAGGATTCCCAGAAAATCCATTTTTGGGTTAATGCATAATAAGGTCACTAACACTCCCACAGAGGATACTGTCTGTCTGAACATCCAAGAGAGTGGGCTATTTATCACATGTGACCGCCCTCAAGCTACCCAGCACCAGGCTGAGTTTGCACCAGGACAACTCCTGCTCCCACAAAGCACCTTCTGCCCCCTCAGCAAACTCAAGTCTCAAGCCCAAAAAAAAGCACAGGATGAAAATATCAGCTGGCACCAAAGCTGAGGCATCACACAGTGGAAATGAAAGCCTAGAAGACTGAGCCTCTTTTTACACGCGCAAAACGTTAGGCACACACACCAGTCATAAAACCAGCCTGGAATAGGAGGAAAATTCCCCTAACTACAGTTTTGGAAAGTTATTTTGCTGATTTTTTTTTTCTTTTTCTAAATCAGGAGCCATCATGACTTACCATAGCACAATCCCATCTCCCACAGCTTTGAACAGGTCATCTGTATTTGGGTTCATTGGAATAACGTGCCTACAGTCAGGATCATTTTCCAGAGCTTTGTTTATCCAGTTTACAAAGGCATATTTCTCTTCCTCTAAGATAACCAATTGTAAATTTAATACAGGTTTTTTCACAACATAGCAAAGATTTTCCCAAAAGAAGCAGAGTACAATAGCCCAGGGAAATAACAGCCCCACTGTCATTACCACACATTTTATTAGTCGCACAAAGTTTAAAGAAAGAAGACTCTCACTTACAACTACCAGAATATTCTTGTTATTTACTTGTTACTTAACAACTTTATTACACTCAAGAGTGACACAGGGACTTCATCAGCAAGCACAGTTAACAAAGCAAATAAGAACACATTTAACTTATATACTGCTAAATTTGCAGCATATAAATTCTGCCCTGCTCTCACCCTGACGTGAGATCATTCAGCTCTCGGAGAACTAGAGCACAGCACAGGGTATGGTGGTAGAGATCAGCTGGTTTTGGCATAGGACCTCCAAAAACCCAAGAGAAGAGTGGGAAGCAGAGTGGTACCTGAGTAGGAATGCTGGGTCCCCTCGCTGGAGAGCTCTGAGGTGCCCCCAATGGCACAGATTCCTTCCTTCCTGTTAATGGCTCTTCGGAACGTTTTAGCGATATCGCTGCTTTTCACCTCTTGGAAAATCTACAATTTAAAGTGCTCTGTTAGACAAGAAAAATTTGTCTTCACAAAACAAAAAAGACCACAGAAGGAGCTATTTCTTCTCAGCTTCAAAGCAAACTTCACAGTAAAATCAGCAAACGTGAAGGGCCCAGCAAGGATGTAGTGGTATTAAATCTGACATGGACAAAGGGCAGAGTCATCCCACTTTCTCAAACACACACTGCAAGTGCCTACTGAAACAGAAGCATTAGGCATGAAGTATCTTGCATATATTTACCTTTACAAGTAGATTTCAAGAGACCACAAGAAAAAAAACATGAAATCTTTGCAGTCTGAGCACAGGTAACACATGCAGCAGCTCCTGCAGGACCAAACATGATAAAGCTGTGGTGCAATCTCGACCTTTCTGTGTAAGCCAGATACTCGTGGGACTGTGACTTTAGTTCACACAAAAGACTTTGTCCACAACTCAAGAAACAATTCTCTTTAAGCATGTAACAGTCAAATCTGCAATAAAGTGTAACAATGAGTGCTCCAGGTAAAGATTCCCCCTTCCTCAACAGCAGGCTTGGGATAACTGGCAAAACACCCTCTTGTTGGAGGGCAGAAGAGATGCTTTAGCACAGGAAGACTGCGCATGCCATTTGCACAGGTTGGATGTTACTGTTAGTGGCCCTAAGGCCCTACAGAACTGAGAAGCTATTAGTAAAAAACACATTCAGTAGGCTGGAAAGCCTACTGTAACTCCCTCAAAACTGAACTAAATTAGTTTCAATGAAGCTGAAAACACAAATGAAATGTATATAGGTTCTCTAAACACCACCAAGAAAAAGAAAATGAAACAGCACTGTAAAGCACGGCAACAATGTGCTTCCACTAAAAGGAGAGGACACCAGGCTGCAGAGGTGTCACCACAGGGCCAGGCTGCTGGTAGTCACACCTTACTTTCCCTGTCCCTTAAACACGGGGAAGGTGGCAAGTCAAGATGATGATACACTGCAGTTTAATCATCTCCTGATGGCATGCGGGCGTTGATCACGTAAAGCTGACTGAAGATTTGAGAGCCCAAAAGTTGGAGGATTTCTGGTTGGTTGGCTTTAACCACAAGGATTTTGATGCAGATCTATTTATTTTAAAATTTCCTGCATTAACTACTGGTATTGCACATCTTCTTGAGAATATGTGCTCTAATGCCAAGGTACCACTAAGTCACTTGGTCCCAACGTAAAGTCAGTTCATGTCATTCTTTGTACCATAAACTCCAGCAAAAATGCTCAGTTAGAAAACAGCAAGAGTTCAGTTTGTAAAAATCATACGGCTAAGCATTGCTGCTAATGTACACCTCAGCTGCCCTAAGACATTTTGTGTTTACTCAATCATTGGTACCTTTCAAATGCAACAGAAGAGATTTATTTCTTCCTTCCTAGTGCAAAGTTAAGAGTTATGGACCAGCTCAAACCAACAGCTGACATGCACCCAGCATGCAAGTGTTTACAAACTGCAAACTCCAACTTACTAGTTGACTCCGAACTCAAAAAGTTCAGAGGGTCTGAAAACAATTAAGGAACAGAAGGTGAAGATAAATTAAGAAATATCAAGAAAACTAATTGACATGAAAACAGCTCCCTCAATGTACTGCACATACTTAATTACTTCTTCAGCATTCAGTCATCAGAGCATCAAAAGGATGAAGAACGTACATCAAACCATTATCTCAGAAGTCTTATGCTTTTGTAAAAATAAATAAATTTTTGAATTCTGGCCTATTTCTACCAAAAAAGACTGATCCTCCAACTTTTCCTATCACCTTACTCCTGTTCTTCCCTTTTGAGGCAACAGATTTGAATTTTCCTAGATCAGCACCTAACACATCTCCAAGTCCATCCTGAAATGCCCTTTCAAGTCTTTAACAAATACCTGTAGTCCCATTAAACAGAGAAAGGAAATTATACTGATACACAGGGAAAACAAGCATTCATCTGTGTGCCTGGAAAAACTGAATAGCTTCCAGTAAATACTGTAAGCTTGGATCATTGTAAGTCTTTTTTCCAGCTGTCACCTCATGCGGAAACAGTATTTTGGCCACCAATTAAGCCATCATATAGGAAAACCACATGGATTCTTTTTGGCTGGTTGGTTGATTTTTGAACAAAAACCAACCAATATTTCTCCTCTGTCCAAATCTAAAGGCTGTCAGTAACAGCACAAAAGACAGATCATATACAGACACCTGTACAAAGAACTGATTTTTACATGGCTAGTCCTCAGAATTGATCAGTTTGTCAAAAGAAAATTAGGATAAGTGGCCGAGAAGTCAGGTTCAACCTATTCTACAGTCTTCCTTAGCTTTGTCTGAAAGGGTCCCCCAGAGTGTTGGCAATTCAGAAATACCACTTACATAGACGAATTCTTCAAAACTAATCTTCCCATCTTTATTCTTGTCACCATCAATCATGAGCTTCTGGATGATCTCTCTCACTTTGTACCCAGGGAGAGGCAGGCTGGCCTCCTTGAACAGCTCGTGCAACTCGTAGTCACAGATGAACCCATTGCTGTTGAGGTCTGAGAAAGAGAAGAGGCAGCAAAAAGTTTTAGAAATGTGCCTGTACCTGACAGAACTGACCCCCAACAGAGGGGCAAAACCATAATCCCCATGTCCAAGTGCTTTATGGAGAGCAACCTGCACACTGGGGACTTCCTGAATGCATGCAGGGCATGGACACACACCAGGGTGGCCACACCAAAAATATCAAGGAGTACATTGTACAAAGGACACCCCTAGGAACCAAGGGCATGCAATAAATACACACAGCACATCCTCCGAAAGGGTCCCAACACAAGCCATGGGAACCCTCCAGCTTCTGGGCAACAGCAGCTTCAAAGCAGGACTGACCAGGGTGCCTCTGGGCACATGTGACAAGTCTGGTGTTAAAGTTTCACAACACAACATCTGCATTTTCATAGACAACCTCCAGAATGTCTCTTTTTACCTCTAACTACCACTGCCTTTGCATGTTAAAAATAGATGGTAATGAAACACAGCACCTTTTATTTTCTGGACTGAAAACACTAAGTCAGCTCTGCAGTTGCATCTTTATCATGTTGTCAGTGATGTTCTCCATTTAACACTGACAGCAAATTGCAATCAGATGTTTTATTGCTGCCCAAGAATGCTCTGCAAGGACATTTGCTTTCACAGTCTACCACCAAGCCACAGCAGCACCATGTGTTTAGTGAGATATTGTCACCTACTAGACTGAGGAAGAAAACAAGAATCTAGTGTGGCACTGGAGCTTTACACATAACAGATCCCAACCTTTCTGGGAACATCATCACATCTACTGACCACACATGGTAAATCCAGCAGCCCCAGCCTTTCTTCAGGCAAGTGAGATCTTCCCACCACTATGGACAGGCAGGGGTTGGGTGTCTCCTTCCCCAAGCTAACCAGGATGAGCAGAGTGTTGCTCACAGCACAGCTGGCACCCAGGTTTCAGCAGAGTTTGGTCCACAAGGAGACAGAGCATTTGAAGTAGTCGTACAGCCCAGATTCACACCTCAGAACATATGCATGACACTCCAGCCCCATCTTTGGAGAGGCAGGGATTCAGGGCATGTTGTGCTGTTACTGGCTCAGTAATAGGATACTAAAATCCCTTTGCTGTAGGCAAGTGCTACAGACAGCCCAGAGAAGTTAATTTAGTGCCTGAAGAGCTGCACCAGCCCCAGAATTTGGTTTTCTTCAAGAGGGAATCTCACCACAGCCACTGGGGTCAGTATTTATGCTTAAAGGGAGATACTTTCAAGAATAAAAGAAAACAATCAGGATACTCTAAGGTCCAAGGTTATTTTTTTAAACCAAATTGTGGAGGTCAATTTACTTTTAATGAGGAGTTTGTGGTTTTTAGGGTTTGTTTCACTGCAATGTTCCAGCAAGCACGTTTGCACCACCACTCCAATGATGCTCATTTTCCAGATCCATATGGGAATATGGGATTTAAAAACTGTTTTTATCAGTTAGCAAGAAAGTGAAATTTTGCTCAGTGGCAAATATCCAACGTAACCAGAGCAAACCTGTACTCCCTCCCACACCCCAGTCTCTGTGTCTCAGACTAAAGAAGAGCATCAATTCCAGTGGATTAAAAAATACATTAAACTACTTTATGAAAAGTCTGTGTTTACAATAGTGCTGATGAAATAAAGTGGTTTGCGGCAATGATTAATGACACCAATAGGCTGCTGTCTGGCCCTCAATTTTAGAATTTTATTCCAAAATAATACAAGCTTACAAAGGCAAGCTTTATTAACAGTCCAGCCTGAGATGTCATGAGCAAACTATTTCCCCTCTAGATAAATCACAGCTTCTTCTATTACAGTATCTTCATTACTGAATCTAACTGTACAATATGCATCTTTTCCCTTCTTTACAGCCAGTGAGGAAAGTAAGTCAAGAAGGGATTTCCTAATCTCCAGAGCCTATGAACCTAAACAAAAACTTTGCTTTCACCCTCAGCCTACAGCCAACTCCCATTGCTTTCACCTGTGCCTGACTGAACCAAACACAATCCCTCAGCATGCTGCCAAATTAAGCAGGTAAATCCAAAAACATCTGTTCATCACTTCTTCCAATCAATCCACCACCTAAGTTCTACATCTACCCAAACGTTAGAGTACATGTAAGTAGCAGGCAAAGGACAGAGAAAAATAAGACTGCAAAATATATATTGTATCCTTGATAGGATCCGATTTTGATTCAGATTTGGTAAAGGTTTTCTTCTTGATGTGTCTAAGTTAAGCACTCAGAAGCATTTCTGATTCAGGCCTCCATGTGCTACATCTGAGCCTATTCAGATGTGAAAGGAATAAAACCTTAAATCATATTTCAAGAGGCAGAAGCCTATTAGGTGAGACATCAGGAAACCGAGCTCCAAAGTCTGCAACTCCAATAAAGAACGCATGGATAAAAGGATGCTGAAACCTATTTAGAGCTTGGTTCTACATATGAAGCCTTGCAGGGCAGGTATCAGGAATTTACTCCACACTGGGTCAACATCTGCCCAGTTTGACGGTTTCATTCACTCCTGCAACCAGCATCTTCCCAGTCCTCAAAGTGCGTCTAGTTCAAAGAAGATTTCCCTTTGCTCACTAAAAAAAAAAAAAAATAGGAGCTCTGCAACACGAAGAGCCATCTGAAATGCACACTCACATGGGAGCTCATATGAGTCAGGAGCATGGCACAAAGAAAGATTTTGCCCATCATGAAAGGCTGCATTGGGCTCAGACAAACAGAATAAAAACAAGTGTGAAGGACACACCTTAACTCACCCAAAACCTTTGATTCTCAGGACTCGGGACCCAAGCTCTTGCAACTCTTAACAATATCCCAAACATCGACTTGTAAGAGTTACTCTTCCATAGTATTCTGGGAAAAAAATTAATCACCAATTTAACTTCATGGAGTAAAATGGCATCTACGTCCCAGACGCTTGGGAGTGGGAATTACAAGTAAATCAGGTCTGTTAGTTTAACTGTAAGACCACACACCAAGTTACTGGTTTTGCACTGAAGATGCTCTAATTTCAAGTTTTAGCTTCTTGGCAGATTGAGTGTTAAAGCCTGCTGGTTTTACCATAAAGTGGTGCTGGCCTGTGGTTTTGGCTTGGTAGTAGAATCAAGTGGTGGTTGACTATGTGATGGAAAATGGACCTGTTCTTAACATGTCAAAAAGCCTGACATTATAAATAAGCCTGAGACTCCTATCCCATAGGGCAGCTGCTTCCCTTCCTACTGTCTCTGTTCCCTTTCTGGCATCAAATGTACAAAGAAGCAGCATTTAAAAAAAAAAAAAAACAAAACAAAAAAAAAACAAAAAAAAAAATCCACCTCTGCAGTACCAGCCAGTTTCAAAACTAATTCCAGCATCACTGCAGGCTCACCATACAGTGCCTTGCTGGACTTCAGGCCCAGACTTCAGCCAGAAGGTGGTCTAAAATCCCTCTCTAACAAAATCTGAGATGGTATTCAACAGCTGAAGAGGCTGTCAAAATAGAAGCTATCCCAAATGAAATCGTTCAGTGGCCTGCCTAGAATTACTAAAGCAAGAAAGCAAAATTGTTTTAACAGACAAGCTACAGCCTGGATTCATTATAGTCAGCCTGATGGAAAGGAAACTACAGCACATCTGAAGTTTCCTATTTCTACTGAAAGATGCATGCATGCCAGCATGCTAAACCTGGGAAAGGTCATGGCAGCAACACACGGCACCGGCCTCCGCCATATGCAGGTGGCGCAGCAAAGCCACAATGAATCCCAAAAGCTGCTTCAAGCTCTGGCTCAGCTTCCTCCCGAGGACAAGTACTTAAAATAGCTTAAATAACAGGATGCAAGAGGAGAAAGTAACCCACACGTTTCCTTTTAAGGACATATGCTCAGCAGGACACACTAGCAGGAACACAGATCCCTGTTTGCCCTAAGTCAACGTTTCAGAGCATTGTTTTACCACCTTGCAGTGCTGAACAAAGTGTTCAGCTGAGTTATGATTTTCGAGTACCTCATGTTTCCAGAAAAGATGCTTATCTCTGCTTATCTCAGAAGGAGGGAGAAAGAAGTCAAATAAACAGAGCAAGTTTGCAGATTTTGTTCTGCCACGCCTCCCCTCTGAAGTGCCACTGTTTGGCCAAGTACACACCAACAGGCACCTGTTCCACAGAATAAATTCAGAGATCCAGAGATTTGGAACGACATGCTCTTCTCTGACTAACCTGTGGGTCACTCAAAACCTAGACAGTTCCAATGCCCCACTTAATTACTGTTTCCAGGCATTACAAAGCTTTTTTTCCCCACTGCTCTTTACCACCTGGATCAGTTCCAAGACAAGTAACTGCCTGTAGGATGGTGGGAGCTGCTTGTCTGTGCTATAGCTGACTTTAGTGATAGTCTTAAACAGTGGTTTCTCACCTGTGGATTTTTTTAATAAGCAGTAGGATGTCTATGGGACTCATGCCTTTTGCCGGCTGTCATAGAACAGCACACCAACTGCATGGGAGAGAGGAAATACCTTCAACTGGCATGGAAGGCAAGTGGTGACAGAGTACATAGTAACACACCTCACTGCCTTCCAGCATCCCCACATGTCTCAATCCAGTCCAGCTGCAGACAGAAAAGCTGGTCAAAAACACACCTTTAAAGTCCCATCAACCTATACATCCAGAGCAGCAATTTGCCCCATGCTGGGGTTAAAGCAGGTCTCCAGGAAGCCCAATCAGCCATGCATCGGAGCAGGGTACATCTTGGTGAGCAGAAATCACCCTATAAAATGTTTCCTTCTCCCCACATCTCTTTCATGACTTCCTAGAAGCCAACCAGCTGAGTTTTGCTATAACCATGCTTCTCAGCTGCGTTCCAAATCTTCCAGGTAGCTGGGAGACAAAAAACAGGCTACATTTTACATAGCAGTCTTCGTCCAACTTCTGTTCACATTCACTAGATAGGCTATTAGAAGTTCACAGTGAAAGTCAAGTCACCCAGCCAGTGACCAGTTCTATAACCTAGGGCAAACATGGCTCCTTTAGGCAAGAATAAAGGGAATAAGAGCATTAAAGACACTCCTGACAGGTGTGTCCCATATGCCTGCAGACTCTACCATGCCTAAAGCACACAAAACAAGGCAGTTGAAAAGAACTAGCAGATCCTATCTCATTAGTGGGTATGTCCAGGATAATTAGCTCATTTCTCATTGGTATCTAAGTTCTGACACTGCCTTTATAATTTAAAACCAAACAGGAACCCACCTCCTGAGCAGGGTGAGCTGGTTTCCTAAAACAAACCAGGACTTGACCTGCGTTTCTACATGTTTCCAGCACAAAGGCAGCTGGCCAAACTAATCTCAATAATTTGCCCCACACTAATGACAAAAAGCCACCACATTCCAGAGAGGTTAATAATTTTAAATGTATCCAAGGACAGAACAGGCTGCCTATATCCCAGCCTTACTGAGATCTGCACTCAGAGGCACATTAGACAAACACTATGCTTCCTCCCAAGGAACATCTCCCTCAGTGGCAACTCATTTCTACCTGCTGCAAAAGTCTTGAGAAGAGCGAGAGAGGAGAGGGAACTCTTTAAAATGCAACTTGCTTCAAGTTCCAACAGGGGATACTGCTTCATGAGAATCAGCTACCTCTGAAATTCACATTTCTCTCTGCAAATTGGAAATTCTGAGCAAGTGAAAGTTTTCACAGCCACCCTGCCCAAGAGGATGGTAACACCCAATACAGATAAGAGGCAACTGTGATTTTGTATATATAACCAGTGCTCAAGTGATGCCCATGTCCAGTTAGGAAAACAAAATGCTGGTTCTCACCACTTGTGCAACTTGATCCTGGCCAGTGCCAGTCCTGGGTGTGGTTCCCCAGCTGCACACACTGATCTCAGTCCCCACAGCTGCGCTCCAGCTCCCATCCCACCCCTCCCTGCTGGTTCTCTGATCCTTGAGTAAGCCATATCAGGAAACTAAACCAACAGAAAACAATTTTTTCCATTATGTCAGTTTTTTGCCCATTTCAGCTTCCTGAAGCAGCCTGCCAGAGGCTTCTGCAATGCCAGCGCCGGGGAAAGCTGGGAGGCAGGGGGAGCAGCTGGGGCTGTGCAGCCCCTGGAGCACGAAAGGCTGAGGGAGGTGAGCAGAGATGGAGCCACCAAAGGGCAATGGAGGTGTGCTCAGCACAAGGCATTGATCATCAGCCCAAGTCGCTCCATGATGGCCAGGTAAACAAATTTGGTTTTGCTTACAAGCCCCAAAATGCACCTGCACAAAACCAAAAATGCGGCACCTACACTGACCATCCACATGGCTCAGCCAATCTGCCAAACCAACACCACCAGAACCCAAAGCACTGTGCAAGCCCTGAAGTGCTGCCAGGGCCAAAGCAATGCAGTACCTGTTTGGATATTTCTTCTGCCATCAGGAAGCAACAAAGCCCACCATGGAGCAACAGCACAAGGCCGTCTGCCAGTGCTCCCTGATAGCCAGACTGCCCATGTCCCTGCCTTGTGCTCCTTGGCCAAAGTGACAAGCCAGAAGCAAGAAGGCTGCAAAGGGACTCCCTGGCACAGAGATAATCACGAGAGCAGCAGAATGCCCACATCCTGCTGGCACTGTTGCTCATCACTGGGGTGGGATAAACCCAATTCAAATGTGCAGCAGACAGGAGCAAGGTGCCCTCCTCACTGTGACTCACCAACTTTAGCAAAAGCCTCCTTGAGTTCCTCCAGCTCATCTTTGGAGATCTGCATGGTGTTGGCCATCTCATGGATTTAGGGAGTACCTAAAGAGAGAAAAAGAACACTGTGTGAAACCAGGCTGCATTCAACAACATGCAGTTTTGAACAGCGGCATAGCAACAATCAGTACCAGTGTCACCACAGTTCCCGGAACCACGTTTATCTTTCCACTGAGAAAACAGATGTGTCAGAGATGGGAAATACAATAATACTCTTTAACAAGTCAAAAAGCCTATTAGCCTTGTTAATATTTAGCTTTGTATATTATTTTACGACTATGCTGTTCTGCACATATTAAGGTACCTGCTGTCAGTGTATTCTGTAGGTCAGAAAAGCTCACATCTCCAGAGATTTTCCACAATTTTGAACAAAATCAGAATCCAGAGTTAAAATATTAATGCAAGAGATACTGAATGCTCTGCTTGCCTGTCTGTCCCAAGAGTACACACCAAACCCAAATGAAAAAGATTCTGAACAGTACATGAAGAAGATCTTTTAGCACAAAGTAGTATACCTGGTACTGTTTGCAAAAAGGAAATAGTTTGCTTTTCTTCAAGAAAGCTGTTTGAATCAACACCTGCTTGTTTCCCCAGTCAGACTCCCAAAACCTGCAAGGAACACGGTGTTTGCATGGCCACTGATTTCCCTGAATGGCAAGAGCATCACGAGCAAGCACAGAACAGCAGGCATGAGAAACACTGAAACCCCGAGTACACAGAAACTCCCATTTCGATCAGATCTGCTTGGTGTTTAAGAAACAGAGAGGATGAAGCACAGAGTTCCTCCACCCATCTGCCATCATCCTCCTTTCCAAGCGTTGATTAGGTGCCACCCAGCCAGCCTAGACAGGAGGTATCGCCACAGGGATGGGAGAAAGCCAGACATCTATGCACGTCCCCTTCCCAGACATTCGTGACAGGGCATCAGATGCCCTGGTGGCACTCTGGCTGACATGACCATGAGAGAGCAGCGATTGATGCAACAACTCTCAGAGGGCAAGCCCTGTGAGTGAACAGAAACACAGGCACTGATAGGCACGTTCTAACACCACTGCTAGCTGTATCTCAGGGTCGGTAAAAATGAGGATTTAGGCAGTCTTGGTGCAACTTCAAATGAGATTTGCATCCCAAGATTTTCCAGCTCCCACTCTGTTCACTACAATCCCTGAAGTTGAGAAATAAAACGTTCCTCCTCTGCCTATGGGAACAGACACAGCTGCCTCCTCCTTTGTAAGCAAAAGGATGAGGGGTGGATTGAGGTTTACAGACTGTCAGAAGGCAGGATCCTGAACGGGCTGGCTCTGGCTCGAGGCTCAAGCAACAAGACTCAGTTTAACAAATGCCTGTGCTCTGATTAGCAGCCCTCTTTTGTCTGAGGCTCCCAGCTGCCTTCACAAGCACTTAAGAACACAGGTCTGCCTGTAGTTGTAAATATTCATTTTCTGTAACACTTCACTTAGTCTGGAAAGAATTAAGTTGTTAGAGATGAGAGCGATGGGCAGGTGTGGCAGCCTGGGAAAGCAGCTCAGACAGGTGCTTGCAGCAGAGAAAGTCAACAAGAAGTTACATCACTGCAGAGACATGAAGGAAAGCACTTCAGACCCCACCTCCCAGCACTTGCAGGCACAACAAGATGTTGAACAGTCAGTAAAAGCCACCAACAGCAAGACAACAAACTTCATCGCTGGGCTCAAGTTGAAAAAATGGGGCAAGGGAGGAATCACAGCAAAGGTGCATCAGACTGACAGAGGTAAAAAAAATCAATTTTTATAAAAGTAAACCTTTTTACTGTTTCACAGATTACAAGTTAGGCTAGTTGACCAAGGCAATGCTACCATGCAGGTCTCTGCAAGATGCAGGAATGCTGTGTGCAGCACTGACTGTCTTGCTTAACATCCAGTCAGGGATCTATCTCCATTCCTGGAGCAGCCCCTTCCCGTAGCACTCCCATGGGTGCCTCAGCCAAGCCTCAGTGCCACCAGAACCTATTTCCAGGGGATAAAGGAATTGCTTAGCAAGAAAATCAGCTCTGGGCAAGCTTGTTGCACGATACAGGAGATGGATTTCACAAACGGCCAAAACACTTGGGGAACGCTACCAAGAATAGAGCCAGATTTGGCTACACAGGCAGGTGGCATGAGCTGCCAGGCAGGAGAGGCTGAGCTACAAACTGAAAATTCAGCCAAAGCTCCTCCACAAGTTCTGCCTTCTTCCTAATTCTCATTTGCACCAATTCATTTTCAAACCATGAGGATTTCCCTTAAAAAGGGATTTCCCAAAGCATCATTATCTAACCACTTAATCAGAATTTAATTTGCTGCTGACTATCTCTAACATCTTTAACACCAAAAAGAAGCAACAAACACCAACATAAGCTGAGAGCTTTTAAAAATGCTGCTCTGTTTAACTTTATCAGGGAAGTATGATGCTCTGGATATGCCCTGCAGTTGTTTGTATGGGTCTTGACTTTAAAAAAATTTTCCTTCCACTCTCTAGACTGTTCAGCTCAGTCCATAAAACAGGTTTCCCCTCTCAGTTTTTATAGTATCACTTCTTCCTTCTGTTTCTCTGCTTGAAAGGAGGGAGGGAGAATTCAAAGCAACAGAGAAAAAGCAGACACCCGACCTTGTCAGGGCTGTCTGGGAAGGGGAAAGGGTGTTATAACAAAACAGTCTATGGAAAGGTTAGTGGGCCACAAAGTTACAAGCTCCCAAAGCAATTGTACAGAGCTTTTCTGCAATGAAGAGGTATTACACTATTATTGGCACACTGGGCCGGGAGGCAGGGAAGCTATTCTTTTTTTTGTTGTGTGGGGGTTTTTATGTTTGTTTGCTTTTAGTAGCTGAGTCTAGGGCATTCAGAATCATGTTTTTCATTCAGTTGCATTTTTAAACAAGAGGCTTTGTTTTGTAGGACATAAAAAGGCCTTTTATCACACTAGCACAGGGATCACACATCAGCTGCCTCACTCGAAGCCCTGTGGGGACACACTACGCTGCTCACGCTTGACCATGTCACACTCCCTCCTGCTGCAAGAAAGACTCCACCAGGGTATGACAGCCAGAGACCGGCTCACATTAGAGGGACGAAGAGAGAACAAGAGAACAAGAGGAAAGTTTTAGTCTGGTGGCTGACAGCCCATCAGTAAATGCATAGATAAAGTGTACAAGGAAACAATCCCTGCTCCAGATCCCTCATCCTGCCTTCACCCCTCACCCCACAGAAGAAAAGCAAGGGCAGCTCTGCAACACATGGATGCACAAAGGCACCTACCTAGGAGAGCATGGCTAGCAGATGGTGCAGCCTGCTACTGTCCTCTGAAGACTTTACCTGTGATACAGATCAGAGCTGCTTTAAGTACATGTCAGGTTTTCGAATACCAACTCCTTCCCTGAGACATGCTGTATAAAGCTCCTGTGCAAACAAATTTTACAGGTTCTTAACACACTGCAGTCACCGAACTGGGGCTATTTTATTTGCAGAACCGCAATAGGGGCAGATCAAGGAAAGCTGCCCCAGCGTGTGTTTTGACAGCTGTGAGCCAGCTGGGGACAGGCCACTGCAGGGGCTGTCACTGGAGGGATGCCTCTACTGAGGCACTCAGCACTTCCAGCACAAGTGCCAGAAGCTAACCAGGATATCTGGGTGGATTAACTGCTCAGACAGCAACTTAAAAACACTCAATCACAGAGAAAAATGTTCTCAAAACTCTTCCCCAAGAGGGGAAGCCCTGAAAGCTGCATCCTACACAGAGGATTGGTAGAAAACTAATGAAGGGGGGATATTTGTACATCTTGAAAGTTGGCAGATTAATTCAAATTTGAAAGCACATGACAACCAAATATTTCCTGACAGCCACTTGAACATTTCCAACAGAAACAGAGCTGGAATTTGCTGCTGATCCAAATGGAAGAATTTACTTTCTTAGCAGCTCTGTGTTATTCTGAAAACTGAGTGCTTCATCTCTTCCAGGCCTGCCTTATTTTAATACCGCTACAATGACTGATTAACAATATCAACTTGTTTACTCAAACAGGCCAATGCAGAGACACATTAAAGTGTCAACAAAAAGGTATTATTATGTCCTATATCCACCCGATTTACAAAAAAAAAATCCAACACAACAAGTAAGCTAGACCTAGTCTGGAGCAGTGACTCACTTCGTATGTATTCCCCATTTCCAAGGAACCTGTGGTTTTGCTCCCTTCTCACGACAAAAACTCCTGACATCAGAAGGCAAGTCAGTTAGCACTAGCTAATTAAAAATACTCAAACCCCACATATCTGTGACCACTAACCCAGCACATATCTTTAGGAATATGCAATGGGACAGCCAGGCACTCAGACCCCTCACAAACCTCAGCAAGTGCCAGAGGCCTCAGGCTTGGGCACTGACACAGCTGCCTGGCCGATGTGGAGGAAACCCTGTGATTCAGCTGACATAGGATCCAGCCCCCAGACTTCCTGTGGCTCACCTAATCCTCCTTTTCCTCCCTGTTTTGCAGGTAGGGCTGGTCCCTGCCAAGAGCTGCATCGCAGAGTGGGGTGGCTGTGTGCACTCCCCTCTTCACCCTCCCCAGCCCCTTCTGAAAGCAGTCAGCAGCACTGTGACCATCCCAAAAGGGCTCTGCAACCTCCAGAGATGCCATGACCATCCAGAGCAGCCACCCTCAGGACAGCGAGGGAAGGGTCACTGGCAAGGGATACAAGCGTAAGTTTTCTTTGCATCCCTTCCCAGGTGACTGGAAAGCTGCAGAGGATGCTGCAGAGATCTCCTGACACTGCAGGAACCCTCCTCCACAGGCACAGGCCTAGGCTCATGCTGCTTTCAGAAATGTTTGCAGGCAGGAGAGGGCACAGATACACCCACTCCCATCTCCATCATCAGTTCTGATGGCTGCTTTTACTGGTCCAGTCCAAGAATAGCCTTAGGGGTTTTACAGACAACATTCCCAAACCTGACAGGAGGACGTGAAAGCTTATCGGTGCACAGACTTGGTCTGATGAGTCCTCTGAGGTAAGTAGTTTCCAATGCTTTGGAGGGAGACAGGAAAGTTTAGGGACTGATGGCCTGTAAATGAAAACCTATCATAAAATCCATCTTCTCCTGCTCATTATTAGTTTGTGTACTCGTCAAATGCTCATCACAGTGTTTTGCTCATCAAATTCCTACAAGACAGTACCCGCACCTTGCATGTGGTTATTAGCAAACACTGAGCTGATGGAAGCATATAAACTTTTAATTGGCAATTACCTTCCAGACAGCCACTGGTCAGAGGCACTGGCTGAAACCAGACCTCCACCACACTTTGGTGACAGATGTCATCCTGGTAAGAGCAGTGATTAGGAGATGCTGCCCCATCCAGAGAGGCTGCACCATGGTGGTGTCTAGCCCCTTACCATCAGCATGATGCTGCTGCTGCAGATTCTGAAATCAATTTGGTGTTGCTCTTTGCACAATCGTGGTTCTTGGGCACACAAACACTGTGGTGTTCCTATCCACTCAGGGAGCTGTGTCCCCTGCCTCAGGAAGAAAGGGGCACACAACACTTTGAGCAGCTATTGCTTTGTGGTGCCAGATTTGGCCGAGTAGCTGAGTCTCTCATCTGTGGATCTCCCCTTCAGTGAAGTTTTCCCAGCCCCACACGCAATAGACTCAACTGCAATGAATCTACAGCTCTACTCTCTGTTCTCTTTAACTACTGAACACCACTGTACTGTAACACCTGCAAAGCCATTACCCAAATCCACCTTTATTTCACTCTTAATCCAGCTTCTCTTGGCCATGCAAAGCACCGAAAAACTCACCTCAACAGGCCAAGGCAAACTACAGAAATTCAATTTTAATTCTGAATTATTTTAAGCTTGCCTGGCTATTTGAATTGACCACTTTACACCACCAAGTTCTCCAGCTCCCTCAAGCTACTGCCTTTACACACAGTATACCCTTTGACTGATCCGTGTGTAGCCTACCAGCTGCATCCCAGGGAAAGGACACAGGACTGCAGATAGGGATTCCCACTGCACAGGCACCCTTCAGGTCACTTCATCCCAATTCCATATCAAGATTACCTCCAGCTGCTGTTTCTGAAGCACCTCTAAAACAGCAAAAGTCCCATAAGCAGGTTTTGCTTTATATTCTTTCAGACTCCTGCAACTGTCGTGCTGGGAGAGGCAAGTTCCCTGCTATGCTTATGCTCACCTGGGAGTGGACTGTGAAACTTTGCTCCAGTTATTGCACAACTCACCACCGCTGCAGGGGAAAAGTCTGCCAAATCCATCAGGAGCAGACACACATGCTAGAGTTAGTCACCGCTCTTAGCTTGCCAGAGGTTGTCTCTGGATTTGGAGGCATGTCTCAATGGGGTATCCACCTCTGGACAAGTATGTTCCTCCAGCAAATCCAGGTTAGAAGCTCAATTTCTCTTAGCTAGACCTGCATAGAGTGATGCCAGGTATTTTTCTGAGCAGCACTTGGGTAGATGCCCAGCAGGGATCTGGGCTGCAGAGAGGCAGGGCCACTCCAACAGTATGGGAACAAATGCAGCAAATCAGTATTCCTATGCCTTTTGCTCAGACTTTAACCACTACCCCAACATCCACTGACAGCCTGAACAACCTGATCCTTCCCCTTTTGCATGCTGGTCAAAGTGTTTTCTCTCCCTTCATGACAGAACCAGATTCACTAGCTTAAATAATCTTAAATCCTTAGTAAAAACAGCTGCTGACCCATCAGCCAATTAACATGCCTCTGACAGTCCTGCACAGCCTGCGGGAGTGG
>VZRV01008892.1:45224-66127 GCA_013398115.1 Falcunculus frontatus | reverse complement strand
CTGCGGGAGTGGGGGGGGGGGGAATCAACCAGATCCCTAAATTAAATCACAGTACAGTCACCGCTTATTCAACACCAGCAAACAAGCTCCTGCAAGCCAAACACCCGGCATGACAGTGCTGATCCCTGGCAAGCTGGACAATAGGGAGTTTCAGCTATTAATTTTGGGAGGGTGAGTTCTGTGCAACCTTTTAGAAGGTACAGCTGTGGTCAAGCAGTTTGCAGACTGTTTTATCAGTTGAAGGTAAACAGAGCTGTCCAGAAAGAGCACAGCCAAGGTTAAAATTCTGGCTGCCCAGATTATAAACATTCAGAGAAATGTGTCAATTAATGCTTTCTTAAATAAGCAACAAAACACTAGAAACTACAAACCCTACCCTAAGTGTTGTAATTATGTTTCAAAAGTGTCTTAAACCAGAGGAATTTCAGTAACAGATCTCTAACTAGAAAAAGCTACTGATAAAAGAAAAACCCTTTTCCATTCTTCCCTTGCTGTCTATAATCTTGTTTAGAAAGCACTTGGGAAAAAGGGAAAGAGAAGTCAAAATAATTTGTTTCAGAGCAAGAAAGCAACAGCAATAAATCACCGTCACTGCATAGCTGTCCTAGTGGCTTATGAAGTAGGAAAAAACTCTGTAAATTCACCACTTATTTACTGTAGAATAGATGGCGTAGATCCCATCTACTCTTAGCAAAATCAGAAACAATAATCTCAAAAATTAATCTGAAATGGCTAGAAGTGAAGGAAAGCTGCTGGCTTGGCCTCCCGGGAGGTTGCAATGACACTGAAATCACATTTAGTCTAACTGCAGGGTGTTCCCCACACTTCTCTATAATTTAACTTAATATGGGGAGGAGCAATAGGGAGCCAAAGGCAGCAGTTGCCAGTTCAGGATCAGGCAAGCTCTCTACTTCATGAGTCTTGGATTTTGGATAAGCATTAATAACCTCTGCAAAATGCACTCTAATTAGAAGGTTTCAAGGTTAGGTAAATGCATCCAGCATCAAGGTTAGGAAAATGCATCCAGCACTCCCGGAGCCAACAGCTCTAACTTCTCGTTAGGTCCCTTCAAACTGCTTTGCCTCCTCCTCCACCTTCTCTCTCCGTTTCGCAGCTCAGCCAGTGCCCAATACCCCTAGGACAGATGTTGTGGTTAAAGAGATATATGCACTGTAAACAGCATGCAACCTCATCGCTACTTTGAATTTTAGGAGGGTGTGAGTTCTCCAGCTGTGGAAATCATTCTTTAGAAACAGATGCTCTGCAGAATACATACAGGGTAAAATACCTCTTCTCAGCCATTTGGCTAAGAGCAAGTATATTATCAGTTTAATAAAACGTAACTAAGCAAAACCTCACAGCAATACATTCAGTACAAACAAAATTAGGACATGAAGAAGCTATACTAGAAGTGTTCTACAGGTTTGAAGACAAGTTAAGTTTTCAGCACAAAAAATTCAGCATTTCAGTTCAATACTTAAAAGTACTGGTATGCAAGTATTTTAAGCAGCTACTAAAGTATTTAGAGAGTGTCTACATTGGCTTCCAGCATCAGGTATAGCCAGAAACCACAGCAAGCAAGATGAACTCTTCTGTTAGTTAGGAAACTAAATCCTGCCAGCCTGTAATGCCTCATGCCATTCCAGCTGGAATGGCAAGGCAGCATTCAGAGCCCAACCTCTCCAGGTGAAAGAACCCCAAAAAAGTTCAGTAGCTACCACAGCCAGCAGCCTATAGCCATTTCCCAAAAGCACTTAGAGCTCCTCGCACTTTCTGCAAGGCACAGGTTTAAATATGTAACACTTTAACATGCAAGTTTAAGCAGTTTTGCTTTGTAAAAGCCTGCTGCAGACTGAGATGGAGTAAGACTGTGCCCCAGACAGAGTTCTGGGAAGACACACCCTCAGCCCTCGCCTGAAACATTAAACCGTCGGTGATGCACAGTCGGTGGCAGCCCTCGCTGCCGCTGTTTGCACGCGTCTAGTGTGCAGCACTGATAAATTCCAAACTTAGACTCATCAAAACCTGAAATTCGTTCTGCCCTCAGCTTTTTTTCTCTATCTACTACAGCAGTAGGAATCACAAGATATTTCACAGAGAAAAGCAAAACAAGTCGTTGCAGGACAATCTCTGGCATGTGCCTGCATCCGGACCGCCGGGCAGCACCCACACGCCAGGCCTGTCCCGGGACATTCTAACTCAGCCTTCCTTACCTCTCCTCCTCTCTCCTCCCAGGGAAGGTGAATCGCTCCCTCGCCCGGCCCGAGCGTTGAAGCGTCTCCCACGCCCCCAGCTCGGAGCTGGGCAGCCAGCATTCCTTCCTCCCTCCCTCCCCGCCCAGCGATGGGAGGTCGCTTCCCCGAGAGCCGCAGAGGGAAGGCGGTCATGTCGCGACGAGATGGGCTACAGCGGCCAGCGCCAAGCGGCCCGAGCATCCCGTGAGCACGGGGCACCCCGAGGGGATTCTCCCCAACAACCAGCTCTCGTTCTTTTACTGTCTAGCACTTGGGAACAGGAAGCAGTAAGATACAGAGCTTTTAGGTAAGCAAACTTTTTTTTTATTAATAAAAAACAAAACACAAACCCAAATCAAAACAAAACCAAACCCCTCTACTGTTCTTTACTCTTTAAAATGAATGCATTTTGCTTTGCTAGTTCTCAGCGTGTCCAGTCAAACAGCAACGCAGAGCTTGTATTTAGCTTTATGTACTTATTTTATGGATGTCTTTGAAACAACCAGAAGCTCACAGAACGCTAAGGATCCAGACCTATTTGGCCTCAGTCTGCACTGAAGGAGGATGCTGCCTGCTATTTCACCTCATAGTTCCTCAAAAATGAAAATAAAAAATATTTAAAAATAAAGTGATCTGAATAGATTAGATTAGATTAATTTAAATACAGACTTCAGAGCTGGCCCATACTGTAATATATTGCATTACCTCAGCAATTAATCCCTGTCTGCTCTAGATGAAACAGGGACAGACATCTGCTGCCAGCCAGGAAGACACAAGCAACAGAAACATCATGTACTGTGTGCTGCTGATGCAATGCACAGGAGCAGAATCAATCACCAGAAAGGTTAAGTGGGCTTTCCAGACTATTATCAGATATGTCAGAAATGTATGCTCCTGTTAAGTCCATAATGTTTGAGCATTCCCGTAGCTAAAAGGAAAAGATGTCATTTACCAATAACACAATATTCGAATTAGTGAAAAATTTGAAGAACTCATGACTGTTCTAAAAATTATGTTCAATATGGTCACTGGGTGGTTTGTTTGTTGTTTCTCTTCAAAAATTACATCAGCCAGGAAAGTGAGTCACTGCCTGGTACCATTTCTTGGGTATCACCTGAAAATTTAGCTTCCAGCTGTGAAGTTTCAAAAGTGGTATAAAACACACCCCAAAAAACAAAACAAAACACCTAACCCCAAACCCACAGCATGCCAGCTTCCTCGGGATGGTTAACATCATGGAAACCAAAATAGAGGGTTTTATGCCCAGAACTGCAGCTGCAACTTAAAAGGAAAGAAGTTGGATTGAAAAAACACTTCTGCAGTCCACGGAGACCAGGCTGAGTGTGCATCAGACAGGGTTTAGGGGAAGAGTGACTTTGACTCTGCTCTGACTTGCACCAGCAACCAGCTTCAGCATCGCATCAGCCTCTGGGTACAAGAAGCCCAACTGGCTGCTCTGACCAAAGCCAGGGACTGAATGCAGCCTGTGAAGTCTTGGGGCAAACATGCAACAAAAATGAAGAAACTCATCTCACGAAGTTTAGTGTCTCCGCTTTCTGTCCTTCATGTGAGTATATTGCACAGCATAAATTCATTCTATAAGGCTTAGTGAGGCTTCGGGGCTGGACAGGTCTTGGGGAGAGCATGCCAGAGCCTAGCTCCCAAACTAGGTTGTGACTTTCTATCAGTGGCAGAGCCATTGCACAAGCAATGTCTGCTTTTGGGGGATGGGGGGGGAAGAAAAGCCTCCTCTCCTTGTCTCAGTCATCTGTGTTGCTGGAACAGCAAAGCAGCACCTGCAGGTGTGCAGGTGGCAGATTGGCACTGCACAGGCAGATGCCTAAAAGCCACCAGCCCATGGGTCTTCAGACCTCTGCTTACTCACTTTTCTTTTTTCAGGTAAGTGTAAAGCACCCTACAGGGCTACCAGGTATAACCATTCCCTCTGACCGAGAGGGAAATTACATCCCTACCCCCTGTCACCAAGTAGCACAGGTCCTCAGTGGCTCCACCACAAGGAGTTCAATTCATGCACAGGTGCACGTGAAATACTCATCTTCCACATTTGCAAAGGATCAGAGATAGCCAGTTTTCCCAGAGCTTTAAGAGCACTCTGCTCTCTGAATAGTCAAAATCCAGTCCTAGTGGTTCAACCTGCAATTACAGTCAAACCTAAAATAGCACCTCGGCAGTGCCAGCACCACTCATCTCCACGTCATGTCCCGAGACTCACCACAATGGGGTGTGGCATTGGCAGGCAGCAAACGAGTTCCCTGGGCACTCCCAGCCCACTTCCTTGACACGCCTGGTCACACACCACTCTCCACGCTCTTCCAAAATAGGAACTTTTTGGTAGAGCCAGTATACCAGTGTATTTTCCTCTTCTTCCCACTTTAAGAAAGCCTTTTAGGGAAGAAGAAGGCGCCTGAGGTGCTCAGGTGACACATCCACTCCCCTGCATGGAACATTGTGATGTAGGTTTAAGCACAAGGAAAACTTCCAGCCCTGGCAGGATTCCTCCAGCACATCATTGCGCAAGGGGACGCATCTCCTCCGCAGCTCCAGCTGCCAAGTTTCACTGGGAGGCCACTAATATATATTTGCTCTCCAGAAGGTACTCAGTGATGGCTGTGGGAGTGGCAGCTGCTGCCTTCCAGGTGACAAGGGAGCGGAGAGGGTAAATTCAGAAGTCATCTTTCATGACAAATCCTCAAGAACAGACCCTTTGGCAAACTTCTGGGGGAGGAAGGGAGCTCATCCAGTGTGCTGGCCTTTGGCTACAGTGGGCTGTGCAGCCCCACTGCTCTCCCCCAGTGAGTCCAGAGGAGGACAACCATCTGCTTCTGGACACTTATTTTTCCTGCCCACTCCAGAAGCAGTATTTTCCTCGCTAATGCCAAGAGATACCATGCTGATGCTGGAAAATTGTTGATGAAATCCACGGTGATGAACAAGTCCCTGGGCCCACTACATCTGTCCTAGTGATTTTTGGGATAGGTTTTAATTGCGGGCACTTCTAGCTCCTGCCTAAAACATCTGTTTGCTGGAATACAGCCAGCTTCACTGTCAACCAGCCATGGGGGTTTATGACATGCTGGTGCACTCCAGCATCCCCATGCTAGAGAAACCTCCATGGCCAGAGGGCTGGGCCACAGCAACCTCGGGAGATCCCAGAACCAAGAGAGCATCAGCAGACCTTGATGAGCCATCAAGAGCAGCAAAGGTGGCTCAGTCTCCTGCCTCTGCCTGCTCTAGTGCTGTAAATCAAGTGTTTTCAGGAATATCACCTCTCCTTACCAAAAAAAAAAAAGGGAAAGAGAGGGAGAGGTTCAAAAGAATACCTAACTGAAAGAGAAAACCAGGTAACTTAAATAGTCTACTTCACCAGAGATAAAACACCATGCTCTACGAGCCAGGGCTTTAGAGGGCAAAGCTGAGTGGGCAGCCACCACCCCATTTTGGACTGACATCAGTGACCATTTACCATGCGCAGGATGTTCTCCTCCTCCAGTTCTGTCCGCATTCTCTTTTAAAATAAGGATTTTAATAAAATTATGAACAGATAGAAGGACTCTCACCTGTGCTTTTTGATACAAATTGAGGGTTTATGCACTTTTTGCTTTCTCCCTCAGTGCCAACCAATGGCAATGTACATCCCATCAATGTAAACAGCTATGGAAAGATGTGACTACTGAGGAGCAAGCATTTGACCTTAACGCCTCAGTTTATCAGTCTTTTTAAGGAAAAAACAGATCCATCTTTGCTAGATTTCCCCCTTAAAAGCTTCCTGAGCTGCTCTATCAGCAAGCCTGTCATCTGGAAGAAAGCAAGACATTAGTCGGGCTCACGCTTATTTAATAAAAACCTTGCATATGCAGGAGGGACTGAAAGTTGGCCTTTATTTTAAAAACAGCTGCAAACTCGAGTATGATTTTGCAGTGCAAAACAGATCTGAGGACTCGCCCAATTTACCCTGTGCTCCACCAGTGCTCAGCTTAGCAATTAACCAGCTAATTATTCACAGCTTAGATCAGGGAACCATGCAGTCACCAAAGAAGTCCACAAGTGTGCCCAGAACTCCGCACAAAGGATATTTCATGTCTTGCTATTTCATAAGGAATCGGGAGGCTTCAACTGATGTCAGCTCCAGGAAATGAGCCACAGGCAGATGATGCCGGAAGCAGGAGGCTTTATATTTAGTACTGAGTCATCCAGTTTATTAAATTCAAAAGACAAAAAAGGTGGGTGTGGAGAGGGGATAAGTGGGAAAAAAGTGAACAAGTTATTCACTTGAGATTATGGGCCATGGGGAGTCTAGGGTTGGATGGGTTTTTTTTGTAAAGGAAGAGCAAAATTAGAGATTACCTGGAAACCCTTTCTGCACATCCACTGGAACAGCAGTTGCCAGATGAGCTGCACTTCCCAGGGCAGAAGCCAGCAGTGAAAACACTGCAGGGGTCTGCAGTGCCTTTGGGATTTGCTCCAGCCAGTCTTGCAGGCCTGAGCAGGGCACCACCAGTTCTGAGGCACTTTCCCATCCTTTCTGCTACATCTTTGAGTCAAAGGAGAAGCCACTGGAAGGAACTTGGAGTAGAGAACATTTTTGAGCCAGGTGCAGCTCCACCTAACCAATCACGAAGTGCACCTTGCAACAATCACACCCCAGTGAAAACACTTTGGGTGATTACAACAGCATCAGATGAAGGCTAATGGCTGTTACTGAAGCATGGGAAGAGGAACTGACCTGACACAGTAAAACTGCAACCAGGTAGGGCTGACATCATCCAAAGGCCATCCTGTCCCTTTCCTTCTCCTCAGCATTTCAGACCCCCCATCCTGGCTGGCTGAGGGGTCAAATGGACATCAGCACAAGGAAGATGAAGCAGTGCAGAGGGCCCCCTGTTAGCACAGCACCCCAGTTAGAACCACCTCAGCCACCCCACAGACCAGGCCACTGGAGAAAGAATGGTGGGAGGTCTGGTAGGAGGGTCTTGGAGGCACAAACGTACTTTTTCATCTTTCATCTCAGCTGCCAGCTCTGTCCATCACCCAAGTCTGTCCTTGACATGACTTAGGCAATCCTCTGCTCTCTTGGAGAACATGCTCCAGATGAGTATCCACCTTCAGTCACTACTCAAGGAAATAGCATTTTACACTAGAACTGCACTATTGCAGAACAAAAGTGACTGTTCACACAGTATTTCTGAGCAGGGAAACCGTTCTGATCCATTTTCTGGCAACACTCCGTTTAGACACATCTACAATTGAGAAGTATAGAGCATTCATGTGGACTGCATCCTCACGGAATATATTAATATGGAAAAGCTGCCATTTAATAGGAATGTAGTTCTTTGAAGTAAGATCTTTTGACATACACTAAAGAAAGTTTTAAGAAGCACCAAAAAAAAAAATCTTAATGCAAACCGTTGCACAATGCAAATTACAGGAGTACAGATTTGTTCAGAAGAGGTTCATATTTTCATACAAGTCTGTCATAAGCCTTTTAACTTTCTGTCAGTGATAAATACTCTGCAGCCTGAGCAGCAGCAACACCTTTACAAAGTTTTCAGCTACTTGAGCCAGATTTCTCCCCTGAGAAGATTCACTTTCTAAATACTGAAACAAATACTGTCACCAAAGCCAAGCACTGCATCTCATTTTTACTTTAAGTTAACTGAAAATAAATGCTCTCTAATGCCAAACACCACCAGGGACTTGCCTATAGAAGCACCCTATTAGATTACTAATAAAATTGGTGTAATCTTCAAAATAGTAAAAAAGATGTGGTTTGAAAAATAGATCTGTGGACTGTATCAAGACTGGCAATTATGCAGAACCAGAGGTCAGGAACTGCTTAATACCTTCCACCTCCACGCAAGAAGAGATTACACCTCTGTAGTCACAGCCTGCTCCGGCCACCAAATCGACATTTGGCCAACTGCTGACCACTGTGCAGACCAGTTTGCTGCACCCACTCCTGGCCAGGTGGGAGGCTGGGGGAGATTGCCACTGGGTGGCTCCTCAGTCCCACACAATTCATCTATACCTGCAGGTGAGCTCCCACTATCAGAAAGGTTTCAGGTACTGACCAGGCTGGGCAGCAGCACACACCCAGCCCAGTCAGGGAGGATCTCCAGAAAGGGGCTGGTATCTCATCTGGACATCCTGCCACAGGCACGTGGCTCATCATATTGTGCAAGTGGGCCTACAAGTTCATCTGTGTTGAACTAGTCCAAAATCTCATCTCAAGGGACATTGAAGCTTTTTCTGGTATTTAGCTCGTGCAAGGGAAGCTTGTTGGCTTCCTTCCAACTGCACTTTTTATCTCAGACCCCAACAGAAAGTCTCCTGTGGGATGGACCTGCTGGACAGGGTAACTCCAGGAGCCCCCACAACTACTGCACTCTTTTCAAATATGTAGCAAGGTGGGGTTGAGCTGGATTACCATTCACATATACACTGTAAGTTGTCACCCATAGCCTTCAGGTCCCTCGAGCACCATCTTCATCACACAGCACATTATACTGTTAATTAGGAAGCCATCTCACATTTTCCAGACCATAAAAAACAGCTACTAGTAGCAGACTGATCTCTTTGCTTTGACAGCAGATTTCTTATAGTCTCTAGTCTGTTGTTGCTGTCGAGTTTAATGCTTTATGAATTAGTATTAAAGAAACCCTCATCCTAGAAATTAATAAAACAAAACCAAAACCCAAACATCTACAGATCCTACATAAAGCCAAACAAGGCATGGTATTTGACAGAAGGCATGAAGCATCTTTGGAGCTCAGGCAGAAGAGGTAGACCTATAGCTGAGAGCAAGGACACCACAAGGTTCAACATGGATTACACCAAAGAGGTCCAAATGCTGAGCAAGAATATCAGCTATGAGTGTTACACGTGAAAGGGCAATGCACCAAAGAAAGTGCAATGCCTTGCTATGTGCCAAGTTGATACCAGATCAATGCACAGAGCTTTAATTGCTAAAGCTACTTTACTGGTTGTAAAGTAGCTTTAATTGCTACTTTACAACCAGTACGTTGACTGATACTGGTTGTAAAGGCCCTTGCATAACAGCAGGTTTCAAGGACTGTACAGGACAGAATCTTACTCCGTTTCATGACTTTAAAAATTCTTTTTATATAGACCTTCAGAACACAGGGAGCAAAGGGACCAACTAAAACAACCCCATATAACCCAGAAAAAGTGTGTATATACTACTTAGAGAAGGGGGAGGAAGGGGAGGGAGGAATAAAAGTTGTTGCCATTAGTGAGGGATCTAACTAATGTAGGCTGGGTACTGCCATTACCATCTGTCCAGCACAGCTACAGTAACTTCTGGGAGCTTCTTAGCTGGGCAGAAGCAATGTCAGTTTTTCAAGTTTTCAACAAGAAGTCTGACTATACTGCCTTTGCTTGAGCATTTGGTTTCTGTAATACAGTGGCAAGAGCCCAGCTGGAAATTGATCAACGAGAACATTACAAAGGGGTGGGCAAAAGAAGGGCAAGAGCAGGATTGCAGAGGAACCTCCCATCCATGTCCCCAAGGAAAGCTTAGTCCTCAGCCAAACAGTGCAGAAAGGAACAGGCTAAAGTTTAGGTCAGACATTAAGGCTGCTTATTCAAAATATCTTCAAGTTTTCAGAAGGCCCAGTTTCCCCTCTCTCCTTATGGAAAGGTGAATTCTAAATGAGTATTCAGAAACTTGTTTATTATTACCAGGAGCACTGAGAAACATGAATGCTTTTGTAAATGTATTTCCATTTGTTCTCTACTGACCTTCAGAATGTTGCTATCTCAGAAACAGTTCTTAAAAGCAAGGGCCAACTTTCCTCTCCCTGAATGCCTGCCCAATACCAATCACAACACAGTAACTTTATATACACCCACAACACCCTATGTATTCCCTAAAATAAAGTCCTAACAATCCATTCTTGGAGGCAAAACATTTTGTGCAAAATTCAGGAAAAAACAGCTTAATTGCAATATTGTTTCGGAACTCACTTCCTTTATTTCTGTGACCAGCTGGAGACAAGCACCTTGTTCTATGCTGGGTCAAGGAAATGTTTAACTACAGGATTTATAGCAATATAGAATATATATAGAATATATATGTGTATATACCACCACAGCACTGCAGCTGCTCAACAGTTACAGCACAAGGCAAACAGTGGTTTAGCCCAAGGAAAACAGGGATGGGCTGGAATATCAGCCTGCTCACTAACATCTTGCTGCAGAGGCTCCAAGGCAGGAGAGCATCCAAGCCTGTCCCTGGGACAAGACTCAGCATCCTGGAATCTCAAAACCACAGCCCTGTTCCAAACCCAAACAACACTCTACAGACTCTTACTGGCTGATTAGCAGAAAGGAGCACAACATTGCGATGGCAGCATAAACAAGGACCCAGAATTTATGATCTTTCAGACCCAGCTGAAGCACTGCTTCATAAAACATGAGTGCCAATTACAGGGATGGGTAGCTTGAATTCAAGTTTCCACTTGGTTAGCACTGCACTGGCCAGACTGAGAACTTAGGTGCTTGCCCAGCAGTTTCATCTGCTGAGAGGGGCTGCACCAAGATCTCCCACGAAAACAGGGACAGAGACTGTGAAAACCCATGGGACCTCATCCAGTTCCTGACCTTCCCAGCAGAGCAGAGTCAAAGGCAACAAGTTCAGTCCTACTGTTTGTGAAAGTAGAGCAAGACACTCTTCTACCTTGTAGTACAGAAGAGAAAGCGGAACAGGCAGACCAGCAACCCCTCTTCCCTGTTATTTTGAGCAGAATCCATAGAGAAGTCCTGGTACGTGGGCTTCTGCCACCAGGGCTGGGACAGTACCACACACACCAGCAACATCACTGAGGCAAAGATCAATACAAACATTAAAACCCCCTAAATCTCATCAAAACAAGGTACTCTGAAGGAATGAGACATAGAAAAAAAGGACTTCAGCTATAGTTTTCAGATAACACAACAGGCAAGGAAGAACATTGAAATGGCACACAGGTGACTGTGCAAACTTGTTTCAATAACAACCCACTGCACATCACCTTCCATCTAATCCAGACAGGATACAAGCTTCTGTTATCCAAGGTCTTCAACCTGAATTTCAAACACCCTGTGCATTCAGCTCTGGAGAGCCCCTTATTTCATCACCAGTATATTGGCAAAAAATAAGCCCCATAGATATAATGCAGATTCACATGCCTTCCTATTTGCTTTCTAGTATAGAAATACTTTTCGTATGTTGACCTTCAGAAAAAAAAAAAGCCAAGAGAAAACAAAGGGGATTTTTCTAAAGTTTCCTTTCCCATCACCTCAATGAGACAACCACTTCAGTAGCAACCCAAGAGGATGTCCCCAGAGCTCTGCAATCAGTTCTTTCTATTTTCCCACTAGCAAGACAGTCTCCACATCATTTGGACACAAGGCAGGAGAAGCAGTTCTAGCACACAAAACTCCAGCAGAAGCTGCACTAACAGGGAATAGGCCAGGGGCAGGATTACCTACAGCATCTCCTGAGCCACAGCCCCATTCTGCAGCTGTTATGGGAAACACTGATACAAGCCAGCAGCATTTCTGATGTTACTCAGCCTGTCTCATCTACCAGATTATCAGATTTTCTTCTTTATGCTTTTCCCCAAACTGGTATTTTGCAGGTTTTTCCTTGTCTTGACCTGACCCTGCAGTGGGCAGCAGCTCACTTTGCCTTGTGTAAGTTCCTGTATTTATAAAATTTTTTAAAACAGCCTAGCTAGCATTTTTTTCAAGAAAAATTCAGTTTCCTCTAGCAAAAAAAATCTGTAGTAAAGACATAACTGTAGGAGTCAGTTTTTCCACTTTAAGAATTTGAGATATGAATAAATAGCCCCTTGACTCTCAAAGCAAAAAACATGCAGCTGAGTTAGACAAAGGCTGAAAGCTCATCCCTAGGCTTTGGGGGAAATAAAATCCTTCTAGTGTCCTTCTACAGGCAGTTTCATGACTGTTTACAAAGGTTTTATGAGATAATACGTCACATTTTGAAGTTTTTTTACAGTCTACTCTAGAATAGAATTACCAGAAATAAAACAGGCCAAGGCAGAGTCTACAAAAACGGAAGAGAAGGCAGCATTTTCTCTCATTACAGAGAAACCTTTGATCACCAAGGTCACGTAAACCAGGCCCACAGAGCATGCTAGTCATAAACAGCCATGGAACAGGCACTGGGCAGAGTCTCCCGGCCCTCCTCCCATCACACTCCCCTGCTCATTTACTCCCACTGCTGCCCTAAACAACCATAAAGGCTGTGGCTAAGCTGGAGGAATTGCCAGGCAGCACTGCCTGCTTCCAGATCCCGGGTCAGCCGCATCCTGCCCTTCCCCACAGAGCAGGCCAGAGCCTGCCAGCAGCATTTCCTACCACCTTGTAAAAGGACTCACTGCCCCGTCAAGCATGGCCGAGGACAGTGGAAAACAAATGAAACAACAAAAGAAGGCAACACTTGAGGTTCATGAGGCAGAAAACAGATGCCCAGGGCAAGGAGACACTCAGATCTTCCATAAGCTATCCCATGGCCTACCACTCAGACTTGCCTGAGAAGCTTGGGTTTGAGGCTTGGCTTTTCAATAGGAAGTGGGGGAATGAGATCATCACACCAGATACCAGTCAGCCTCTTGCCCTCAATGTTTTTTTCTGTTTTACACGAAGAGGTAGGAGTGTGCAGCTCAGGTCTGGACAGACAGGACTGAGCTGGAGGCTGTGGGGCAGGAGCGGTCTCCTGGCCACTGGACGTCCCTGCAGCACCTGAGCTGAGACATTCTTAAAGTGGCAGTCTAATGCATAGGCTGTGGACTAGAGCTTTCAATTTTTTCAGGTCCTTCAAGAAGCACAGCTAAAACCTTGATCAACATTTATGATAACTACATGGCTGGCAGCCAGACACCTGGCTCTACACCTTTCCAACAGTGGTCACCTCAGCACTGTTGGATTAATTAGCAGCAAACAGATTTTCTGAGGTATTTTATAGCTGAAGGGCTTCCCGTGGCTGCCAATACCCCAGAACCAAGACATAGATGTGTTGTGTATAGTTTTCAGTCTGATGAAAAGGAAGACTATTTTTAATCCAAGCCTACATAGGGTGGGGCTCAATCTCCAACCAGGCCAAAAAGCCACTATAATCCACAAGACCAATGTCTGGAAATCTTTCCTTGCAGGCCGATGTCTATTCTATTTTAGGAATGGGAGGAATTTAGAATAAAAAGATATATAAATTAAAAACAAAGGAGGCTATGAAAAGTGAATAGAGGGAAGGGCCAGACTTATCCTGTGTATTTTGGTCTAAAGAACAGGGCTCTAAAAGAACCCAAATCAGAATTACTATATTTTCCATTTCCCACAGCAGTTTATAATTTATAACATGGGCTGAGAAGAGTACATCCCCAGTATATTTTTTTACAGGAGAAAAAGCTAATCCATGCATCCTTGCACAGCAGTGAGACCCTTCTAGGAGAACAAGTCAGGAAAACAGTCACCAGCCATGGACATACCACCAGGATCCCATACAAGGTTTCCTATCTAAGACACCAATACAACATCTGTTGGGACACCTCACTGTTTTGTGCAGTTGGGACTGCAAAAAAGGCAAAGCGGGGGACTGGAAAAGAAGGGAAGTTTTGTTTATTTAGGGTTTATGGCCAACAGGCAACCAACCCACTTAAAGCAGAGGTTTTTTGTACTCTCAGCACCTAAACGAACCCAAGATCACCAAGAGTTCAGACATAACATACCACTAGGTTTTATTTCTTACAGACCTTGTCTTAACTTGGCATTCAAGCCAACTCAACACAGTCATTTACTTTGCCATTAGCCCCGTGTTCCTTGCAGTGCACAGGTCATTTGTCTAAAAGCTGGTACAGATAGCTTCTCTCCCTGTCTTCAGGTGCCCCTTTACCACCCATCCATAAACTGTGCAACACTGATAGGCATCAGCATCTCCAGAGGTCCTTCTTCAGCTGGCCAGGGCTGGATCATTAACCCAACTACGGAAGTCTGCAATTACTTCTGCTGGCAGAATGCAGAAAGGGCAGGACGAAGAGATGGTACATTAGGATAAGCGGAGGACCAGCAATGATGAACCTCAAGCACTTCTATCACTTTGGTCACAGACTTCTTTAGAAAAAAAAAGCCAACAACTAAGCAACACTATGAAGCTGAACCCAAACGTCATAAGCATAGTAGCCAAACTGGATGCTGAACACCTCAACACACGACTATCAACAACTTCGCTTTGTCCTTCCTTGTTCTACATAGAAGGGACCTCATCAACTACCTGCTCTCTCACTTCCTTCACTAAGGGCAGTATGTGATGAGGAAACAGTGAATGAGACAGTAAAGTCTATAGTCAGCTTTAAAAAGAAAAAACAAAAAAGCTTACTTAAAACATCAGTAATTAGGCCTTCTGCAGAGACACTACACTTTATCTTCTCTTGAAGATCACAGTAATAGTCTCTCTTCCCAGCTATTCAGTGGGGACTCCAAGCAGCATCTGTGAGCTGTCACTCTTTCTACAGGAACAAAAAACCTACTGAAGAGGTAGGAAAAACAGCTGTAAGCATTTCAGAGAAGGAAATGAGACAAGGAGACTGGTTAAAAGCATATGGCCCATATGGATTGAGATGAGCAATCGGCAGCAGTCCTAACCAGAGCTTCCTATTTCAGACAGTTATCCTGCTCCCCACATCCTCAGACGCATGTCAAATCAATAATTATTTTATTACTTCCATACTAACTCCCAAATGTTAGTAGTGGACAGGCCACCACAGCCCATGGGGCCAGCCTGGATGTCGCAGGAGGAGTCAGTCTGCCCCCAGGAATGTGCACATTGCCCAGCAGCATAGGGTGTTGGAAAGTGCAGACCAGTCAGCACAGGGGGACACAAGGAAGGGGACCTAGAACAAGCAGCCCACCTGCCAAAGATGCTGCATTTCATGGGCAGTAGTCACCCTCATGGCTCAGCTGCTGAAAGGTAGAGATAAACTAACAGGAATCAGCTGGCAAAACAAACAAAAGGGAAAGAATGACTGTGGATAGCTACATCTCTGCTGATAGCAACTCTCCTGGGGGCACAGAAGGTCCCTTTTCATCATCATGCCACTCACAAACCCACTGCAAAACTAGCTTTAAGTAGCCCAGGCATGAACCCACAAACCCAGACAGGAAACCCTAGCTGTTAAAGGAGCACACATGATATAATTCTTCCAAGCAGGCCAGACAGGACTTGCTTATCATTCTTGGTATTTTTAATCTATTACCAAAAAAAGCCAACAGATTACAGATTCCCAGGAGACCAGTGGATGCCACAGTAACTGAGTAGACTGGCCAGCCACCACAGCTCAGCACCCGGCCCAGGGAGGTCCACACCCCTGATGGGAACAGAACTGCTGGGAGAGGGTAGAGGAGCCAAGCAAACAGTCCTGCTGACAGGCAGCTGCTGGTCAGCACTGATGTCAGTCGTGGTCAGCACTGATGTCAGATGTGCCCACCACAGGGAAAAGCTCTATCTCCTTCAATGCCACCACCTCCAGATCAAACACTAGCACTGGTGGCACTAGCACAGTGCAGATGTGCATGTCTTCTCCTCCCGCCCCACTCTCCAGCCCTATTAGGTGGGGACTTCTGTCTTCAGCTCCATCAATTCACCACATTTGCTTGCTCAGCTGGTACAGGTTGCTCTTTACATGGCTGGCAGATGATACGGGAACACACCAAATACCTGAAATCTCAAACGCAGTGCCTGCTGCCCAGATTGGGCTCTGCAGCCATAAACACACAAGTCCCATCTTTTGGCTGTAATCAAATCATGTCTTCAATCAACAGTTAAAAGAGTGGGCCTCCATCACCCTCACCAGGCAGCATGTCCCCAGTGTCACAGCACACCCACCCCAGGTGTGCCAGTGCCATTTGCCAGTGGAGATGGGGTGGACTGGGCTGGGGGCTGCAGCACAACAGGATGAGGAAGGAGGACTTCTGACAGCCAGGATCCCCTGTCCCCATGCTGATGGCACAATGTGACAATGCCACCCAAGTAAAGCAGAGGAAATCTTCAGCTCTTCACTTGGGAAGTATCTGCACAAACCAGAAGACTTCTTACAGACCATTCTGCAGTGCTCCAAGTGACTCTCACAACACATTCAAGTCTCCACTTCAGAGAAACTTGACCTAGAAACAGGAAAGTCATCCAGGGCAGGAAACAGTAGCAAGGACAGGACAGGCTTGACCCATCACCTACAACTTCAGCATTGAAGAGCACAAAGTAGGCAGCTGCTAAGACTGAAGCTGAACTAATGCTGCTATGTCTAAACACCACCTGCCTCATACCTACTCCCTGCACAGACCACACTGGAGATACCTATTTTTAATTCAGTAAATCCAAGAGAGACAGTATACCCATAGGAACACTCAAACCCCTGTGTATGGAGCAGGTGACACAACAGTAGTTCATTCATGACCAGCAGTCACATGGCTGAAAGTGCTTACAGCAGCCCAGTCACTGTCAGCTGAGCTGCTGCTACTCAGAGGACCTCTAGGATGCCCACTGAGCACCATTTCTCCCAGCCACAGCACCCAGGGCCCAGATGTTGGACCATCACCCAACTGCCTTCAGTTTTCACACTTCCCACCTACTTATCCACCAGCAGCAAGAGCAGCAGGTACCTCTGGGCTGGAAAAGGGCTTTAATGGCGCAAGCAGGGACAGCTGATTCCGATAAGAGTCTGAGCAACTCTCTGGGATCGTCAGAGGGGAAAAGCTCCTTTCAAGCCCTCGCCTACCAGCAGTGCTGCAGGCAGAGCTCTGCCTAGACTTTACCCACCACAAACAAAACCACTGCTGCTTGTGCAATAATCCACTTCTCAAAGTGCCAGCAGGAATGTATGTGCAAAGATGTCCCCCTACCAAGGGGCTTGGGGACCAGGGATAGGTGATGTTGTGACATTTGTTACAGTAACTCAACAAATACTGGTTTAATTCAACCTTGCATCACCCTTCCTAAAAGAGTTGGTCTCGGTTTTGCAAGATATTCAGGAATGTTTTGCTTTGCATATGCATTAAGGCTATTTGGTAAACTTTTACAATTCAGTATCCACCTTTCACACATCTGCTGGCAGGAGTTCCTGGATTCCTCTTTGGCTTTTTTGATATAATTAGCAACTCTTAACTACTTTCATGAGCTCAATGTCCAAAAAGATACACAGATTACTAAATGCACACTAGTACTTACTTCAAAAAGTGCTGAGCATGCAAAGGCCAGTAATTGGTTGATAAATATTAACATATCATGTTGTGGCTATTCCCAATTTGACAAGAAACTTAAAAGAAAGTTAAAAATTAATATCTGTTATTGCACCAGGCAGGTTGATAGCTTGTCAGTCACATGTTTAAACATCTGACCTGGAGAGAGGAGAATCTGCTTTTTTTATGCTGAATTACTGCTCTAATATATGTGGAAGCAGAGTAATATTCAAAGCCTGAATAAAACATCAATTTAAAACACGTTTCTTTTGCTGCTTAGTGCTACTCGGTGGTACACAGATAAAAACCAAGTAGCAGCCACATAAATTTCACCTGTCCAACCCTCTGCAAACTGCACAGCAACACTGTAGCAGCTGCCATCTCCCTCCTTCCTTCCCCACCTTTGTTTTCCACTCTCTTTGAGATCAGAAGCAGTACCATATCCCCGCACAGGGTTAAACTGCCTCCCAACAAGGCAGATCAGGAGCTGCCCTTGTGAACACCATTAGAGCCAGGACTGTGCTTTGTAGGGCGCTGATGGATCTGTACAAAATCAGTGCTGGAATAATGCAAGCAGGCTTCATGCTGCTTTTCCATCACCTCCTCTGCCACAGGCAATTCACATGCAAGAAAATCAAGCTAACAGGCCTGTATCTAAAGAGGGACAAATGTCCCCAGAGAATTCCAATTTCTCAGTGTTATATGAAGCAAAGAGATGCAAAACATTGTAACTTAAAAAACAAACAAACCCCAACCACAAACAAGAAATACCTCATACTGATATAAAGCAGAACTTACTCAGTCTTTGGCTCTGCTGAAAACATGGCCCCTTTGTGTTTCACCACCTATTATTTAGTGCTGTGTATTATCAAGAACATTATCTGTGTGTTGGGACACGTCACCAAATAAATTACCACCACCTAAAATACCACCACCAAGACAACTTCAGGTGTGAAATGAACCACTGATCACATCATCTACTTAAATAAGGAAGTACATTACAGTATCTATGATGGGCACACGCTCCCTAAACTCACTGCCAATCGTGTAAAAGAAAAGTATTTCTCTTCTCTCAATGCACTATGCTATATGTTGTCATAAATGCAACTACCACACTGAAGCTCCAAGTGGAGCACTTGCAGTTTAACTACACAGAAAGTGCAGATAAAGCCGTTCACAAGGCACACAGATTACTTTGATCACCAGCAGCTGCTTAAGCACAACTACTGAACTAACTGTCCCTAACATCCCTTCCAATCCATCACTAAGCAGCAAGCACTCTCCTTTGCTTCCCTCAAGTCAGAACTGTTGTATTTCCGCTTCTCCAAAGCCATTTAAGTCACTGCACTAAAAAGCCAAGTTAACACAGGAAAGAGTTACTAGAAGATCCCGCATGAGTGGATTCAGGACAAACTCATTTAACAAGGCTGCAATTCCTTCACTCACCATCTTAATCTCACAACAACTGACACACGGAGTAGAGAAGTCAGAAAGGGAGCCCTAGGGGAAGGGCTTCCTCTGCATTTATCCAAATATCTAATGAAGTCATCGGTCCCCAGAGCCCCGTCCACTGTAAAGCTCATCTAGCCAAAACTGGTAAATAGGTTTCTGGAGTTTGGGGCATTCTTAATCTGGGGAGATGTCTGCATATCTTATGGGAAGGAAAACTTCATCAGATAAGTTTGATAAGAGAACAAAGACCCTGATTAAACACAATTCTTTAGATCTAGCACTGAATGACTGGGTTTAATAATCACATTATGATCTCTTAACTCAGACAAAGAATGAGTAATTCATCTTTCACAAGCAAAAAATTCCTTCAAAGGAGCTCGGTTACAACCAAGCAACATCCTCAAATTGTTAAACCGTTGGCAAGATTAACAGGCTGTGATAACAGCAGTGTTTGGAAAAGGTTTCACTTAACAAATTATTTTATTACCTTTTTTTTAAGAGTTATTAAAATACAAACAGATCTGGAATTTAAAGTCTCTGCGTGCATGCACTCCACTTAAGCCCATCAAACACCCCCAGGGCAAAAATCAGCTGCAGAATATCGCACGCAGGGGACTTGCCTTGTGTCCACTAATCCCCCTGAATCACTGCTCTCCAGTTACAAACCACCAGCAGCTCCTCTTTCCACAAATTTCTTTTCAAAACAGTCTGAATTTTTATACATCATTATGCACAGCACTAGCACATGCTGATCTCGGTAACTATTCCCTCTTTATATCCAGGTTCCAGCTGTTGTCTTTAAAGTTCCTCTGAGCAAGTCTCCCAGCATTAAGGAGTTTTGCTTCTCAGGTTACCAGGCTCACTGGAGAAGTCACAAGTGTTACTGGTTGAACAATGGCTCCAAGTTCTCATGCAAAAGCAATTTACTTGAGATATCTATTATCTTTTATAGTCGCTTCTACAGACTGACCAAAAACAGGAAGCCCAGCTCTCACATTCCACTGGAATTGTGTAACACCAGTAACAACCTCAAAGGCTGATTCCACGGCATTTGCTCCGATCTATACCAGCAGCTCTCCTGAAATCAGTGAGTCCAAGTGATGCCCTGCTTGAAGGTACGGATGCTTACAGAGCAGGCGCATGCAGCCCGTCCCAAGGAAGCATTAACTGGAGGTCAGTTCCCGTCCACATGTTTCACCACTGTTTCTACTTAGATAAAAACTTATAACTGGAGCACAGTCATGCCTGCAGAATTGTTACCTCTGTGAGCACTGGGACTTGATGTTATCCATTAGAACACTTCCAGCCAGCCATCAGGGTGCCCCAGCAAAGGAAAGCCTGAAGTTTTAAGTCCTGAAAAATTGCCTGCTCTTCTCTTTCCCTTCCCAGGCTCCCAACAAGAAGCCATTGTTAAGGGGAGTAGGGTGACACTTCCTCTCCCAGTCCAAATTAGAGATGTATAAAAATAAACCCACACAGCTGTCCCACGACTTCACTTTATTTCACCCCGCTTCAATTAGATGAGAAGTCGCTCCCATTTCCTCACACTCTCTGCTTTGGGAATACTATCCTGCACAAAAGATAAAAGTGAAATGCAAAGCGAACCCCTTTTCAGTGCCGCTCTGCGGGAACCCGCAGCGGGAAGCGGCACCTCCCCGCCCCTCGGCCGGGTTCTGCTTCTACCAACTCGCACAAAGCCCCAAGTCTGCCGCAGCCGAGGCTCCATCCCAGCGCCGAGCCTCGGCAGCGGCCGCGGGCAGCGCATCCCCTGCGCTAGACCCGCCCCGGCTAAGCCCGGGGGTGAAGTTTTCCAGGAGGATGAATCAGAGAAGTGCCTTTTCATCGCCGCGGGGAGCTGGGAGCGGCGGCAGGAGCGCGCCCGGCGGACAAGTCCCCCGCGTCCCGCCGGGCACAGACGCGCGCCGGGCTCCGCGCCCGCCCCGGCTC
>VZRV01008892.1:0-45095 GCA_013398115.1 Falcunculus frontatus | reverse complement strand
TGCCGCTCCGAGCCGTCCCGCCGCGCCAGCCCCGCCCGCTGCTCGCGCTCGGCGCGCCCCGGCCCCGCCACCCCGGCCCCATTGGGCCGCCCGCCCGCACATCACGGTGCCCCGCGCTGCGAGTGGGCGGCCGCGAAGTCACTCAGGGCAGGGCAGAGCTGAGGCTCCAGCCAGGGCACGCCCCGTCTTCGTCCCTGCCGCCGTCGGGCTGCTCTGCCGTGCCTTCCCCCCACCGTTCCCTGCCTGCGTCCCTCTTGTCTTGCATGTGTTCGTCCCCATGCCCTGCGTGTATCCCCAGTCCCGCCCATGCCTCACTCCTGCCCGGCAAGCATCCCTCATGCTTCCCCTGTGTGCAACTCTCCAAGCAGGCATCCTTTCTTCTCTACATCCTTCCTTCTGTACTCGCGTCCCTCCTTCCGTGCAAGACTGTGTCCTGTCTCCCATGCACAGGCAGCCCTGGCTGCCTCAGCCCTGCCACGCAGACAGAGCTCTGGGCTTCCCTTGCAAATTTCCCTTGTCTCCCCAGGAACAGCCCTGCGGGGTGATGCTGAGGATGTCCAGGGAAAGCTGTCGCTGGTCGGCACATTGGACGAGGAGCTCCCCAGAGAGAGGAGCCAGGGGCTGGCTCAGGGCCTTGCTCCCACAAGGAGTAAGTGGAATGTAGGTACCTATCCCTTGCACCCCGTCATTCTGTTCTCCTGGACAGAAAGCACTGCCATGGCTTTTCCCCACGCAGCTTCCAGCTGTCCAATTTGGGATAGGTGACCTCATAACTGTCCTAATTTCTACATTTGCTACACAGATATTCACACCGAAAATTGCTAGAAGGGTTCAGGAAGTCAAAGGCCTTAGGGACACTTTTGCGTAAAAGCGGTGGAGAACAGAAGTTAATCCAAAATAGGCCTTGAACAGAGAAAGAAAAAGCAAACACCTGCTGTGGGAAGAAGAAGGTGAACAGAGAGAAGGAGATGGGGCCAGAGCTGCACTTCAGACCTGGGCCGGAAAAGGGGGAAGTTGTTTCCCCAAATGGGAAACTTCACACTCTTGGCCGATGCTGGCGCATCCACCAGGACCAGGAAAAAACATGAGTTCGGATATTAATGTCTTCGTCTAGTTTTAGAAGAAAAGTAAATATGCATTCAGGCACAAAAAACCCTTTCCAGGCCAGAAAGATGAGACATTCCTATGCCTGGAGGTGAGAACAGCACAAAGTAATAAACTCATACAACAACTGGGAACACTGGTGGAAGGTGTTAGCTCTTGTATAATGTAAAAGCACATCTCATTTTTTGCTGTTAAACTATTTTCCACCACTGTCAGAAAAATTAAACTTGCCAGAAGGTGACAGTTACCTAACAGACTATTAATAGATAAGGCGCACACCAACATTAGATCATTCTTTCTCTTCTCTTTCAAACTTAAATAAATGTGGGGCATATTTAACTAGAACTGCCCAGTGAAATCCATTGCAATGAGTACTTAGTTCTCTGTGTTGGCGATGTTACAGGTGCACATTTCTGGATCTGAATTGCATAGTCCCATGTTATGAATTTTTATATGAATATTTACAGAAAGGCTGTCAATCTGATCATTAAAACATAAAGTAAAATGCATTTGTTGTCAAAACTGCCAGGAAAATTAATTTTGCAGTGTTTTTCCAAAGCTCCAAAAGAGACACAGTCTCATAAAGTTGTCCCACATGATGGAAACTACATGGCTCCCAGTGGGAGTTTCCTCATCACATTAGGAGCAGCTTCCTGAGAGAATCAGGCTCTCTTCCTATCACCCTTTTATTCTTTTTATACAATTGGATTTCTCATTGGATATCAGAAACTCTTACATATTCATCAGTTGATTAGGCTGGCTCTTGGAGACAGGAGTGGTAATTTTAGACTGATTTTAAAAATTAGTTCAATTTTACGCTCTGCGGTGGTAGTCCTGTGTTTAGATTAGACCGGTGCTTCACACTGCATTACAAACACAAGAGAGCTGGGAATATTTCTAATTCTGGATTTTGGCAAAAAAAAATATATACTTTGGATTATTTCTTGTCCCCTTCTGCAGCATGCCAACATAAAAGAACAGGAGACATGAAATCATCTTTGTGAATCTTGACTATTCAGAAAATGCAAATTACATGTTTCCGTGCCCTGCTTTTGTCCAAACCAGTAGTATGAAACAGGCAACTCTTTGTTCTCCAAATGAGGCAGCAAAGTATTAAACATATTGAACATTTACCAGTTGCCTCTTTATTAGGATTTCCCCATGTCTTCTTGCACTAAGAAAGTTGAGCTATAGTAGACACATCCATTCAATTCAGCTACAACCACTGCTTAATACCCTGTGACATAGTCATCAAACTCAGTTTAAGATTTTTATTGTGTATTCAATGTAATTACCATATTCTGAGTAAGATGTCAAAATGTGGAGTTTCACTTACACACAACTAGTGAACGCCTTATTTGCAAAAACACACAACTGCATGTTCTTGGGTGATTATTTATGGTTAAAAACACTCTAACACAGATATTGGTTTCCTTTTCTCAGGGAAGCTCAGCAATTACTGCTTTGTGAAAGAGTGGACAGACTTTTTCAAGATCGCCTGACAGCAGGCAGTTGGATTCTTATTTCACTGCATCCACAGGTGATGTAACCAGGAAAGGAAAGGTGACATTTTGGCAAAGGTCACAGGGGAAAACCAGTCCTCTCATAAAAAGTCCCATGGAGATTTTAAGCAGAGACCGAAGCACAGGGTAGATCTGGAAGGTCAGTGTTGGCCAGTGTTGTTTCAGTGTTCCTGAAATTATATTTGGGACATTTTTAAAGCCCTTTCAAAAAGATTGCTATTTAGAAAATTACAAAGAGTACTGTTTGCATAGAGGGACTTTCCACACAGTGCCATGAGAACAGAGGGCTTAGGGCCAGACAGGAGACAGGTATTTCCAACCTGACTTACAACATGACTAGTGTTATTTAGTATGACTTTTAAATGAAGTTATAGTGAAATATTCTTGTAGAAAATATGCAAACAGAGGATTCTGACTTCACAAACTACTAGCACATAGGAACTTAGGAGAAAGGAAATAGGCCATACTTTTTGAAGACTTGTTTAAACAGCGCTTCATTAATTCTCTTCTTCAGCAGAGTGCAGTGAATTTAACAGGTGTTAGAAAATGCCCTGGCTATAGAGACACAATGGAAGGAGACTGCCTGTTGGATTTTTTTAATTTGTAAGGATATGGATTTCTATAAATGCAGTTTATTGCCATAATAATCACCAGGCAGATGGAGGGTTGGGCCTGCATCCAGTATGACTTTGCTACTGATTCTAGTGGAAGCTGGATGGGCCCTTAACAGACTTTACCACTGCCAGGTTAATGTTAATGTGACTCCATGCCTAGAGAAGTAAAATGAATTTTTACTATGTCTGCTGAAATGTAAGCTTCTTATCTGGCAGCTTAGTGATTCTTCTCCTTAGTGTGCTTTTCCATTGTATAAAAGTTAAATCATTGCTCTTGGCTGGATTATTGAACAATGCTGATATCCCATGGCTAAGATAGCTGCCCTAAGATAAAAATCATCACAGACCGTGAGTGAGGGGTGGTGACAATCAGGAAGAAGGAAAGGAAGGCTGACAGGGCAATTAAAAACTTGTGTCTCTGATGCATAGTATGCCAAGGAGAGAGAGAAACTGCAAAACACACCGTAGGAGTTCATATGGGTTCAGAAGAGGCCTTTAAGGAGTTGGTGTGAAATTCTTCCATTAGAATTAAGGCATCTGTTCTCAACTAGACTCTTCTTTTGTTTTCTGCAAATACCAACAACATTAACCGACTCTAAGAACTAGGATATTAATATCAAAAATACTTGTCATCAATCAAAGAGAACAACTGAGTGCTACTGTGAATAGATTAATAATCTGGAACTATTTTTTTCCATTGCAAGAAAGCAGACGGGAATCTGCATAATATTTTGAACTACAGAAAATTTAATATACCTCCCACTAGAAACATTTGCTCAAATAATTCTGGGCTCTTCTTCACTTAAAAACAACTTTTGGGAGATAAATATCAGTCAGTTTATCCATCGAGTTTGTCCAGTGCAGGGAATCCATATTCAAAGTCTACAGAAGTCTCTGAGACTCCCCACAGGAGTGCAGATTACCCACCAAAGTTAACAGCAAAGTGCCAGGCTGTGGGCAGGCTGCCTTCCCTCTCGCTGTCCTGGCTGCCAGATAACAGATCACCTCATGGGACTCTAGACTGTGTTGTGAAACCACCAGTGCCTCCTGTTTAATCTGCTCTTGCTTTGGCGAAGGAGTTGCCCAGGGTCTCATATTGTCTCTATCCTGCAGTGTATGTTTTATTTGTTTAAAATTGTGTTCTTTCTTGTCAAGGAGATTTTTTCAGGGATCTCCCATGCGGCATTAGGAGAGCTCTTCAGTTCCAACTCATCAGTGGCAAGCCAGAGTTACACATATGATGCCTTTGTACAGCCCTTAACTACAGTTTTTTAATGGGTTGAGCTTATAGAGGACCCCCTGACCTTCGAAGCACACAGGAGAGTGGGTGAGATTTTATTTGCTGTTCATATCAACAGGGTGAACTTCCCTTCTTCACCATTCTGGACTAAAATCCAAAAAAAGCATGACAATGAAAAAATGTTTTTTGTCTCTTCTCTTTACTTGATTTATCAACCCATCAAGACCAGATCCCGAAAAGCTACTGAATCTACATTTCCTTTCTCCTAGCTAAAGTACAAGCAACTCCTTACAAAGAAAATCATGTTTCCAGAGAACATGAGATGCAGAAGGTCATACACAGGTAGTTTGGGGCAGAAGAACCAAGCAGAGTTAGCTGCAAACAGTGGAAAATACAGTCCCTGCCAAGTAGCTGACAGTTGTTCATTTTTTATCTCAGGTGACACTCTGGTGTGCAGTAACCTGGTTATTACCAGAGTCTGATGTTCTGCATGCAGCTTCTTATTATTAAATCCTAGCAATGTGCTCAGAGCTGGACAACATTACCTTGCAATGAAGTTTTTAGGAGGGGTCCGAAGGGGGAAAAGCCTGGTGGTTTGGCAAAATAGGAGTGGGTCAATACTTCATGCAGTTGGTTTTGTGTTGGGGCAAGACTGAAGGCGGGAAGCAAAACAGCTGCTTATGCAGGCAGTTCTGCATGGTATCGAGAGCTTGGGATGGGATGAACACGGACGTACACAGCACCTCCAAGGAGGAGTCTTGAGTGCACAGGGCTGACCTTTGTGCTGGTCAGGCTTGCAGCAATGGCCTTGCTTTCATTTTTCTCTCCACTCTGCCTTCCTTCGGCTCAACTCAAGTTAAAATGAGGAATGAGGTACACAGAGACTGCATGGCAGCTAATGAATTATATTCGTCTGCTGAAGGCTGAGAGCTGGAGGCTGTGCTTGATAACTGAGGAAGTGTTCTTGCTGCTCAAGGACACTTTTCCTTATGTTCCTAATACTTACTAATTTGCTCCTATCTTCACCAAAAGAGTTGTCAAGCACTGGAACAGGCTGCTCAGGGAAGTGGTTGAGTCACTATCCCTGGAGAGATTTAAAAGTCTTGTAGATGTGGCACTGAGGGACATGGTTTAGTTGTGGGCTTGGCAGCACTGGGTTAACTGTTGGACCTGATGATCTTAAAAGTCTTTTACAACCCAAATTATACTATTATTCTAACTATTTTGGACTTTTTAGTCCTTCTAGTCTGTAACATATTTGTGAATGTTTTGTTCTCATTTTCTCTGGACTTTCTCCTTGATTTTTCTTATTTTTTTGCTGCTCTAACTTTTGCGTCCTCCTCCCTTGTACTCATGCTGGCACAAAGTTCCTTCAGCTCCTACAAAACTCAGTCATCCCACAACTTCCAAAATCTATGGTGAGCGGAAGCGAAGCAGGGCTGTCTACATTCCTGCAAGCCCAGGGCTTGGGAGATGGTGTGGATTTGTGCCAGTGCTAATAAATAGGGAACTATTAGTGACTGTGTAAGGCAGGAAAATTGCAGAACAAGATAAGACTCACAGAATTCTCTTATGCTGATTTTGGATAAGAATATTTACCCAGGGAAAAAAAAAAAAAAGTTGTCCTTAAAATCAGTGCTCTCTCTCCAGTCGTGTGTGTGTTTGTGCAGGAGCTGTGCTGTGTGTAACAGGAGCAGGACCCTGTGTGGAGGTGTAGCTGTGATACAGCTCCTTTGCACCCTGCCTAGCACAGAAGTTGCTTTGCAGTCTCACATCCCGGGCTGTGGCTGTTCCCAGCTCTGAGGCCAGGCTGCACCACACCCGCCAAACCAAACACCCTATGTAGCTCCACTTGGGCCCAGGACACGTGAAACCCAATGCAGTGACCGGGACAAACTTAGTGATGCAGTTTCTTTAACAGGTTCAGCAACTGCAAGGCTTTCTTTTCCTTCTCCTGTTCTCTGCAGAGCAGAGATCAGGCCAGGTGACCTGATCTGAGCAGATCTGAGGAAGCTGCTTTGCCCTGAGTTGCATCTCCAGGTAGCTGAGTGCTGCTGGGGCAGGGCTGATCCTGCTGATCAAAACCAGGGGGCTCTGGTGTGTACCAGCCTCCTCAGGATAGGTGAGTGCATGGACTGGTGCTGGTGTCAGCCCACATTTACATATCCGTGCTTTGCAGTCCCTAAACTTTATTGCCAAGGACACAGCAGGAAAGAGAGAACTGCCCGAAAATAATGTGACTTTTGTGGTAATTGTGTGTGGGATGAGGCAGAAAGCAAAGGAATTCCTTGTGATAGACAAGAAGAACATAAGGAACTACAGAGACAGGGCAAGCAAAAATCAGTCTGCGGTGGTTCGGGTCCATGTTATCCTGCTGTAGGATATGGGACAGACTAGCTACCCTCTCCAAGGCACTTCCAGCCTTATCTCCTGCTATTGTCATTCCTGTTTGTTGCAGGAAAGCAAATTTTAGTGCTGGTCATGCTGGGATTTCTCTCTTTTCCCATCCATCTGTGCAGGGTCCCAAGCAGCACAGAGGGCACAGCTACAGTGCATGGAGCAGCTGCAAGCCGTGTGTGCAATGGAGTTAACCTCATTTCCAGACCCATAGATGGTGTTTAGCTCCATCCTCCTGGCACAGGAGCAGGGATCAGTCCTCCAGGCAGCAATATGCAGAGTATTGCATCCACCTGGCAGCAATGCTTTTGCCTTCCTGACCCCACCATTGTACTCCCTGTGCTTAGCTCTTGCTGTTCTAGTTTTTGCTAATCTAGATGTGTTAAAATTCATTTTTCTCTTGGTGCCTGACTCTAGGCAAGGTTATTAGATAGCTGGGTCACTGCAGTCTGTGACTGTCAGCTGCTGAAATCATTTGCATTGGGCTGTGGGCTGGTAACCCACTAAATACCCACTTTTGATGACTAACCAGCATCAAAACTCCTGCAAGCTTCATTTTAAAAACAAGGAATATTTTATTCAAAGAGAACAAGAAAATGCATTTCCATGATGTAAAATGATTGGCCTTCATGTGTCAAGAGCCCAGCTCAATTACCCTCTGGTCTGCATTCTGGAATCATTACCACACTTACTTCCAGTAGTGCAGAAAGTCTTTTCCATATGCCTTCACTTCAGCCAGTAGTCTGTAGCTAGTGTTTAATGTCTCCTAGGCAGGACAAGATGAGGACAAATCAACGTCTCTACTGTGATGACAATGACCGTAGAAAACATAAAACCTTTCTCCAAAAGCAGTCCCCATCTCTGAAAGCAAGCCCAGTCCTGCAGACAGCACTTCAACCCCTCTGAGGAGTGTGCAGCCTTGGGACAGTCTATGAAAGGAGCTCACAGAAAGCTTCTGTGTCCCAAAAAATCCTCTTTGGCCAGAGCAGCAAATGAGCGTTTAGAAATGCAGCTTTTTGACAAGGGGTGTATGGGCCAAGACTTTTCCAAGGGCCTCACTTGCAGGAGAGGTGAAGCCCAACTCGTGTCCCCAGGAGCTGCTGTGCAGAGTGGTGTCTGCCATTGCAGTTCTCCCAGCCTCAGCACCTCCTGTGCTCCACATGGAGACAGAACAGGATTAACAGCTGCCAGCACTAAGTACCCCAGATAGAGTAGGGCACTCCTCTGACAGACAAAGTAACATATATCTGTCCCACAGTGATCTCATCTTATTTTTGACTTGGCAGGGGGAAGAGTTTTGATCTCTTCCTGCTTTTTTGTTGTTGTTGTTGTTATTTTAGCATTATCTGTCCTCACTTTTCATATTTTTGATGTTCCATCCAGACCAACATCAACTGCTGTGACAGCTGTGAATAAAAGGCTTTCTTCTAGAAGTAGGGCAAGCAATATTTGGCTTTAGTTTTGATTTTGTTCCCAACACTTTTACAATTGACTTAGTTTTTGTGTTCATACATGTATCTCATAAGAAATTTGAGAATGAAGCACTGCCAAGGGCATTAACATATAAAAACATTTTTCAGCCACTAAATATCCCCTCCTGATCTGTGAAAAGAGTTTTTTTCCAATCATTACACACTTATGGTTCATCAAATTGTTATTGGAAGAAAATCTGTAGTAGCTTTCTCTATCACATAGCTGCTAAGTGGCTCATATTTGCTTTATCTTTTGAAACACACTATTTTTGGTGGTGATAACATCAATGTCTGATGGTTTTGTCAGGCCAGCTAGCCATGAAGGCAGCTCAAAAAACCTGACCTTGTTTACAAGTGGTTGTAAAGCTCTGTGTTCCCTGTGGATTTAATTTCTGTATTAATGCAACTACTTAAGGATTATCTTGAAAGAGCTGGTTTACAAAGAGTTGGAAATCACACATTATGAGAGGTCCTGATGGACTGCAGTTCTTCAAAAACTGCTCCAGTGTGGGTCCCTTCCATGAGGTCAGTCCTTCAGAAAGAGGCTGCTCCAGGTGAATGACAGAAAATGTGGAGTCAGGTCAAACTCAGCAAATCACCCCAAATCCTGGGGAATACAAATTCTAACCACAGATTCAAGTGCAATATTTTAAATCACAATCACTTGACACTTCTTTCTGAATGTGAGGCTAAACACTTAAAGGAGGCTGCAAGTGTTGAAAATCTTCAAGTTGATGCAAAACGAGTTATTAATTTTCATTCCAGCTACAACTTATCCTTTTTCTGTTTTGTTTTGCTAGCCAAACTCTGGTTTTCCCATCCTGTAACTGTGAAAAAGAATCTAACTTTCCCTCACAGACCGGGGAGCTGGAACATGTGCTATGTAGCACACACTAAATAAAACCTTTGCCCTGCCATTCAAACAGGCCTGTAATGGTTTTACATCCCCAGCTGGGAGGAAGGTTTTTCCGCATATATGCAGCTTTCTGGTGCATACACAGCTCCTCAGGTTTAAATGTCAGCTTGAGACCCTGGCATCTTCTTCTTGTCATGATAGTAATCTCCAAATGAGCAAAACAGAATTATTAATTCTTCCCCTATCAAGTCCCACCCTAGCTAATGCCACCCAGCTGCTTAATCCCTACAACCTCTGAGGTGGATATTCTTCTTGGCATAGCCCAACACTTTTTATTAAGACTTGCAATATTTTACATGATTTTTAAGTATTTGAACTCTTTTTGAACAGTGCCACCTCCTTGAATCCACCACTGTGTGTCTACCTGCCACCTTTCACTCTTTATTCAGAGTATCTAGATAATTTGGGATAATGATGATCATGTCCCCTGGCCATGTGCCATCTAACAGAGTGGGTGCTGATCCACACATGCGGATTCTCAGAACCATGATTAAGGAGGCAGTAGTGACATCACTGAGGATGGGAGGATGATGGGCTGTGAAAGGTCATGGCAACACAAATCCATGTTTTCTGCAGACAAGCCCCTGGGTGACACGTGTGCTGTGATCTGGGTGGCCTTTAATGACAGCTTTTCCTTCTGGACACGGATTTGCCAGGGGCTGACAGTGCCTCTGTCCCAAACTGCCCTCTGCGATTTGCCCTTGGCATCACATGCAGCTCTGTTTTATCAATGTGGCCACTGCCTCCACCCCAGGACAGATCACTCAGTTCCCAAGTGAGCCCTCCTCGACAGTGGGAACTGCTGTGAAACCCTGGAGAGAAAAACTTTGATATTTATCAGCATGAAAATAAAGACTTCTTGGAGGCCATCCTTCCTCAGCTGCTCTGGCCAAGAGGAGCTGCAGCCATTGCTGGCAGTTCTGGGCATGCCAAGGGAATGCTAACACATGGAAGGGGATTAGGATGACACAACTGTTGGGACAACAGTTGGGTAGGCTGACCCTGGGTGCAGGCTGCTGCCTGTGGTGTGGCCAGCCAGGGTGGCTTAAGGAATCACCTGTTGCATGGGGTGCTGCTCCTCTCAGCACTCTTGCACATCCACATGTGTACAAAACTGATTTTTCACTGCTATTATTAAAAGCACAATTTATTCCTGCAAGAGTGTAGTACTTCCTCACTTGCTGTATGAAAATCATGATTCAGCTGGGGACAGTCCTTACTACTGCTTGCACCTGCATTGGCTTTCTCTTCCTCACACAGTGCTCAGTGTGGAAGGAAACAGGCAGTGGCAGAAGTCACACGTGGTCAGTCCACAGCCTGTTTTAGCAGGATGGTTGAGACCAGAGGCTGCAATTGTCTGTAAAGGACCACAAACACAGATCTACCCAACAGGGTCCCAGCTGTCAGCAGATCCTCCCCAGGATCTCCTTTACTGCTTCTCTGGCCTTGACCTTGACCATGAAGTAGTTGATCTGAGCTGCACCCTGCCTCCTCCAGCTGCCTGCTGTGAGTTCACAAGCTGCTGGGCAAACACTCACTGTTTACTTTTTATTGCCTGTGCTATCTCTCTCCTAGCAGCACAGTTATCTGCTATATGTATAATACACCAGCTTTCCTGTAAAACTGCCCGTGTTTATGGTTTTGTCAATGAGAACTCTTCCCCGACATTTCTGTACCCTAAGGAGGCATTGGCAAGAGGATCAGGGAGAGCAATACTCTATGATAAGGGATTGAGAAGAAGAATTAGACAAGCCACCAATGCAGATGTTGAAACTTCCACACATCAGTCTGCTGGTCTGTATCTTTATACTGCCACTTTTGGATGTCCCTGATGAGCTGGAGAGAGGCTTTAACTCTGTGATAACCACCCGTCCTAAAGTGAACAGTGTCAGGAATCCATCAAAGTGCAGAAAGCAAACCACAAACCAAGGAACCTTACTGTGTCGCAATGTATCTCCAAAATGCTTTGCTGAGCTCAAAATCCTCTGAATCCTGATGTCTTGCAAAGTGAGGATGCTTTCAGGAGTGAGAATTGATCTGCAATATGGCAAGGGACACCCATGCAACCGGGCACCATTGGTGCAGCAAGGCACCCATCTTCCCCACTCTCGCTGGGGATGAGAGCTGGAGCTGCTCCCATGCTCACCCTTCCTGTGGGAGAATGGGGATGAGGTCTCTTCCCCTGCTGCCCACCCAGTCAGGCTGACAGAAGAGGTTCTCTGACTTAGCAAATGAGTAGGTGATATAAAACTCCTGATAAGGGAGGACTGTGACCCCACCTGCCACACGAGTACTTACAAGAAAGGTATAAAGGGTAATGCAGGTCCATGGCCTTGGCTCTGCCCAAGGTGAGATGTGCAAGAAGGCCTGCTAAGGTCAGATTGCCTCTTTTACAAGCAAAAAGAATCCACGAAGGGAAAGTATAAATGTCCTTCTTTTCTCCTAAAAGAAACCTCACTGCTGGCATTCAGGGGGACCACAGGTTTATGCAGCTCCTTCAGCCTGCTCTGCCAGAGCCCAACTTGCCCATGGGGCTCAGCGTGGCTTCCTCCACTATCACAGTGCTGAACATGCCTTTTCTCAGCTGGCAGGGGAGATGTGCTGGAAAGCAGAGATAAAGGTTTCAAATTCAGAGAGCTCAAGGCAAATGAGAATGCCGGGGGAAAAACAAGAAACGTACTAAAGGTTCACCTCCTGTACCCTTGAGCAGGCACAGAGGAGGGAGCATTTGTCAGCTCAGAGGTCAAAACAAACCAGAAAGAGAACATTTCTGGGTTAGCAAGACGGGGGGAGAAAAATATTTAACCTTGAACAATCAGAAGCATTTCGTTCAACCTGAACATTCCTGTGTTTCCTAATTCTATATTTAACTTCCCTTATACTTAAGGTTACTTGTAATGGAAAAAATGCATTTAAAAATCTTTTATTGGAAATTCAGACAGACACAGAGGTCCTGAGGTGAGACAAAGGGAAAAACAGAAGATGTTGAATCAAACATGTTTTTCAACTGTAGCTGTAGCTGTTGTCTTGAGTATTTTCTGTTCTCCACAAATGCCTTTGTGCACTCATTTTGTGAAGGGGAGATGTGAGAACCATTCATGGGCAGCAGCTCCAGGACTATCCAGGTGAAGAAAAAAAATCATTAAAAATTTTAAGAAGAAGGAGGCAGCTCAAGCCTGTACCTGTGCCCTTGTGTGCATGTGATGAAACAGGTTCCTGACTGCCCTGAACTGATGGCTCAGCAGCTCAGAGGCTGTTGGTACGAAGAGGAGCCAAGGATGTGCCAAGCAGGGGAGCCTGGGGTTTTCAGCTTCTATGTTTTTTAGGGTAGGGTGGTGCCAGACACATCTTCTGGGGCCTAATCTCCTTTTGAGTGTTTATGTGGGCCTTGCCCTTTAGCACTTGCAAAGTGAGGGGCAGCTCAGCCTGAGGGAGGTGGTGCAGCTCGGGGGCAAAGGGTGTGACATGACATGTGGCACCTCTCCTTCTCTTCTCTCTGCCAGGACACCTCCCAGCCTCTGGACTTTGTAGCAGTGTTTTTCAGGTTCCTTGTATGGGAGCACTTGGAACTCACTGTATAATACTTTGCCCTCTGTTCTGAAAAAAGATAAAACTTTTCCAACAGTTACAGCATGAAGCAAGCAACTGAATTAAGAGGGATCTTTGGTTATTAAGAGTTTTGGAGAACAGCTTTAGATTCATGAGTTGATTACGTAGAGTATGGATGAGAAGAGCAAGCATGGGTGTGTACAGGGCTCCAGCACAGCAGATCCTGGTACAAACAAGCTTTTTCTCTTTCCCTTCCCAGGGGCATCACCCCTGATAGCCATGCATCCTAAGGATCCTGGTGCCTGGTGGGGAACACTCAGGAAAGGTGTCCCACCCTGCACTGGCAGCTTTCAGAGTTAGCATCTACCCCCACAGCAAAGCTTCATTAAGATGCATTAGAAAAGCAGTGTCAGTGTTCGGAAAAAAGTGTCCCTTGGTTAGTGTGACAGTCTCAATTTGGACTGTACCTTGGACTGTATCCACTGCAGGGAAAAGGAAGTCAAGCCTTAAAAACAACTTCGTAATGGCTTTTTGTATCAGAGGCGTTTTGATCCTGGTAAGATTTTAAGTTACCATATGCTAAATGACAGAAGTTCCTTGAACCATTATCTTTCAGTTTCAGCAACACCATTCCATGGGACGGCAAACTCCTGCACATGGTAATGAGGTGACAGAGAGGAGAAATCACTTCTGTCTCTCCCCCCAGTCTGACACAATGAACCTGGGAGCACAACCCATGGTCCAGCTCCCACTCAGTGGGGAGCTCCTACACCCCTGTACTGCTGCTGGACAACTGGCCCTCAAAATCCAATACATGCACAAACCTGTGACAAAACCCAAGCACTGCCATCCAGTTTCCCCCAGTGCAGCCTGAGAAGCTTCTCCTGCCATGTCCCTCCTTAACTCTATAGAAGGCACCCTGTGATGACCATGGCTTGTATTGTAAACAAAGCATCTGATGCCCAAAACAATATGCATCTGTAGCTAAACAAGGACGCACTCTGTGCTGTTTAAGGTGGATCTTCCTGATAATGCAGGTTGGGTTTTGGACTAGAAATACAGGGAAGCATCACCCTTCATAGCACCAGCTTCAAAACAGACGCGTTCTTTGCAGTCTTTGCCGTATCACACTCCTGATGCTGCCAGACAGTAGGTGTAGATACCATGTTCAAGGAAATTGTAGCGTGATGCTGTTGTGTTCTTTGGACATGGGCCATAGTACCAAGAACCTGCACAGTCCCTCCTCAGAGTATCATCAGCAGCCAGCATCAGTCCTACAGCACAACAGGGACCACCCTGGCCTGGGGGTGAGAGCTGGTGAGTGCTGCCTTCTCCTCTCTAACCCTGCAAAGGTCTCCCACAGCACTACAGAGCAAGCTGGAGGTCCAGCAGCACTGCTTGGCCTAATACTCTGCAGAAAGGCCACAAAACTTTCATGCTGCCAATGCTGAGGGTCTCACAGCAGTCATGATGCTCTTTTTCTTTCTTTTCTTTACACTGTACTTACTGTTTCCATTTAAATAATAACCTTCCTGTTACTCAGCATAGCCAGAAAAATCAGGCTCATGTGCCTGAGAAGCAAAGGCCTGATTCATCCATAGGATTGTGGATGTCAATGGCAGTAAATCAGTGGCATTTTCTGAAAATGAGCTTCAGAACAAGGACTGAGGAGCAGCCTGTTTCAGCTGCATCTGTGATTCCTTTGTTATGATTCACCTTACACAAATATCCAAATAAACAAGTTTTCTGCCAGGAATATTCTGGTGAGAGGCAAAACATCGAAAAAAGTCGCTGAACTCTCGCTCTGAATGATGAAATCTCTTCCTGATAATTTGATCATTGAAGGTGCCCTGGCTTGTGCCCCAAGACTCTCTGTGCCCAAGGCAGGTACCCACACCACATTCTTGGCACTGTACACAGTCACACCAGGAATGTGCACAGCGTTTTCTTGGCACGTCTCAAGGAAATGCATATTTTTCCACTGTGCTGTCTTTTTGAATCCTTACCTAGAAAAGTATCATTAAATGCTGTTACAATATTCTCTTTGTTTTTGCTGATCCTGGTATCTGGATGCAGATGATCTTCTAACCAGGACTTCACCACTATAACAAGGATTTCTCCCTTATCAGAGACTTCCACAGCCTCTTCTATTTCTTGATAGATTCTATGTTTCTAAAAAAGATAGCTGACTTACCACCTATAGTGTCCAATGTATCAGCAGATCTGGTGATTTCAGTAGATCAATGAATATCTAATGTTACTCTTGCTTATGTGGACAAAACCCTTCAGCGTGTGCCCCAGTGCCAGGTTTACAGTGTGGCGGCATAATGTGGCCTCTTGACCCAGAGTGAAGCCACTACAGTGGTGTCTGCAAGAATTTAGTACAGTTGCATGGGCTAGCAGCTTGCAAAATATTTGAGATGCTGAAATATATCCCGAAGACAAAGAAGACAACTACTTTGGACAGGCTGACAAATGAGCCTGTTACCCTCTGTCCCTTAGCAGATCTTGTGCCATTTATTAACTCCTGTCAGAAATGGCTCAGGGCTGATCCCCTGGGTATAGTGTTCTAATTTCTTGGGGTTATGCATATGGGTCACGCAAAAGTCCAGAGCCTGGAGCACACACAGTCTGGCTCTGCAGACTCTGCAGCCATCTACAGCCATTGCACAGGAAAGGGGGTCCATGGAGGGTGAAAAAAGAGCAGAGAGAGAACCCTCCCCCCGATTCAGAGCCATAGATCATCTCCTTTTTCTCCCACTTAAAGAATTCACTGAGCCTTTCTGAGCTTGGGCTGTTTGTATGTTTGCATTAACACATGGCTAAGTTGTTACTTAGCAGGTATTCCAGAAAAAGAAAAGAAAATACAGCCTCCAAGGTATTTTTAAATGTAGTTAACTGTCCAAATCCTTTTGCTAGATGTAAGCTCAAAACGAATACTATTCCTTCTAATTTTCTTCAGACAGTGCACACTTCCAGGATACAGAAATAGCCCAGCATCCCCTTTCAATCGTTTATGAGTAGCCAATTGATGCTCATTGTATTCTGTGTTTAGAAATCATCTAGAGCAGCAGGATGTATGTACCAGGCCCAAGAAGTCTGTTTTATTTTGTACACGTCACTATTTAGACCAGCTGTGCTTGTGAGATTTCCTTGCATTACTGCTATTGTGAGAAGAGCAAAAGACACTGAAATACTCTATTTCAGAAGGCTGCTAAATGACAATGTTTGAAGTCTTGATTGCAGAGCAAAGCTTCTCTAATTCAGAATTATGGAACTTTCCCTGGAGCCACGTGGATGTTTCAGGAAGTCATTCAAAGGAGCAGTTTTTGCGAAGGGAGGAGGTTCACAAGAGGATCTTTTCGTCCCAAACAGGTCTTGAGTATTTATGAAAAGAGACCAGTGTGTTATAAGGGTTGTCTGCTGACTATTTTTGTACGATTTTATAAGATATGTGCCCCAAGGACACTGGGGAAGGGGTTTGCAGGAGCCCACACATAGTCCCACCCAGCAGGGAAACCCTACAGCCTTCCCTGCTGACAAATGGCACAAGGAGATAATTCACAGAAATGACCATGAAAGAAGCTGGGGAAGGGGCAGGGATAGATAAACATGCAGAGACACTGGATACCACCATCCTTTCTCCAACAGAAGAGAAGTTTTCATTTGTTTATCAGCATTGCTGACTGTAAAAGAGAAATGTACAATGAAAATATTATAATAGCCATCATATACTAATGCAGAAATAATTATTCATTGGTTATGGATCTGCTGTTGAGCCAAGAAGCTCCATGCACCCCTGGCTGTGGAGTTCAGCTGTGCTGCTGGCTGTCCTAAAGGACAAATCCTGCTCTGTCTACAGCTCCCCATGAGTCACATTCACTTGCTGCTCTGAAGGGCAAAGGAATTTGTCTCTTTCAGAGCTCTTGAAACTAAAACGTCATCTCCCACATTGATTTGAAATATCCAGGTGCATTGGTTTGGCAGGGCCTGGTTTGGGGTAGCAGGGGGGCTGCAAAAATGGCTCCTGTGAGGAAGCTGCTGGAAGCTTCCCACCCTGTCTGGCAGAGCCAGTGCTGATGGCTCTGAAGATGGACATGCTGCTGGCCAGAACAGGGCCAATGAGAGACGCTGGTAATGCCTCTGTGATGACATATTTAAGAAGAAAATCAAAGCAAAGTCACAAGGTTTTTGCTTCTAGTCAGAGAAGAGGAGGAGGTGAGAATATGTGAGGGAAAACAATATGGTGCTACCAAGGTCAGTGGAGAAGGAGGGGTGCTCCAGGTGCTGGAGCCAAGATTCCTCTTCAGGCCGTGGTGCAGACCATGGTGAAGCAGCTGTGCCCCTGCAGCCCCTGGGGATCCACGGGGAATGCAGAGATCCACCCGCAGCCCATGGGGGAGGTGCCCTCCCCAGAGCGGGCGGATGCCTGGAGGAGGCTGTGATCCGATGGAAGACCCAGTGGAGAGAGAGGGCCCTGCTTCCAGGCCGGAGCAGCCTGTCCTTGGAGGACTGCACCTCATGGAAGAGAGACCCACGGCACAGCAGTTTTGGGAGGGCTGTGTGCCCGTGGGAGGGACTCACGCTGCAGCAGGTGAGGTTTGGCTGCTGCTCGGGAGAGTGGACCCACACCGGGGAAGTTCACGGAGAACTGTCTCCCGTGGGAGGGACCCCACGGCCTCACAGGGAAGGGCTCCTCTCCCAGAGCAGCAGAGGGAAGTCTTGGTGATGGACTGACCAAAACCCCCCTGCCCTGCCTCCCTGTGTCGTCGGTGGGAAGGAGGGAGGGGCTGGGGGGAGGAAGGTGTTTTAAGGGCTTATTTTATTTCTCATTACCCTCCTCTGATTCTGTTAGTAATAAATTTCACTTAGTAATCAAGGTTGAGCCTGTTTTGCCCTTGAAATATTTCTCCCACTCTCCTTATGTCACCTGTGAAGCCTCCGTTAACCCTTTTTCCTCTTTTCCCTCCTTTTGCCCAGCTGTGGTAGGGAAGGGTGAGCAAGCGACTCTTGTGGGTGCCTGGCATTGGGGCAGTGTCAAATCACAACACCGGGTAAGCTATTGTTTCATACATAATTATTCTTCGCTTTTTAAAAATTTGATTAAAGTGGTCAGCATTTTTCAAAATCGGAAATGAAATTGCAAAGGATGTTAAAAATGTCAGTCTATTTTCTCTAAATCTTCAGATTTGCTCAAACACAACCATTCTCATTTTGCCAGACATCAAAAATATTTTTATTAAAAAAATTTTTTCTTGTTTTTTGCTGGACAAATGAGAGATGAGCTGAGAGGCAGACTGCTCCTGTATCCTGCCTGCTCCAGGCAGCAGGCTGCAGATGACCTGCTAAATTGGGAGCAGAGGGATGTGGGCATATATGCAAGGGAATCAGAACTGCCCAGGGAATGCTGTCGCTGTATGAGCTCTGTGTCACTATGTGAGCCTAAAAGCAGCTCTGACCGCTGCACTCAGGCACCTAAATGCAGGAGGAACAGGGCATTTCCATGCAGGTATCGTCAGACATCTCCATAGGCTGTTCCTCAGTGTGTAGATGTGGTGATGTTGTGTGAAGCCCAGAGCAGAAACAGCTGTCTGGAGGAAGATGCTCCTTGTGGCATTGCCTTTCACATCCAGCACTCTGCAGCAGCCAGTGCTGTTGCAAATAATAACCTCCAAGCAGGCAGGAACTTTCCAAGTTAGGCAGAGTTTGCCTGGAAATGCCCACCTGGTGTGATAGGAAGCATGTGACAACAACACCCAGACCAAGGATTCAAGCTCAGGGTCCAATTCTTGAGTCATGCTTAGGGATAGAATCATCACAGCCCTCCTGGGATTTGCTCTGAAAAACCTTTTATACCCCAAAAGCAAATAGGATCCTCATTTTCAGGCCTCTGTGAAAGGATGGCAGGAGGTGAACTTTTCTTCCTTACCAAATACATATATTTAAGAGACCAAACCCTGTCCAGTCTGGGATGGGAGCACAAGCCAAGCTGTTCATGTGGTGATGCCCTGTGTCATTCATGACGTGTTATGATTACAAGTTACTAAACTAAGCTCAACTGATTAACTAAACTAGGCTTGACTAACAGTTCCCCAGATGCCTTTCCTTCCCCCATTCCCTGCACAGCCTTTTCCCTTCACGCTGCCAGAGGTGTTCAAGGTGAGGAGCAGGAGGCAGGTGGCCCCAGCAGTGCAGTGCCCCCGCCCTGTGCAGGGTGCCATCTCATGTCTTTCCTTCTCACTTCTTTCTCTTCTTGCATTCTTGCAAAATCTGCAAATCAGTGTTCCCCCAGCAGAGCTGGTTTCCCTTCTGGACCCTTTTTGGGCAGGAGTAGATGGGTGCGTGTGAGAGACAGCAATACAGGCTGAAGTGATGGAAAGGCAGAGCTCTAACCCAGGAAGGGCAAAGAAAAATTTCTTTTGTTGTTTTTGGATTAGCTCACTCAGAGTTTCTCTTCGTTTTTCTGCCAGGGCTGCTCTTAAATGTCTGACTGTACACTTTTCAACGCTTATTGAAAGATCATTGCTTCCCACAACTCAACATTTTTTCCACCCAGCTCATATAAGCCTTCCAGTGCCATGCAGCTTGCCCAAAGTGCTCTGCCTCTCTGCAGCCTCGGGGCAGGGCCCTGGGGCGGCTCCCGGGGATGTGGGGAGAATGAGGGCATCTCTGCAAAATGCATCCTGTTCAGATTTGATCAGCTACAAAGCTGTGAAAGTTCAGAGGGAAAAAATGAGGTGCTAATGGCCCTGAACTCAGTGATAACTTTGTCAGGACTGAGTGTGAGGGAGCTGCTTCCAGCTGGGAAATTGCCGTGGGGTGAATTGAAGGAAATAGCAGAGCAAAGATGGTGTCTTGGAGCACCGTATACTTGTAGGCACTGCTGGCATGTGGCTGTGACAGGCTTACCCGTGGGACATCAGCTCCACAGCCCACGCCACGCAAGGGAGTGCTGCCCTGCTCCCCACAGACTTGCTGCTGGGGGAAGCTCTGGATGTCAGGGTGCTGGATGTTGAGGTGCTGGATGTTGAGGTGCTGGATGCTGAGGTGCTGGATGTTGGGGTGCTGGATGTCGGGGTGCTGGATGTCGGGGTGCTGGATGTCGTCAGGGTGCTGGATGTCATCAGGGTGCTGGATGTTGGGGTGCTGGATGTTGAGGTGCTGGATGTCGGGGTGCTGGATGTTGAGGTGCTGGATGTTGGGGTGCTGGATGTCGGGGGGCTGGATGTCGGGGGGCTGGATGTCGGGAGGGTGCTGGGGGTTGGGGTGGTGGGGGCGGGGGGGCNTGCTGGATGTCGGGGTGCTGGATGTCAGGGTGCTGGATGTCGTCAGGGTGCTGGATGTTGGGGTGCTGGATGTTGAGGTGCTGGATGTTGGGGTGCTGGATGTCGGGGTGTTGGATGTCGAGGTGCTGGATGTCGGGGTGCTGGATGTCGGGGTGCTGGATGTCGGGGTGCTGGATGTCGGGGTGCTGCGCTGGGTCTCCTGGTTCCTGGTGCAAACACAGGCAGCAGCAGCCTCACCCTCAAGCTTAGGTTAGGGAATTGGCTCAGGCCAGCAGCTTCTCCTGAAATGTGAGTTTGGGGCAAGAAGTTTTCATGCACTCGGAAGAGTTTCCTTCCTTGTGCTTTCTCAAAGGCAAAGAGGGATAACTTGCAGGCCTGGAAGGAATATCTTATCCTGCCATAGCTTTCTTCTTTAGCCTTAAATGTTGAATGCTCTCTTCTTTGCTGTCACCCTCACAGGTCCTTTAATTTTAATGGTTACAGAGAAAGCAGAGGCCAAGCAAGGGGCATGCTGGGCACATAAATCCTGACTGAGAACAAGTGGACCATAATAAGGTTTGAAATCTTACGCTGGCAGATCACTTTGACCTCCATCTGTCTGCAAGGAGCACCAGCAGTGTGGAAAGGCAGCTGGGGAAATGGGATGCCACGGGTGGAGGCAGCTGAGCAGCCCAGTCCTCTGGGCTGGGTACCATGTCCTGTACAGCATGGTCAGGGGTGACCCCAAACAGGGCTGATGAGAAGCATGAGCCAGGAGCTGTTGCCCCTCTCCTGGAGGCAATTAAACTGACAGCCTTGCGTAGCATATAGGGTTGATGTCCCTTTCCTTGCCTCTGACTTGCAATTCTGTTTCAAAAGTGGGTTTTAATTTCTGAATCTCACAGGATCAACCTGTGGTCAGTCATCAAGTGAACTGGCCTGCTTTTGTTGCTCCTAAGTGCTTTCAATCCATGTGCCTTGCTAGGAAAAACACTGTCTCCTGTAAGAAAGAAATACATACGGTAAATTCAGAAGCATTTTAGGCTTCCCAGCAGTGCACTAAGACGTTTAAGGTGCATTTGAGGAAAGCTGCCCTTTGTTGAACTGTTTCATCATGCACCGTTTAATAAAATTGCTGTCTCCTTGCCTTGAATAATGTATGTAATAGCCAGTGTTAGTTGTGGTCTCTGGTGGGTGAATAACAAACAGCAGTGATGGTCAGAGTCCGGCTCTGATGAGGAGGCAGGGTGCTTCCTGTCTCATCTCCTCAGAAGAGGAAGTCAGCAAACACTGGCAGCTCTCATAAAATAGAGAATTAATGCACCCTGATGTGCACACAGTGAATATTGGGCAGATATATATGCATCCTCTGTCAGTTGTCAATATTAGCACCCAGCTGAGGTCGCGTGTGCTGAGATGCACCAGCAGCTCTGAGAGGAGCTGCAGCACCGGGGCGTGGGGCACTGAGAACACAGCAAAGGACTTGCTGCCCTGGGGAAGGCTCCTACCATTGCCAGGTATCAGGATGAGAACTGCAGGAGAGGAGGTCTTTTCCCAAGCAATATTTTGTTCTAGTGGCCCCAGGAGCAAGGACCATCTAGGAAAAATGATCCATATGGTTAGGTGAACCATGGATTGTGTAGGTAACAGTGAACTGTGGTGGTGGGTTACAAAAGGAGACTGGAGCATGAAGAACAGAGTATTAAAGCAAGGACATAGGGTGGCAGCAGAGCAGCGAAGAGAAGAAAAAGGTATTAATAAACTTTTTTTCCCCACTGTGTTGCAAAGCAGGCACCGAAAACAGTCATGGAGGAATTTTAAATGTTTTAATAACAACCTCTCATCTTATTAAGGGGATTTCCCCAGTGTGTCTCAAATACTTTACCAATGAGTTTAATACCCCTTATGCTCAAAAAACAGGTAAGAAGACTTTGGCTCAGCTGGGCAAAAACACCCAGCTATCAGCCACAGAGAGCTTCTGTCCTACTCCAAGTTCTGCCCTCACACACTCCCCAGTGCAGAGCTGCATGTAGCAAAATCCTCCTTCTCAACACATATGGCCCAAAGTGTGATGAAAATGGCAACGTTCCTCAGTTACATGTTCCTAATGCTCCCACAGTCTGGCTGCCACCACCCTTGGCATCATGAGCCATGACATGCTGTCAGGAGGAAAGTGACAGTGCAGCACATTGAATACACAGAGATTATTCTTTCCAGCTTTTGAGACTGAGATGTACCATGCACACAGAAATGTCCCCTCTTACTTATCTGAAACATCCCCCAAATTATCTGATCATCCTAAATATTACAGCTCAAGTGAAAGGTGAAAAGAGGGAAAAGAAAAGCCTGGAATCTTTTCTGTAAAACTGTTGGTTCTTCACACAGTTTTATTCACAGGCCAGGCATGCTGTCCTGCAGATGCCCAGCCAGTTTTGCTAATATTTCATTTCCAAATGGAAGCAACATCTTGACCAGGACTGGGTCAAAAACCTGCAGCATCACTGATGCCAATGACAGCTGGTGGGCAGCATGCTGCATCCAGCTGATCATGTCACAAAGAACAGTAAGAAACCTGTTGTGATAATTCCATCCTCTTAATCACCAGCTGCTCCTAAATTTCTCTGTGGCAAGTTTGAAATTAGCTACTGTTTGCACAGTCCTGCTGCTTGACAGCTGCAGAGAGGACAGGTCTCACCAGTTGCTACTGGGCACAGCTGTCATGTTTACTGGTCACCCTCAGCCTTCCTGGCCTCGGGGGGAGATGCTGTTCAGCCCCTCGCGTGGCATGAGCCAGCCCCACTGGAGCCTTTGGGCACCATCTCAACGGAAATGTGCAATAACAGAAATGATGTGTTTGTGCATACTCCAGAGTCCAAGGAACCACATGACACAGTGCCCTCTCTTATTTCTGGAGTTTCCTGCTGGAGTGCAAAGCTCTTAGGGTTTCAAAGGGTCTAAACTTCAAGTACTAATGCAGGGGAGAGAGAGAAGGTAGGAAAGTGCCCTACTTCTTGCTTTCATTTTCATCTTGGCTTGACAACACATTACTGTCCATAGCACATCTCCTTTCCTGTTCTCTTTTATTACTAAATGCACTTTGACTGTTGAATGATTCATGTAAATAATTTACCAGGCCACTTAAAGCCAGCTTTTCTCTTCCTCTGTTATTCTCAAATGAACGGGTACTTTTTTATTGATGTATTTGCTGTCCGTAACTGCTCAGTGCAAAGGCTGTGAATACTTGAGATGGCGAGTTGTTTGTGAGCTGCTGTGTGGTTGGACTGACCTGTCTCTGGGTAAGAGAAGGGAGCAGCCAGGCATGGAGCAGTCTGACCATATTTATACTGGAAGACATCAAGTAACCATCATCCCTTCTGTCTCACAAGTGCCCTGATTTGTCAGAGCAGCAGCCACTGTGAATATTATTGTAGGCAAAGCCCTGCACCCACGAATGTTTGCACAAATGGGACAAGAAAAGGTGACACATAGTTGAACATATCATCTCAAGTGAACATTTTGCAGCACTAGGTCAGGTCAATTGTTCATTCACCGTCAATTTATACTGTAGGAGAGATTTCAGTTGAATGAAAATCCCAGATTCATTGTACAATATTCACAGTCATTCTGTGAAGGAAGAACTAAGACCTTCCACAAGTAAAGACAGTCCTTACCTGTTACCAAGTCATCTAGATTTTCTCCAAGCGTCACATTTTTCTAGCAGTTTACCCATCTAGTGTGGCATTTTTTATTTGAAAGATGAGTTTCAGTTCCGGTTGTGCAAAATTTAACCATGTCATCCAGTCTGGAGGCTCTTGGTATTACAGAAGTACAAGGAATTCTGTATTTGTCTATCGTAAAAGAAAAGAACTTTGCTTGAAGCACTGAAGCAGCACCAGTTTACATCAGGGAAATATTTCCAGTATATATCACAACATCATCCAGCTGTTTCTTTTATGGACATGTCATAAGTCTTGGTTGCTGGAGTACAGTCTACTGTAAAGAGCATTTCCCATCAAGGAGGTTGTTGTGTTCCAGGACATCAAGACAATACAGCCTGTGGTGGCTGCTAGATCCACCTGTATCACTGGAAACAACTAGAAACCATCAAGGATGCTTCTGTGACTGATAGGCCCAGAACAAACTGTGTCATGACGTTGAATAAAAAAAAAAAAAAGGTGCATTATAAGAAGTACTCTTTGCAATACAAACTTTCTGTCTTGGTTTAGCTTAATGTAATGAAAGTGTTCCAGTTCTTCCTATTCTTACCAGATATTTGGAATCACACTGTTGCCTTTTCCTGGTCTTAAAATTAAAACTAGACATGGTTAAAAGGGAAAAGGGGTTTACGTCGGTATTTATTTAAGGAGCCTTAAAGGTGCACGCTCCATTCGGGTGGAATGCACCAAAAAGCACACCGAAATGCACACACACCATAAATCGCGTATACAATTTATAGGCCTTGCAAATTAGCATATCTATCTGAAATTCCCCAATGGGAGACTTGAATGAGCCCCCCCTCCTGTGGAATTTCCCCCTGGATGGGCCTATCTTAGTTTACAAAATGTGTTCTAGAAGGAACCTTGGTTTCTAGGGCTCTCTGACCTCTAACTACAAAGCTCCTGGGATGTTTGGTCTCGTGGCTTAACGGAACATTGGGTCTATGCTAGTTATCAAACTTCAGGAATTACACGTATGTGAGCTAAAAGCACTAAGAATACACAAAAACTATATAAAAGGGTATATAAAAGGGGTATATGAAAAAGGCAAAAAAATCATCATGGCATCAACACAGTTTTTTACCTTGCAAAAGTCTTTGTACACTTTTCTCCTCACTTAGAAAAAGTTTTGGGCAGAGAGAGGAGGTACAAGGGATTGTTCACCATTGTCTACACTTCAGATTTTGCAACCTTCCTAATTCTGCTCTGCTGCTGTAAATTCAGCCGGACATTAAGTTTTATTCACAAATCCAGGTTGTATTCAAAAATTAATTCAGAGTCACAGCTGATTTGTGCAAGTGGGGAAAAAATCATTGTTGTGCAGCAAGATAAATGTGAGCTTTGAATTTACAGTCACTCACAGCTCTTCCCATCACTGCATGCTCACAGTTTCCTGCCCCTACAAAGACTTTCTCTGAAGAAAAATCTCCATGAACAAGTCTGACAGGGGTTGAAATTAGACTGCTGAATTCCTGAAGTTTCATCTCTGTAACCTTGACAGTGCAAAGGAAGAAATTTTATCATACTGGAATTCATCCTAAAACCAAAATGAAGTATCCTCAAAAATGAGATTACTGCAGAAAGGCTATAGGAAAGGTACCATACTACCACTGCAAGTAATTTCCATGAATTTTCACTTAAAGGTAAAATGAAAGGAGATTTTAAAGTAATGGAAGATCAATATTAACTAATTCTGCAGATTCCAGTGCAGTCTTCTTCTCACTAATAAGATGAAAAGCTTTAAAATATGCTGTCACATAGCTAATTTTTTTTTATTATTGTCTAAGTGGAGCCCTTTTTCTGAAAACTTATCAACCTCTTGTCTAATTTCACTTTCTCTCAAAAATATGGGCTGCTAGAAACACCCAGAACTGTCTGTGGTTTACCCCCTGCATCTGCCTGTCCTAGGCAGCAATACAAAAAAGCAGTACAAGGAGACTAACAAACTACTCCATCAGCATTCCTAATTGCTGAAATTCGGGAATGTAATAACAGAGGACATTGAGTCATCAGCCCCATTCAGCCTGGGGCAATTGCTCCCTGCTCATGGCTGTCAGGTGGGCTGAGCCTGGAACAGCTGAGCTCACCCCATCCCTGACCATCCATCACACACATGGCTCAGAACAGATTATTCGTAACGCAGGAAGCTGACAAATGATGCTCAAGGCAGGTGATTTGTTAGACCTGGGTAATTTTTATTGTTCCAAAATATTTTCTTGGGTAATGGAACAAAAAAAAAAGAAGAAAAAAACCAACCAAAACCCAGTCACATTGGTGACTGCTGGTGAGTTGCTCTGGTTTGAGGGCACTGGTACTTCCCAGCCACCCTCACGAGATGTGGTGGCTGCTGTCTAGACTGATGCAAACCCAGAGCTTGTGCTGGCACAGCTTGAAACCTCACTGTCAGCCTCAGGTCCTGCTTTAAAATGCTCTTCCCCTTTTTCAGTGGAAACTCCTTAGAAAACAAAATTGTTCCCTGCTAGGCATACAACTGACAGGCAGCTTTTCTCACACAAATAATTCATGATAACCTGAGCCTGAGATCCATGCAGGACTGGTACTTGTGCATATGAAGCAGAAGTTGCCTCTAGTGGCTGAGGGAGTGGAAGAGGGAAAAACAGGCAAACAAAACTGAGCACCTCCCATTCTGATGTAAATATATTCCAGGATGCTCAATGCTTGGAAGAATTTCGAGGGAGAGCCAGAAAATTTGCTTGAAATCTAGAAACATACCTTCAGCATGAGAGCATGGAGCTGAGGCAGTCTGTTTATCCAGGAGGAGAGAGGAGGGTGGCTCCATCACAGTCTGACTATACGAGGACGCATTTTTAACAACAAGCACTTTTAAAATTGACCTAAAATGGTAACAGTGAAATTAAGGTGCAAATAGCTAGTAGTGAAGCTAGGTAATCATTAAGACAGAAAGAAGGTAAATTTTTCCATCACATTAATAGCAACAGAAGGAGTGGCCGTTGGCCTTCTACAAAACATGCTGCAGTACAATCAGCAGTGACAGGCTAAGTGCAGGAGATGCTCAATGAGAATGTAAAGCCCACATGTCTGTCTTCCAAGAGATGTCATCCCGTATCCTTTATTTTTGCTTGGAGTATAGCCATGTGTAGAATTCCCAGATGTGAGTGATGCCATCTATTTGGCTTTAAATAGCAGTAAGACTTGAATAATTTATTACTATTAACATTAATGAGACTTTTCTTCATATGCCTCAAAGAGCAAGGAAGATCTCCTTTGCTTGTCTGAATTCTGCAGCACTGATGACAGATTTTTCTCTAAAGGACTTCTTAGGAGCCAGGTCATCATGGGGAGGTTGGTAGTGTTAGTCTACGAGAGAGAGTGTTTATTCCAGCAACCTTTTCAAGATGGTTGTCAGCTGAATTTTTCTTCATATGCAGAGTTCCTTGGGCCTGGTGACCAAAACCTGTGTGATAGTGACACAGCAATTCTGAGATGAAATTATACAAGCGGGAGAAAAAAAGTTCACGTCCCTTTACAAAATGATGCAGCACCTCTGTCAGTGTTGCCCTGTGCTTTTACCATACAGCCCCGAGCCGTTTCTCCAGCCCAGATTATCTGAAAAACCTCTCTATTAAAACATAATAGTTCGTGGTGACATTCTTTGCAGGATCTGCTCTCTCTTGGCAAAGACAGAGCACATGTCAGGAATTGGTGACTATCTCAGATCTTGCTAAACATGATTCTTCTTTATTGAACCCAGCTTATTAAAACTGGGTTTTCTAAAGCAGCACATGGGATGAAGGTGCTACAAAGAATACAAGACACCACTCTGCTGGCTGGCCTTGGAGCCAGTTCAGGCCTCACGGTGGCATTCCTTGGACCAGGAGAAGGTAGCGGGTATATGGTCCCACTTCAGCCCAGCACCCACAGAAGCCTGTGGAGCATCAGGGCTGGGATGTGGCACGGAAAGCTCTTGATGGCTTATTCCTCCTCCCCATGCGGGGATATCCACAGCAATGCTGTCAGGTCAGTACCAGACAGGCTCAGCCATGATCCTGTGGGCTCCTCTAACTGAAGGTGCTCTGGATATGGCTCAGGGTTTATTCAGCTGTGTGTCACAGCCATGGCCATCTCTGAGAGCCATCACCCTGAGCTTCAGGCTCAGCAACGCCCTCTTGTCACTGCTCATCCTCCACAGCAACAGATTTTCCTCGAGGGCTTGCCATCGCTGATGTGGCGGTTCAGGCTCCAAACTCCAAGTGCCAGTCCAATGGCCCTGGCTTCTCTGCGAGCCAGCTTGTTTCCTTTAATCCCTGAGATACCTTCCCAGAGCACTGAGGGACCAGTCCTGAAAAAATCCAGAAGTATTTTAACATTTTCAGTCTTGGTATGTGCAATGGCCAAGGCACAAAGAGCATATTAGTGTTATGCATTACACAGACTTAAATTAAGCAAGTTATAACAGTTAACATAGAACCAACTGGACACTGTCTCCACCATGAAAAAGAATGTTTAGATATAAAAAATGTGGTTTAGTTTTAAAATAGAAAATAAAATTCTTAGTTTGCAGTTTGTTGCCACATGAAAAGGCTCTTTTCTGCTCTTTTTAAAAGGGAAAAAAAAAAGTCTAAGGCGCAAATAACATTTCCTGATACGGAAAGCAGAGAACACTCCTAACATATTTTCCAAGGTCAGCTCAGAAAAGGAAGCTGCTTCCAGACTCCAGCTACAAAAATTAGCAAGCCAAAAGTTAGAATTCTCTTCTATAGTTAGTCTGTTCATAAAGAAAGACTGAGCACCTTGGTCGTCTCTTCACCCAAGAAACATCCTGTCTTACATCATTGGGGCATTCTGGGTATTCAGTAATCCCAGAACTTGAGTAAATACCCAAATACAGACTCAGGAGCCTACATTTGAATCTGCTGGGGAAAAAATCCCCAAAGTCTCCCATTTCAAGCAGCGAGACAGCAGAATAGTAATCTACAGTGTCCATGTCATCACTTAATTTAACTCTGAACCTATTCTCTCTCCTCTTTGTCTACTGAGCAAACTGCTTCCCCACAAAATGAAATGATCTCCCCAATCCAAGTATCACTTTATTTTTAGCAGTGAGCATGGAGTTTACCCTGGGACGTGGTGAGCACACGGCAGTGCTCACTGACCTCTCCACAGGCTCCTAAACAAACAGAACCAAAGTGCTGATTGTGGCAATGTGACCATGAAAGGACTCAGTAGCAAGCTGTGTATGTTCAAGATCAGCAGCCAAGCAACACACCATCATGAGTTTTAACTTGCATTTGCTGAGGGCTACACAGTTACTTGCTGTAACTCCACATATCTTCAGTATCTCAAGAAGCTTCCAGATGTGTACAAGTATTTTCATCTGGATAAATAAAGGGCATATGCCCATAAACAGCTCCCCTAACAGGAGTCCACCTCAGTCAAGACGGGTCAAACCCACCGGTTATTTTCCCTTGGTGCTTCAAGCAGCTCTAGGAACAGACCCCAAACAAGATCAGCTGCTCCTCCATCATCCTTGTCAGCAGAGATGCACCCAGCAGCTGCTCTGGAGGAAGATGGGAGAGGTCTCTGTCTGTGGCTGGGCCTGGCATGTCATGCACCTGCAGGTCAGAGCAATATCCATTTATTTTCTGTGTAACAGTGCCAGGCAAAAGCAACAGTATTTTGCCAGGCAAAAGCTCTGGGAGTCTCTCTGCATCTTCCACTCAGAGCAAGGTGGAGACACTAAGAGGCAGGACAACATATCAGGCAAAGATGCATTAAAAATACCAAAAAAATACAAAAGTGTGACTTCTTTGTGTCTTTTTGTTCTGTGATCATCCTGAAATAGCATGTGTGATTCAGAAGCAAGCCTAAAGCCAGTCACTGCCACCTCCCTCCAACCTGCACACAGCAGCCACAAGACCCCACTGCCCAGAGGCTGTTGTTCAACTGCCCTGACTCCAAGTTTAAACAATCCTGGGCTGTACTTGCTGTAATGAGTATGATCAAGGCTAAGCACATGGGACATAAATAATCCAAAGGCAAGTTGCACTCACAGCCTAACCCAGTTACAGCTCTAATTTGTACATTTCCTCTTTGAAAGCAGTTCTTTCATCTTCTGTATAGAGCTGAACCTCTCCCAGATGCCATTTGCAAGCCAGGAGAGGTGCTTTGCATTGGAGCCAAGGCAACACAGAGACCTGCAGGAGCATTTCTGACCCACCCACCATGCTCTCCATGCGAGGCACAGGACAGAGTCCTTCAGTCAGCTCTTTTAATCAGCAGTTCCTCAGCCTCCCCAGCTTTGCAGGGAGCTCTGGATACACAAGGGAGGAGAGCTCCAGAGCTCAACAACAGTCCTTAGCTGAGCTTCCCACTCGGTCCCTTATTGCAGGTAGCTATGGCACAAAGCAGGAGGAGCTACAAAGAGCTGTTTGTTACTGAAGCAGTACCTGTGGCTGTCAGCTATAAAGCCTCTTCCTCATTTGCATCCCCAGCCACCTCATTATAAAGCAGAACAGGCTAGTATTAACTTTCTTTTTCTAGTTCCTCCCTCAATTCTCTGCTCCTTTCCAGGCTGTTGATGTTATATGTTAAGGTCCTGTAGAAACTGGCGTCATCCTAGCAAGCACAGGCACCCAGCTGTGGTGTTGGGGCTGGGATAGCCCAGGCACTTGCTCCTCAGCTTTTGCCTTTGCTTGCAGATCTTTGGCTGTGCTTGTCAAACAACAAAGTGTCACAGCGGCTGTTAAAAGACCTTGTAGGTGAGGCATGTAGTCAATGACAGAGGGAGAGCATAACATACAGCCTGTTTTTGTGAAAATAGTTTACCATTACAGCATTTCCTCCAGTTTTGGGATGTTATGGCTGAGACCTTTCATTAACAACTCTTTGATGATACTACTGTCTAAAAATCTCATATGTATAAAAACAAAAAATCATGAGGAATATCTGCTGGAGGCCTGGCTTGGCCTTGGAAACGTCTAAACCTAGTTCCAGAGCAAAGCTGTGTTTGTATAATCTTAACTAGTCAAACTGCTCAGGGAGCCCAGGTGCCAGCTGAGCTCTGTCCTTGCAGCTCTGCCCTTACCCCGCTCCTGCCCATGCGACAGGGTCTACTGCTCACCAGAGAAGCTGTGGCTGCCCCATCCCTGGAAGAATCCAAGGCCAGGCTGGACAGGGCTTTGAGCAATGTGGTCTAGGGGAAGTTGTGCTAGCCCATGGAAGGGGCAGTGCAACTACATGAGCTTCAAGGTCTCTTCCAACATAAACCATTTTATGATTCTATCTTTCCTGATGGCAGAATTGGAAATTACCATTACACACAGAAAAGATGGTTTTACCAACTAAGGAAAAGCTTGCGTTTTCCTGTGCAGATAAATGGAAGAATTTCATATTCACAAGTGGGAAAAAAGCATAACAAAAATCCGGAAGTGACAGTTTTGTTCAAGAATAGTAAGACTGGCTTGGCCAGAAAGTTCAGCAACAAAATTTGAGTCCCAAACTCCTATACTAAGACGAGCAAGTCTATTGTTTAGATTAATCACTTTAGCTTCCTTTTTGAAAACAAATGCCAGCCAAGATTGGGGGAAAAGATTTTGTAAGAAAAGTAACAGGATAATTCAGTCATGACCTTCTGTGCCAGTTTGGCCAAATTTGGAAGAGAATATCTCCTGAGGAAAAAAAAACAGGTTGCCACCACCCCTCCCCCTACCGGGTTCGGGAAAAAAAATTATTTTTCCTTGGATGAAAGTGAAAGAAATAAAAACTATTTATTTAACAGAACACACAGAAAAGGATAATAATGTTAAATAATAAAATCTCTCGCTGTGGAGAGAAACCTGGAAAGATTTCAGAGTCCGGTGGAGGTGTTAGTGTCTATATCCTCCTCCTCAGGGCTGTCGGGGGAAGGCCCCTACTGGGGCCTGGGAAGAAAAGTCTCCCGGTGTGCTCCGATGTTGTGCAACCGTCCCGAAGAGAAGAAGAAAAGAGGAAAAAAATTGCAAAAAATCCCAGGAAAACTCTCTCCGGAGAAAAGAGTCAAAAGCAGGCTGGAAAGCGAGCGTACTCCACTCCCCACTGCCGCCGAGTATATCCCCAGTAGCCTGTCTGTCCTTGAACACCAACTTTGTTTTTAAAACAAAAGCATCTCAGTTTTTTCTTCCCTCTCGCAGGCTCAGTTTAAAGGCACCAGAGCCAGCCTCCAGAGCAGACGAAATGGGATACATATTTCATACCATAATGTCACCCCAGGACACCTTCCACAAAACGTGTTTTTTGTTTGTTCAATAGAAGCAAATAATATTCTGGATCCATATTTGGACTTCATCCTGTCGCTGTAGCTCCCAAACGGGTAAAGAACGACACAGTCCAAGTGCCAAAGGTGATCCAAAGTAAGGAAGAAAATTTAATGGAAAATTGAACAGCTTTTATATGTTAATATGCAGAAACGTGTTGAATGGCATAAAGTAATTGGTCCCTTGGCCATCCACCCCTCGAGCTGATTGGCCAAGTTCTGAACCATCCGCTTCTAGATGTTTTTCTAGTTAAAACCATAACAATCCTTGAAAAAGAACTGCAGGTGTAGAAGTTTACAAAACTGTAATATTGTTTTAAATTCTTTACATGGGAAAGGCAAAGCTTTCACAAAATGCTGCAAAGGCTAAAGAAATTCCGTGCTGAGGCCTTCTTCGTATCCATATCATCCAATTATTCACTGTTTAGTCAAGACATGGGACAAATCCACTAAGAATTATTATTTATTTGGAAATTGGTAGGGTATGTTATAAACCAGCTTCGACTGTCCAGCTTAACATACAGCCTCTGGGATTTTTTATTATTATTCTGAATTCCTTAAACTCATTCTGTTCCAGCAATTTGCTTCCAAGGCCTGACCCAGTGTACCTTTCTCCACCAGGTGAATGTTGCTGGATGGCGGATGCAGGTCTTGGAGGAGCAGGAGGTCGGTAAGCTTAGGCCATTAGTAGTGGTAGGTCTGTTGCTATGACACTTTGATTTCCCTGAGGAAAATATTCTGAGCAACTCAGTTCTGATCATTAAAGTCCCTCAAAATATTATTTCAGATAATTCTCGATGATGCTGGCATAATTCTCTGATTAGAAATAGTTGCCACAGGAAATTTACCCTTTCCTATTTGGCTTCTGCAGAACATGTCAGCTAAAATTTATTCTGTAATTTGCAGCAGCAGAAAAATGATAAGTGATCTAAAATTATCTAAACACATACATTTAATAGAGATACACATGGCACAGCCAAAATCTTCAAGAGGCTATACATAGATGGAGCTGCTTCCCTTGAGGAGTTGCTGGTCTAGAATTTAAGCAGTGGTCTTTATTTGGTCTTGCCCAGAAGCCCCTGTCTGATCCCAAGTGATTGGGTGCCTGGGTTTAATGGGAAGTCACCCTTAATAATCTTGTTTGAGACACGGACTTCAGAAAGAACACACGGTCTGGAGCACTACACTGAGCCTGCTTTATTCTGTGTTGATCACAAGGCAGAGCAGAAAGCCCAAATGGCTCTGCCCCCTGAAACCTCAAACACGATGATCCGTGCCTGTTGGGAAACGAAACATGGTACAGTTTGCACAGAGATAACAGCAGAGTTAGGAAGGTTACAGTTTCTGTCCCACAGGAATTTGGCACTTCAGCCTTTCCAGTCTTCCTGTTTAGAGGAAGGCTTACTGGCGTTAAACAAAGTTTCCACACTAATGATGCAGTTAATATTGTGCATCTCCACTCATGCAGAGTTTCCTTATTGTTCGTGCCACGTTAGGTTCTTTCAAGGCTCTCTGTGCTCTGACTGCAGCCCATGGGCTCTGAGGGCATCTCCACCTGAACAACGTCACCTCCCTGTGGCAAGGGACTGAGCCCTGTCTAGCATTTCCCATGCCATAAGCTGTAGCTCCATGGATCCCAAATGCCTTTGGCAAGCCAGGAGAAATGCTTTGCATGCAGAGACCTGCAGCTTGTGCATTATTTTCTGCCCTGGGTGCTTCAGGGGCAGTGAAACACCTCCTGGCAGACCTGGCTGCTACCCAACTGTCTCCCATGGATTAGATGAAACAAATAAACTCAAGCAACTGCTGTAGCAAGGTATCTGAAGGCAAACAGGGCTGCCAAGCAATTAGTGTCCAAACGATGCCTAATTAGTCCCTTGGGTGCATCATATTACAGAACAAAGCAGAAGATGTCTGTCTGGATGTTATATTGGGAGTGTGCGATTCTGATCTGATTTGGGCAGGTGCAAGGCAGGAGGAGCAGGGCTGTTGGATGATCATTCCCACGACACAGCTGGGGAGAGACCTTTTCTTGCTCTCACAGCACTAGTGACAGTTCTGGCTTGGGGAGGCAACTTGTGCTGGCAGGGGAGGGCAGGAGAAGAGCCCTCAGTCTGCAAGCAGTACAATACAGAGAGCTGCAGGTTTTATTCTGAATTAGCTGTAGTAAATAAAATAAAGGCAGTTTCGTGCAGCCTGTTAGAGACACATTGTAGAACTTAAGACTTTGATACACAGTAAATTATACAATATGAGTAATGTAAAACATGTTGGTTTGGGGGGTAGTAACGAGAAATGGTCTAACTGACAACGTGAGAAAGTTCTTAGCTAAAATCAGGCAGTCAAAGCTGACCAAATGATACGGTTAAATTCTAGATCCAAAAATAGACAGAATTTGAATGGGGACCAAAATCCTGCTCAGTAACTGTTGGTAAGTCCCAGCAAACCACACTTCCGTGACGAAAGGAAAACACAGACATGCATTGGTTGGCTTTGGCAGAGAAGAAACAAATTTGCTTTTCCAAATCTGCTGACGTGTTTATCAGGATACTGTGAATGAATGCATTGCACTTGACAATATAGTACACAGTGGCAGCTAAAGATAGAAAATTATTTGAAAAGAAATTACAATTTTTTTGGCTGCATGCATGGGTCTTTACTTGCCCTGTCTGCACAGTGAATTGCACTTCTGAGCAAGATGAGACTGAGCAGCAAAGCTGACTGCTGACTGTGGCTCTGGGAAAAGAATGGTAGGGAAAGTCTGGGGAGAAACAGGTCACCCAAGCACTGCAGCACCCAGTGGACCCTTCCTGCTGTCTCCAATGCCCTGGAATTCTGCAGAAGCTGAGATGTCTCTGCCCTTAATGGGTATTCATATTTTAAAAGCCTGAAAAATATTTTAAACCCATTTGCTTTAATTCTTCTGTAGAGTTTTCACTCTGTACAGCCTGGTTGGAACAGAGAACATGCAACAAAAAGGACAGGAACCAATGATGAAAAATACCCTTTGCCTTCAGCTTTTTGTGTTTGCTGGAAAATAACAGATTTTCTTGGCAAATATTAGGAGGATATTTGTGACTGAGCCTGCTCTAATGAACATGAGCTGTGCTGTGCCTGTAGGCCTGTTGCACTTCCAGATGATTTCACCACTTTACAATTCAGCTCTTATGAAAACATTTAATACACACTTGTTAAACCATTCAGTGCAAAGGCAGCATAAAGCCCAGCAAAGGGCAGCATTGGGCACAATCAGTGTCGGGGTGGAGTCCATCTTACAGAACAAAACTCAAGTGAACAACAAAAAGGCTGAGGTGTTGTAACTTTTTAGGGCAGGGAGTAGAAATTCACTGACAGTGCTAATGTGATTTAAGCAATTTGAGCAAAATAACACGTGAAACTGTCTTTTACTGCTCTTGTATTGTGTGGGTTTTACTTTGTCAGTTGTTTTAAAAAGCAAGCAGCAATTTCTGGGAATGCTGAGTTAAAAAAAAAGGAGGGGGAGGGGGAGAAAAAACTTATCAGGCATTTCTATAGCTTAGTAAAGATGATTAATCTGACTCAGCAAGACTGAATTAAAGAGATTTGATTGACCAGTTGATATTCAGAAATATCTCTCTTTATATGGTTTTAAATGACACAAAAATTAGATCTCTTCCTGAAACCCTGGCACATGCAAAGTTCTTGTTGTCTGTACATCTGGGCTTATGGTCAGATCTATTTTAATGTCTTTAAAAAAAAATACAAGTGCTAGTAGAAAACCAGAGAGTTATCACAGCTTTTGCAGGGCTTAAAGGAATGCAGAGCAAAATACAGTCTGAAATTAAAGTCTCTGGCCCAAAATATGTTCTGCACATACCCTTTTACCTCCTCATCTGTGTAGTTGCATAGTCCTCAGCAGATCTGCTGCTGGCAGGATGAAGGATGGACTCCCCTCAGGTGTCACTTCACCTGCCGTGAGACACAGGAGCTGAATGTGCTCCTCATCCATTAGCATCAGGTACCAAGTGACCCTGAGGAGCAGCAGGTACAGGAACAGGCAGCTGTGGTGCTGTAAATGTGATGTGTCACTCACTTCCTACCCTAAGTGGTGCCCCCAATGCTCCCCCTGCTCCAGGAGAGCCCCTCACTGCAGTGTGGCAATGCAGCGGCTCGGCCCAAGTGCCAGTCACCACTCAGCAGTGCGTGTTTGGGCCTCAGCTGTGGAAAAGGCAATGCTTACATGGCTGTGGGCAGAATCATCAGCCATTTTTGGCCTTCTCAAAATGTTCACCCAAGTTTGGGCAGGATGAAATTTGTTGCTGATGCAAAATGATGCAGAACCTCTGAGCAAGACCTCTCTCAGCCCATCTGACCCTGACAAACAGGTCATATTAACTCCTATAATTTGTTAACTATTATTTAAAAATCTTTTAAAGATTTTCTTTCACCGTGTCCAGAGTTACAGCTTACAGTTCCCAGTAGCTATTGGGAAGGAGAGGACAGATGGATGCAGACAATAGCAGCTCTTGGAAGAGAGACCTGCAGAGACTGATAGGATGTGGAAAGGCACCCATAAATTGCTGAATGATTCTGGGACTTGATTTAATGTATACAAAAGAATCTGAAAAAAGACTGAATATCCTCTATCTTGCCAGAACACTTCTTTGCAATAAATAACCCCTTTAGAAATATTTACCTCCTTTATTCCCAGCAGTGAGAGCCTCCTGACTAAACACATCATTTTCGTGAAAACATTTCTGGTTCTCTTTAAGAGCAAGGGGAAGGTTCACCTGAACAGCTGAAAATGTCTGCAACCAAAATGGAATGAAATTCAGAATTCCCATTCCTGGTTCAAGCTGTCTTCTGTAAAGATTTTATTCATAGGTGATGGCTGCTATCCAGAGAACCAAATGAGGGCATTCAAGGAAAAGCAGTGTTTCGTTGGCAGTTTATTGCAAGTTATCAAGTGGTGTAGTCTAGGGTGAAATAACCTCCCACAGCCCTTCCATCACCCAGCCAGCCATCTCTGATGGAAACATCTTCAGGAATCATGAATAACTGTGAACTTGTTTTTAGCAGCTCCAGGCTCTTTCTTGGCTCTACCTCCCTCCAGATTTCCATGGTTGGAAATTGCCAATGTGTGCAGCTGAGCAGAGCAGGACACCCAAAACTGAGATAACAGAGGATCTGCCCCTGGCCCTGAAGTAGCCAAAATCCTCAATAGCGCAGATGAGCAGGAAATTATCCAGCTATAAATCAGCAACCAGGCAAATATATCAAAGACATCCAGTGAGATGGAGCAAGTGCTGACCTGGAGACTTATGCAAGGGTTTTATGCACATGGATCCAGGATGGAGTCGGGCTCTGATGGCTCCAGCCCAGGAAACCCTTCTGTGGCAGCAGTCACATTGGTGGAGCATGGTCCTGACAAGTCCAGGTGGGCAGAAGCCATGGGCCTTCACGCTATGAGCTTGATTCTGCCTTTGCCAGGACACTGCAAGCACTGTGCTGGAGCAGGCTCTGCCCCCTGCCCAGGAATGAGGAGCTGCTGCACAGGAGCTAAAGAGGTGAAGGTCCTCACACCATACACAAGCACAGAACAAGAGCAAAGGAGAAGGTGGGCAGCTCATCAAAGGAGGTGGATTGTGGCCAGCAGATGTCTGCATTATGGACTGTGTGCACACCACAGCCTGTGCAGAGCTCACTTCTAACACAGAGGGTAGCAGGACAGCTCAGAAAGAGGAAGAACTCTGTCATGGCTCTTGTTGGGCTTTGTGCAGCTGCCTGGTGAAATCCTGCCCTATCCCACCACTATACCAGTTAGCCCTCAATTCATGACATTTTGAGTACTTTTTCCTGGCTGGCCCTAGTAAGGGAGCACCTCAGCAGGGACCAGTGTGTAATTTGAAATTAATACAAAAAATGTACTTCTCTAAATACCATACCACCTAGCCTATTTTCAAGCAAAGACAACCACACATAGGAATATTTGACTGGGGGCTCTAATTAGAAGATAAAACCCTGCATTAAAGCTAGTTGCTGGATGGAAACTGCTACATTTTCATTCTGTTTGTGTCTGCATTCTGTTATCATCCTGCTTTCAACCTTCCACAATTAGTGTCTATTTTAATGAAGACTGCTGGGGCTGATCTAAATACCAGAACATCTTGTATGTAGTACACAGGAGTCCTTTTTCCCTTCAGAAGTGCTGTAGTGTTCATTTGCATCACAGATCCATGACCAGGCACATTTAACAGGATGGATCAAAGTGCTTCTAAACACAGTGTTAGATCCATTGTAAAATTCAGGGCATCTCCAGAATCAGCCCAGGTGTAGCTGTACCTGGGCCTGTTGGTGCATTTCTGGATTGCTGTAGAAACACAACCTAAAATGCTCCTGTTTTTTCCCCACTGGGGTTGTTTAGCAGGGCTTGCAGGCACAAGCTGCAGCAAACAGGGTCATCCAAATGCTTGGGCAGGGCTGGCGATCCCGTGCCAGAGGAGACCCTGGGAACAAGGGTCTTTGGTGCTTGCTAACACTCAGATGCTTCCTCCAGCATTTCATGGCCATGGAGGGGTGCAAAGTGCCTCTCTCTCAGCAGCTTCCTTTCTGCTGCCAGGGTTTCCTAGCCTCGGAGGAGGTGATCAGGGAGCACAGATACAAAACAGAGGCAAGTTTTGTGCCTTGAGCAAAAAAAACCTTTGCAGCTCCAGCAGGGTTTTGTCTCCTTCTCCCTTCCTCTTGCTGTCTCTCCACCTTTCCCAGCCCTTCTCAGCTGTTTGATGCCAAGATCCAAGCAGGGCACTTTCCCAATGATCCTTCCCCTTTTCATCACTATCAGCAAAAGAAACAAATGTATGTTTTTTCCCATGGTGTAGAGCTGGTGAATTCTTAAAAGCCTGTTTTCTTCTCTAAGAACTGAGATCCCTGAGGAATCTGCCTCCCTTGCATCTTTCTTGTGTTGAGGTGGAATTAGTCACATTTTTTGCACATGACAGCAGTTTCTCAGAAAAGAAAGAGCAAGTTCCAGGCAATTTATAGGCTTATGCAAAAAAAATAGTAAATCAGTCTCTAGCTGTTTGGACTGTGCTCTCTTTTCATTGCACACAAGCAACTTCCATCACCACTAATATGCAAATAAAGATATTTGGCCTCAATCTTTCCTACAGGGAGAAAACCCTCAGCAATGCCACATACCCTACAGCCAAGGCTGGTCACATGTCAGACCATATTTTCTTCCCTAGCCTCAGTCCATGCAGGCTAGGAAACCCACAGGATCCCACATATCCATAGACCAAACCTCTAAAGATGTTTCAGCTTAGTCCTGCCTCAGGTGAGGTTTTTCACAAGTTATTTTTCATATCACAGAAGTGTTATAACTACAAAATTGTAGTGATGGAAACTGTGCCTCAGCTGGTAAGAGCTGTTTAGTCTGTTGTTAATATGAAGCAGACAGCTCACAGACATTGAAAATGCAGCTTAGATCCCTGTCCTTACCCAGGCATTTTCTGCATACCAAAATTAACTGTGGTCAACAAAGGAACCTTGGATTGGTCAACAGTGAAATCCTTTAAGCAAATGCACAGATGAATCATTGTGCCAGGTCTAGGGAAGGGGGAAAATCTGTATTTAGGATGCATGTTCTCTCCAGGCCCAGAGGAGTTGTGAAATCCATGAGCTCCTGCAGATACCCCCTTGGCAAGGCTGACTTAGAGAGGTGCAAAAGAGACTGGTATTAAATATTGCTGCCTTGACTGGTGGCACTATGTGGTTGTGCTCCCAGCAGAGCTGTGCTCCATGGTGTGACTTGAGGGGAGTAGGGAGTTGCATGAAGGTCTGAAAATTTCAAATTAGGGCTGTCCATCTACGCAACAGCCTTTCTCATGTCGCATGGGTAAGGTAACTTATTCAACCACGGTGCATTTGAGAATGGGATGTTAGGATTGGGAATTTTACCTTTGTGGGTTTGAAGAAGGGCTTTTAATAGGGCTTGGAGAACCGTCATGAAAGAGGCCACTGCAAATGCTCAGCAAAATGCAGGCTGAGAAGGGACTCCTGCCAGCAGACACTCCTGGGGGACACAGGGCACTGGGGAGGGGAAAGCCATTTCAGCAGAGGATAAGGCTGCTTCAGGGACAGGCAGAGATGGCCACAAACTCCTTTGGGCTGGAAAACTGAAGCTAAGAAGGGTCTTCAGAGCAGTGGAGGCTGAAAGTTCCCCAGCAGAAGTGTGGGGAGAAGCTGTCTGCTCCAGGTCCTGTGCCTGTGGGCTGCCAAACACCTTGGCTCTGGCAGCCCCATATTTCTACAACAACAGTCAATGGGAGGATAAAATGTGTGCAGTTCCTGCCACTGTCAGTAACACAGTAGGCTCCATGAGGTTTATGAACACTCCTGGCAAGAATGACAAAATTTCTGTTCCTGGAGAAGCTGAGGCAGACATTACCAACTGCAAATAACTCACAGACAACATAAAGCAGCCTCTCTCTCTTCTTCCCTCCCTCTCTCCTCAGTACTTGGCTTTGCTTTGGAATCTATCATGGGTTCCTCTTGAGATTTCTGCCAGCCACCACATTCCATCTTCAATCCTACACCTCCTCAATCCATGGCAAGGGTAAGGGACATCCTCAGCCTCCGGGGATGGGTAGCTGCAAAGTGACGGTGCCATTGATTATCTGATGGCATAAGGTGGGGAGCCCGTACCCTGACACCTTCCTCCTGGAGCCCAGCAAGAGGAGGGTTAACAGTTTCAGCCTGGTGTCTTCTCCAGTCATGATCTATGGAAAGAGCAAATCTCATGTTGCTCAGACCTATGTGCCTCTGCAACAAGTTGAGGATATTTCTGCAGTGCAACAAAGTGCTGCTGAAACGGGATGCAAGGACAAAAGTCTCCAAATCTTTCCCCTCTCAAGGCTGCTTTGCTGTCTGGAGCTCACTTTGGGCCATCTCTCACAGTTCAGTATGGGAGTTTGCCAAGATTTGCCTTACAGGCCCAGAGGCTGAAGGCAAGGCAGGGCAGAGGAAGAAAAGCCCAGTGCTGGGTAGGCAAGGCAAGTCAATGGCAAGGCAGTAAAGGCAAGGCAAGGCCAGAGAAGAAAGAGGTAGGCAAGGCAAGGCAGGGCATGAGAGGGAAGGCAAGGCAAGTCAAATGAGAAGCCTGCAGGGCAAAGCAAGGCGAGTATATAAAGAGCAAGAAGTGGGAGATAAGGGAGCAAGGCAATGCAAGAGAAAGGAGTGATAGAAGGAGCGAGGGAAGGGTGCCTGAGTGTTGGTAAGCCAATTCAAGGCTGGGGCCAGCAGGTCAAAGAAGGAGCAAGCAAGGCAAGGCAGGGCCAGGCAAAAAGGGGTAGGGAAGTCAAGGTGGTGGACGGGTGAGGAAGCCAATCGGGGGAATGTTAAGCAGCGCAAGGCAAGGCAAAGCCTAGGTGAGCAAGCTAAGGGAAGGCATTGAGTGCCCTAAGAGGAAGAGGCAATGCACAGCAAGGCCAGGAAAAAAGTGGTAAGCAAGCCAAGGTGGGGGATGGGTGAGCAAGCCAATGCAAGGCAACAGAAGGTAAGGAAGAGCACAGGAAGGACACTGAGGATTTACTAAGGGATTGCAAGGTTGGGGTAAGCAAGGCTAGACAAACCTAAGGAGGAGCAGGCAAGGCAAGGCAAGGCCAGGGAAGAAAGGCGTAGGAAAGTCAAGAAGGGGGATGGTCTCCTGAAGGATTTGACATGTGGTTTCCACTCCTCGGAGGTGGTCTTCTGAAATTCTGGCAGTGCCCATACTTTGGACAAGGTAAGCACTCTCCATGTCAGTCTCGGTGCGTAGCTGATACAGCGTCCAGGGCACGTAGTGCCAGTAACAGAGTTCTGGCACCTTTGAATGGGATCAATCCCTGGACGTTGTCTGTTTAGGAGGAGGGCATGGCGTTTCTTTTGAGAAGGGCTCATAGTTCCTCTCTTGGCTGGGTGCAATTGGATGGGTTCAGCTGAAGTGGTAGGAGGCAAGAGCTTTCTCAGCTGGAGCTTTTGGGAGGTGTGTTTTTTGCCCGATGTTTTCGAGTTCGTAGCCAGACTCTGCGAGAGTGAAAAGATTTATTCGCGCCAGGGATTTATTGGCGCTGCCGTTTGAGTGTGATGCAAATACGCGTGTGCACTTGGAAGGGGAAGACCAGCGGTCTCTCTTTGTCCTGGCACCGATGATTGGAGAGCAGTGACGTTTCCAACTCGGACCTGCCCTTTGGCGTGCTTTAGAGGTAGGCGAGGTGCACGTCGTTCTTTTGCGAGTAGACATCGCCATCGTGTGGTTGTTTTTATGGGCGCTTGCGGTGCCCAGGAAAAAGCCGAGCGCTTTTCTGGCCGGGCGCCGTGAGTGGGGGTGCAGTTGTTGTAAGAGCTCGGTTGTGGATGCTGGCTCTTCGAGAGATGCTCTTCGAGACCGAAAGAACGGGGTCGCGCAAAGCGCTGGGAAGGAAGACGAATCGTTTCATTGTCTGCTGTGCAGCTGGTAGAGTGCAAAAGAAAAGGGAATTCTAGTGCGGCCCCTTTCTTCTAGGACCTTTTTCTGTGGGACCAATTGGTGGACGTTTCCAGTTTTGTAACTGGACTCTGTGAGTCTGAAAGTGCACGAGGGCGCTTAGAGCTGAGCGCACAGGCCTGTGCGTGCTGCACTTCGGAAGCCAGCGCTTACTTTTTGTTCTAGGCGCTTCGGTATGGGAGCTGGATGTCGTACGTTTTGAAGCTGGGCTCTCCAAGAGCGAAGGAAAGTGACGGGACGTGTCAGCTGAGCAGGCAAAGGTGTAACTCCAGGGGGTGTGTTGCTTTTCACAGACTACGAGTTAAATGTGGAGTCAGGAACGGTTTGCTGTGCAGGCCCCTTTTGTGGCCAGTATTTACACTTGATCCGGTAGGTTCAGGTTCAGGAGCGCCGCATGACTGAAAGAAAAATGTGATGGCACATGTAGTGGGAAAGGAAAGCTCATAGCCCCAGTTCACATGGTGTTGCTCTCCTTTGAAGTGACTGTGACACCCACTCTATTGTTTCCGGATGAAAATCGTGGAGCTGGAGTCGGGAGGGGAGCACAAACCTAACGGCGCATGCAGCTGAAATCAAGAAGCCTGGTACAAACGTGTGGTGTGCAGTTCAAAGCCACATAAGAAACGTGAGGGCCACCACTGCCTCTTTTCTTCTAGGACGTTTTGTTTAAGGCAGAGGATGCTGAGGGTCTCTGGGCCAGCGAGATTCAACACGCCGCTCGCACGACACTTCCCCTTTCCATTCGAAAGCCTTAATTAGCACCACGCGCCAGGCGCCGGAAGAATTCCCGTGCCAGGAAAGCCAGAGTTGTTGCATAAGCCCTTTTCCTCACAGCTTTTCAGCTACACGCCTCAGCATCGGTCTCCAAGCTCATTCCTTCTCGGCGCCTAGTACGTCTTGTTCGAAGCCCGGGGACAGCATTGTAAAAGTCCAGCCGAAAGCTCGTTCACCATCACCACCAGCTGGGAATGCTCTTGCTGGCACGACATGGAACTCGCAGCCCTTGAACTCATTCGCACAAGCCAGAGACACGCACTTTCATACATACGCCTTCAGTGTGGCACTGTCCAAGCAGCTGGATCTGTGCAGAGAAACAAGTGTCGAAACAGAAGGCGTTCCTAAACTCCCCACTTCCCTTAGCCGCCGTTAAAGTGCATACACCGCACCGCGGCTCTGTACATTCCTTCTCACATAGACGTGCCGTCACAGTTCTCACTCTCGCAGCCTCCTTGCAAGCGTCCAGCAGCTGCTCCCTTAAAAACAGCTCTAGAAGAAGCATGTCAGCTACACCAAACACACTTCTGCATTGCGTGCGTTCCTTCTGTGTACGTCTTTTGCTGGTAATGATAGTGTTTCAGTCTCGGAGCCTAAAGCTAAACCTAAGTGTTTCCACACAGGGCTCGGATAGGAAGGTGTATCGGCACAGGTAGCTGTCGTGGACCTTTGCCCGTACATTTGCTAACTTGAATTGGGCAGGCAAGCGCGTGGCAGCCTCGCTCCTCCTGCAGCCTGTACCCAGCGCCCACGAGCACGGGTCTCTGCGGCTTCATTCTTCACCTTACCGAAGAGGCGCGCTTTCGCGCTCCTGGAGTGCCAAATGCCCTCCTACTTCTCGCAAAGAACACTGTGCCGGTGCAGCAGCTGTCCAGCGCACTCTTTCTGTGGCAATATGACTGTGCCATGCACTTTCATGCTCAGCTCTATCAGTCTTGTGGTCTGACTCGAACTGGAGAAGTTTTCGGCTACATCTAGCATGGTTATCGGTGACAGGACAAGAAGCTTGCTCAGAGCTTGCCCCTTACGCAAGGAACTTTGTATTCATTCCATAGATGAAGTTCTCTTTCCTAATCCATCCTATGAACTAGGCTTCTTGATTTCAGCTGCACACGCCGTTAGGTTTTTGTTCCCCCTCTGACTCCAGCTGCACGATTTTCATCTGGAAACAACAGAGCGGGTGTCACAGCCGCATTGAAGGAGAGCAACACTATTCAAACTGGGGCTATGAGCTTTCCCTTCAAACTAAATACATCATCACATTTTTCTTTTAATCATGCAGTGCTCCTGAACCTACTGGTCTCTTCTCAGCCTCTCGTGGCTCTTTTTTACTGGCTTGCAACCTGGAAAACGCTCTGCTTGTACCTCAGCTTATCCCAGCTCCAGATGGGAACTGCAGTGCCTGAGGTGCTGTTTGGGTCTCAGGTTTCTGTTTAATATATGCCTGTGGTTTGTGGCTGTCTGACTGTGTCCAAGGACCCCTAAAAGCTAATAGCTCTTGCTGATGGCAGGCTCCACTCACACTTCCCCCTGCACCTTTGAGTCTGGGCCACACGTTCCTGCCCTGCCTGACTCTTCTTTGCTGCCAATCTGACAATGACCAGCACCAGGAGCCCTCTTCAATGTGGGACAGAATACCACCTGCTGGGAGGGATTTCTTAGCTACTGCTTTGGTTCCAGGATGGAGTTGACTGATGGGTCTGCTCCAAACCACACCTGTTATTCTTGAGGCCCCTTGTCCTGGATTGAAGG